>PVHT020000237.1:1799087-1819535 GCA_004024745.2 Catagonus wagneri | reverse complement strand
GTGTGTGTGTGTGTGTGTGTGTGTGTGTGTGTTTTGGAGGGAAGGGCCTGGGAGGAGATCCAGGAACTACCAAGAAGAGCTTCTGAACTAATAACATAATGAAGCAATCTCATTGTCTCAGGCAAATGTGGAATTGATGAAACAGCAAAGCCCATTTTTGTCCCTTGATCATCTGGGGTTGAACTAATATTTGAAATATTAAACGGTAATGGGAGTGAAACAAAAGACGTGTCTCCCAGCATTGAAGATAAAGCTTTTATTTTCCATCATTATGTTCTTTTTTAAGTAAATGATATACCCTAAAGACCAAATATTTTAAAAAAAATTATACTCCAGTTAGATTCAAAAGAAATTAGTGTGGATATTATCTGTTTTCTTCTCTTTGGGAGTTATTTCAGAACAGTGATGTTTATTTTTTCTCATTTAAATTAGAGGATGAGCTTTTTAAAAGTTATTTTATTACCAGAAAACCTAATGCCATTATTTGGGCTTTAATAAACTTTGGTGCTTTGAGTTCTCTAACTGTACTTTTAAATCTGTGGAAAGTGATTTTTCCTCTCCTCCTGCACCAGGCCCCTTTTAGAACTTTTTTTTCATTTAGTGAAAGGGCTCTATAAGGAACACCCACCTGAAGCTGTATTCCAGCTGTTTTCTTGTAGATAAAAATATAGTAAATCCTCAAAGGTAGAGCTGTGAGAGAAGAGGAACTACTGTGAATATGTGACTTTTTATTATCTGACTTTTTAATGGGGTATTATATAGAATGAAAATAATAACATGTTTAAGAATACTTATAATATATATACAGTATATAATCTGTAGTTTCTTAGATCTCTTTCCATGATATTAGGAATAATAAATTTACTAATTTATTAAAAATTTCCATGAACCTCATTTAGTCATCCCATATCTGCAATACACAGCAGAACCCACTTTTTTTCCACCACACCCAAGGTATATGGAAGTTCCTGAGCCAGGGATTGAACTCTCGACTCAGCAGTGACTGGAGCTGCTACAGAGACAACACTAGATCTTTAAACCACCTACTGTGACACAGTGGGAGTTCCAGAACCGATTTTTTTTTTTTTTTTTTTTGCTTTTTAGAGCCACACATGTGGCATATGGAAGTTCCCAGGCTAGGGGTTGAATTGGAGCTGCAGCTGCTGGCCTACACCATAGCCACAGCAATGCAGGATCTGAACCACATCTACGACCTACGCTGCAGCTCATGGCAATGCCAGATCTTTAACCCACTGAGTGAGGCCAGGGGTTGAACCCACATCATCATGGATACTAGTTTGGTTCATTACCACTGAGCCACAATAGGAAATCCCAAACCCACATTTTTAATGGACATTTTTGGTGTTTTTACTCTAGAAAATTTTCATAGAGCCTTATTATTGGAAATAACTTGAGAGAAATCAAGTCCCTGAACATTTAATCACTTTGATTATAAGATTAATCTTAGAAATTAAATATTTTGAATTTAATTTTTTTTTTCCTTTTGAAGGCACTCTTGCTTTCTCATTTAAATGACATTCTTACATGAATTCTGATCATATTCCTATTTGCCTTGTGGTATTTTATTATTATTCAAAATTTTCTCAGGAGACTGAGTTTGGTTGGCTTGTTCAAAACAGTGTATGAGTTAATGGCAGATTGAGGGCCGATAGTTAGAATTCAGATTGCAAATTCCAGTTCTCTAAACACGTACACTTTTTAATATGGTGCCGGAGTAAGGAGGGGAGCTGTCCTCGATGTCCCTCCTAAAGGTAATGCCCAAACTGAGACCACCCAGGGTGATCAAGGAGCAAGTGTGTTTACACCTGAGTACAGGTCAGTGCAGTTTAAAGAGTATTTGGTTTCCTCTGGAGCATCCGTTGAGTCAGGCCTCTCCAACAGCTCTGTTCCCTTGGGTGGATGCTGAGTGGAACTTGCCTAAGGGTGAGCAAAGATGTCCTTCTGGCTGCAGTTCTAATGAATAATCAGAGAACTTTTGTTTCCTCTTGACACAAGACCATGTCACTGCCGTGGGATAAAATGCTATTTAGATATGAAGCCTCTCCTTCCAAGCTGGGCCTGCTTTTTTTCCATCCAGAGTCAATTGGCCTGAGTGGAATTTAGGCCATGGCCTCAAGCTGGGAAGCTGTTTTCCATTCTTGATGATTATGGCCAATTCAAGTTTCCATCCACAGGGCCATTTTTCCATGCACTTCATGCCAGTCTTGTATGTGGCATAGTTTTCCAGGTGTCATATGATCTTTCTAGATTGTCAAATATAACAAGCCTTTTGTTCCTCCCTGTTTTAGTGTTTGGTAAAATGAGAAGTTCACAGATTTCTGTGGTTTAAAAGGGTAGCTATAATGTATTGTTATCAGAGGGCATTGTAATTATGGTAGTTTTGCAGATTTGATTATGTAGATCACATTCACAGCAAATCCTTAGTTCTGAAAAGTAGGCAGGGAATACGGTGAATAGTTCATGCTTAAGATATTTTGAGAAATAATTTAATTTCTTTTACTGGGCTTTATTTTGGAGGCATTTCTTCATAGCAGGTTTAGCGAAAGTGACATTTCAAATAAAAAAGTCATAATGAGTTTCCTAAAAGCTGAATTCTTAGATCCTTAAACTCATAGTGAAAAAAGCTCTTGCTGTAATTTTGAAAAAAGTAATGGCACTTGGGCTCTTAATTCTTAGAATTGTGCTGAATATAAACCACAACATCACTTTAAGGCACAGCTAGCATTCTGTGTCTCTCACTTCTTCCAACTTTTATCCTTACCTAGTTCCTCCTCCTCTTGCTCTTATTTCTTCCTTTCATTGATCCAGTTGCCATCATTTCCCATCTCAAAAGTCCCTTGCTGTCTTGTCCAATTCCTTGCCCATATCTGTGATAGCACACACCCAGACAGCGCACATGCATGTATCGGGAATGTTTGTCCACATCCTGGAATGCATGGAAGGTTGGACCTTGCCAGCTGAAATGCTGACATTTTTCTGACCTAGTTCACTCAAATCTGTTCTCAGATTGCACGCTATCAACTCCACTAGACCTTTTTCCTTTTGACTCAGACCTGGCCGGGGTCAGTTTGCACGTCCATCACCACGATAAACAGAGAGAGACTTCACTCTCAGCTGCTCAACTTCAGTTAGGAGGTGAACCTAGATTTCCTATCTCCATCGCATCCTCCCAGTTCCTGTCTCAACAAGACAACATTTCTTGCTGAGATGGCAAGTCAATTTAACAGTAGTAAACGGTATTTATTATATGTACGCTGGATGCCTAATACTGTCCTTGGCGATGTGGCATATTTAAGAATTACGATACAGAGATTCTTTTCTCTAGGGCTCAGAGTTTTCAATTCCAAACTCTTCGTATACAGTAAATGGTGCTAACCTGTGAAATCTTGTATTTAGAAATTCACTTAAAAGAGATCTCAAGCAGTGAAAATCCATGATACTGCCAACCACCTCTGGAAGAAACACTTTAAAAGTCACAGTTTAGTTCATCAAACCAGTGGCTTTTTGTTAAGTCTTCCTTTTCTTTTCTGTAAGGCAGCACTGCCTGTTAGCACAGCCTTCTTATAATTATCTTTTAATGTAACCGCCTTGCCATAGTATTATCTTATTTTTTCCAACTTCTTTGGCCACTCCTCTCATTCTGTGTGTTTTATTTCTCTCAGCTTCCGAGTGTGGATATTCATTTCTAAATATTTCTGTTTTCTACTCCTCCCCTTCTGCGCCCCCCCTCACTGTTCCCCTCCTTCCTTTTCCCTCTCCCTCTCTCTAAATGCTTCAGTACCGATCAAGATCAAGAGTTTCTACTCTGATTTTCATTGAAAAAACCCTCAAATCCCTCCATTTTCATTTGAATTTAGTCTCATATTTAAAAAAAGTTTTTGAAGGAATACTGAAGGGAATGGTTTTAATACAGCCCTCTTTGAGGAAAGGGATTAAAGTGAAGGGCTTTTACATGTATTGGCTGCCTTGTTATATGTTAGGCGGTACAACGGGGGATACAAAGATAAATGAATATGTCTTCAAGCATTGTACGGTCTACCTAATATATATACGTGAATAATAAGATTAAAATACAAATTGCTGCAGCACAACTTAGAGTAAGACACATACATACAAGATTTTCATCCTAAGCAGTTTTAGAGACAAAGAGATAAAAACATTTTTATGACAGAAAGGAAAGTAATTCACAAAAGGCTAAATGGAGAGGGTGATAGTATTTATTTCAAAAGCATCCTTGTCTTTTTTTCTTTAATGTCGCTTATCCTGGAAGAGAAATTGCATTCTCAGTTCTTTCGTGTTTTCATTTCACATTTGCTATGTAATAGAGCAGAAAAAATTATTGAAAGTGACGTCTTAAAAATTTTTAAAATAAAAAAATATTAGTTTGAATTATTTAGAATAAATATCATTTTAAAGGCATGGCACCTTGCCCTAGATGCTCTTTTTAGGAAAATTTATACACGATATGAGATGATTGTCCTTCAGTGAAATTAGACATGGAGGAAAGATAGTAAATCCTCTAATTTCACCTGTGGAATTTGGGTGACACTGTGAGTCTGAGGATTAAAGGCGCCAAGGGAGGGTTTTCCCAGGCAAATCTCCCCTCTAGGTGGCGCTCTAATTCTCCCCTCCTCCTTTACTCTCCGCCCTTACATCACCCCTTCTGATGACTTCACCTCCTTTCCCAGCAGCATTAACCCTGGAACAGCACGTCATTTACCTCTTGGAATTACTCACCTTTACTCTCAGCTCCATCTGACCCACACCATGCACCCCCTGAAGGTGGGTACTCCCTTATCCATCTCCAGAACCCTACACTATCTAGAGAAAGACCACTGAAATGCCCGATAAATGTCTGGCGAACGAGTGAAAACATGAGGAAATGACCGAATACCATTCTCTCTGCTCCTCCTCCTGCTCCAATGACCTGGACTGTCTGTGTTCTATACTCAGTCCCTCGAAACGTCACCTGGTACCAATTTCATGTTTAAACCCAAGAACTCTATGCTCAACTTCAGACCTCTAGAAGAAGCCTCTTCTTTCTTTCCTCACCTCCTTTATTATAAACATCACCCCAGCCTACCAGTTCTCTGACGGGTTTTTCTAGTCATATTTCGCCTTTCTCATTTTAAGGCCCCCAACTTTGCATAGTCTCTGACTCACTGCTTCCTCCATAATGGACGGAGACCTTATGTCTTCTTTGATGAACTGTTTCAATCAAAGTCATAAGACCGAACACTTGGAACACTCTTTTCATCACTGTGGCTGTATGGCCTTTGCACTTCAGAACTGATAACATTTATTTTCTCATAATATTTTCAACCCACTTCTACTTAGGTAGGCTGAACAGGATTTTTTTTTTTAATTGATAAGGACCCAGGTTTAAAGAGGTTAAAATGATCCCCTTAAATGCCATATAAGAACTAAGACAAAGATCTTAAAATTCCTAGTTTGGGTATTTTTTTCTCCTCTATAATGTCATCTCTTCCTTTGGCTAATAAATTTCCTCTCTCAGTTGCCTCTCCCATCAAACCTAAACTCCAATGTACAGACAGTACCAGCCAGATCACCCAGGGTGGTGGTTTTCTATCTTCAATATTTATCAGAGTCATGTCTTAGCATCCAGATGCTGGGGCCCCATCCCCAGAGATTCTGATTTGAGAGGTGAAGTTAAGGAACCTGGACATGTGATAGGCCACCTGGAAACAGGTGATGTATGATAAACATTAGCTGTACTACTCCAGTATTTAAGCTCTAAGATTAAAGAAATGAAGGTATAAACCTCAGCTACCCTTCTTGCTAGCTGCATGGCCATTGGCAATTATCATGGTCTTTCTTGCTTCAATTTTTTTATCCCTAAAATGAGGGCACTAATGCGTCCCTTGTAGGATTGACATGAGTATTGATCTAGAAAATGAGTACGGAGGACTGAACCCAGAGTCTGGTTGCTAGGGAGTGTTTGGCGAGGATAATGAAAATGCTGATTCGAGGGAGGCAGACCCCGCCTGGAAGTCCACCCTTGTGCTAAGTACCCACTGCTTATAGTTCTCAGGCACAGCTGGGTTCTCTTACAAACTGACAAACAGAAACCTAGGTGAGACTTTCTGCTTCCTGTGACACTTCTTCCCTCTACACTCTCACATCATTCCCTCTAAATGGAGATCCAAAAACCCTTCTCAAAAGAAACACAGAACATGTGATCAAGCTCAAGGCCCTGGGGAATCTGACATATAAGGTCCTCAAATCAGACTTTCCTGTAGTGTCTAGGAAAGCATTTTGTATACGGGGCACTCCCAAGTCAAGGTGTACCCACCTCACTGCTCATGTTGGTGATGCTCATAGCCATGCCCTTCCCGGCCCTGCTGCCATTATGGAGCCATTAGCGCAGAGGAAGCGTCCAGGTTTGAGTTCAGGAGCCTGCATTTGTCTCATGGCAGTTTTGCCTGACGCTGAGTATGTCCCTGTATCTCCTGGAGCCTCAGGTTTTCTAGCTCTGAGATGGTGATGATGATGGTGATGATGGTGACGGTGATGAAGCAGTGACAGTGATGACACATGCTCTGCCTACCTCATGGGCTGGTGGTAGAAGTAAATTGTGAGAATACAATGTTAGTAAACTGTAAACTGTTACACTAAACAAGAGCTACAATTCATAAAATCAGTGGGGCCAATTCTGCCTTTTTATTTCCCTAATTTGGCTGCTTGTCCTTATCCTGTTTTCAGGACACCTAAAGATTTCCTGTGATGCCAGAAGGTAAGTTTGTCCAGATGCAGTGAGTAGGAGGAAAGATGTGTGACTGATGTGAAGAAAAGGAAATCTGAGTCATAGTAAAAAAAAAAAAAAGTCAGTAGACAATTCTAAAAAAGGTTAAACCAAAATGGTAATGAATTGTTTTACTAAATGCTTCCTAAGACTTGTCTGGGGCACATACCTAAAATTTCCATTGGTTATTCTCACTACATTTAGGTTTATGGTTAATTAGTAGCACTTTGTTTATAGTATAGCCATGCTTCTCATATTTTAGTGTGCTTAGCAGTCACCTAGAACTCTTACTAAAATGGAGATTCTGGTTCACTAGGTCTCTGGCTGACTCTGAGTCTGCCATTTTAACAAGCTCCCTGGAGGTGGCAGCTGCTGACCTGGGAACCTCACTTTGAGAGGCCGGCCACTAGTGTTTAGTTCCACAAACTTGGAGGACGAGGAGAAGAATCAGAACTCTCTAATCATGACATCCATCGCTTGATACAAATAATGAGTGTCATTGGTATGCAAAAGCTCACACCTATACCTTCCTGTCCAAATAATAGCAACAGTGTTTACTTATATAAGAAATTTGCAGTCACCATCTGACTTGCTGTTGGCCCTACTGAAGCCCCTTGAGAATACAAGGCCCCTTGTTAGGTGTGTACTTGGGCCTCTTATGAGTGCTTCTGCTCGAGCTTTTCCCTGATGAGGGTGTACATGAGCCAACTACTGCCTTCGTAATTTGCCCTCAAAGCCCGTGAGGAGGGTTTAGGAACCTTCATTCTTACTATGGGAAGGAGGGCAATGGAATATTTGTTATGCCTGCTAGAGAACTCTGTCCTTTAAGGTTGCAACATCTATTTCTCCCTTGAATTGTTCCCTTCCATACCATAAGGAAGTAGAGCAGGACCATCCATCCACGTGACTTCCCAGGAGACACTGGGCTGCCCAGGGAAGGAGCCCAAGACTTAGGCCTCAGAACCCAGATTTAATCAGTGAGGAACATATCTTGGTAAGAATCTTAGGTAATAGAGAAAATCTTTACTCAGGATAAAACAAATGGGGATCATATAAAACTTTAAAATAATGTTTTCATAATGGCCTTCCTTATTTGCTACTAACATGGCCTCTTCTAAACCTGGCCATGAGATGATTGCTTCCAATAGCAGAGAAGCATCTTCGAGGTTTTAACATGTAGTGGCCATCATTTCTGAGTGTTAGAACATCAGAAGGTTTCCACTGGGCATCTGCCAGCTGGCACAACAGGGTGTCCCTGTTAGGCCAAAAGTTGGATCTATGGCTTAAGAAGAATATCCTGCAGCTTTGGAGAATCCTATGCAAGAGCAAATTTAGTTCTTCAAAAAATAGTTTCTACCCCCAAAATATTGCCTTCTGTGTAGATTTTACTTATTTAGATACGCTCCAAGGTGATCAGATAAAGAAGCCTGAAGCTGCCAAAGGAGAGAAAGGAGGGAGATTACTAGATTATTTTAACTGCTGTAGATACTTAATTTTTGAAACAATAAAGCCATTCTTTCCATTCTCTTTTCATGTTTACAGTGTATATTTAACGAATGCAGTGTCTCTGGGAGAAGAGGAAGAATCTTAAATAGAGCTTAGTGTAATTCAAACTTGTGAAAAGATTGATTAATTATCATGATGTGAAAAAATAATAAAAAGGGCTTTTCAACTATTATATTTGTTATTAGGAAAACAAAAATATGTACTTGAAGAAACACATTATTTCTTTTCATTCTTGAAAAATGTGTCCATGGTAGAGGGTATTCAAATTTTTAAAATTATGGAGAAGAGAAAAACTGACTTATAATTCTGCTCAAAGCAGACACCACTATTAACACTCTGATATACTTTTATATGTTTTCAATTTAATTTTTAAAAACAGTTATATGAATAACTGTGTGCCTTGCTTTTTAGATCAACACTGCAATTGGATGTATCCTCTATTTTTATAGCTTTACACACATTAACATGTGCATTTGTTTCTACTAAGTGGACCAATTAAGATGGAAATTCAGTTTATTTAGCCTGACATGGGTAAAGTTGAATCATTATAAAAAGCTTAGGAAATTAATATGATGGGCTCTCGTTAAATAATTGCAAATAGAAAAATGCAAACAAACATAATCCTGTGAAGCAAACAAAAATACTTCTCCCAGCAATGGGTGTGTTGATTAGATGGGAACAAATAATCCTGTAGAATTGAGTGTGTGCCGATTAAAGGTCAAACTGAACAAATAGTATCTTCCGTTATCAGCCTTGAGGACCCTCCCAGATACATACCCAGGGTTAAAGTGTCCCCAGGGAAGCCACAGCCGTCTGATCCCGACCAGATCAAATCTAACCCCCTTCGTGGCCCCAGGAGCCTGGAGAACTTCTGAGCTGCTCTGGGCTAAGTGGAGTGGGCCTAATGCACTGCAGGTGCATAAACTTGCAAGGGCAGTAGCCCTCTTTGATGCACATCACCCCAGGGCTTGGCACCCTTTGGGGAATTATTTATTTGCTCTGTTATTATTTGGAATGACTAGTGTACAGGTTGGCTCTAGATTAAAGTGAGTCAGATCAAATCTGGGTTTGTCAACTGCATTCTTATTTGTAAAGGAAGAGTGAAAGTTAAATGCTTTTATTGTCCATGCCAGTATTGGAATGTCGAACCACCCTGAGCCTGAAATGGTTTCTAGCCTTTTAAAATAGCGGTTTGAGGTCTGATGGTGACAGATCACAGAGTTTGCCCTCTGATATATGGTATCTGGGGATATGAAGCTGTTCTTCAAGGCTGTCGTAAATGAATTTGATTTGGAGAAACAGATCAAGAGCGATTCAGCAGGAATAAGTAGGTAGACGTGGATATCTATCAAGTTCTCGCTTAACTGGACGCACATTTCCTAAAAACAAGCTAACTGTGTGGGTCTCTAACATCCCATCCAATGACGTTCTCTTGCAAGAGGTGAAAATGAGAGCAGCTAATTTTAAAGACAGTGGAACCAAGAAGACAAAAGAAATATAAGTGGACTTGAACTGAGATCTCAGGGAAAACATTTAAAATCTCTGATGAACAGAAGCCTTATGCTTGGGGAGGGGCACTTCAGACCCCACAAAAAACTCTATTAGCGATGATGACTTTCCCTCCACTCTGGATGAATGACTGGGCAACTCCCTTTGGGTCCTGTGGGCCCATTTAACTCTAGTGGGATTTGTTAGGAGATTTCTCTCCAGTGGATTTGACCTGTCTGCTTTCTATGTCTCTTAAGCTCTAGCTGCCTTTTGGAGTAATAACGTCATGAAGTCAGTCCAGGACAGGAGCAAGCCTGTTCCCTCCTCGTCCCTCTCAGAGGAAGTTATTTGAAGACAAAGCCATTATCAGTTGTTCTAAGGAAGAATTCCTGCTTCAACAGGACCTGAACGGTCTTGGATGCTGGGCTGTGAGTTAGACAATCTGGTCACTGGAGTCAGCTCCTCCATAAAGCTTACACCCTCTACTCCATCGTTTCCAACCCAGTTTTCCCCACTTTGGGGTGGGGAGGGGTGGATCGTGAAAGGAGATCAAAGAAGAGACTCAGAGGTAGACCTGAGATTGTAGATCAAATATATTTAACCACAAAGCCCTTAAATACTGTGTTCTTCCACCTCCATCCCCTTATTCTATGACCAGGGCCCAAGGAGTATCTGCAGATACTGTGCCTCAACTTTGCTTCCTTTCTCGCCTCGCCTGTATCCAGGAATATGCACTCATGCTGTGTATTTTATGTCTACCTCACTGTGATCAGGAGAAGACACTCTCTTGGACAAAGAATCCTGTTGTCAGACCAGACCTCTTTGAGTGCCTGTTATTGCATATTGTTTTATTCTCCATTGTTTTTTCAAGTATCACTTTGCCTGGCCTGGCAGTTCAATTGGCTTGTGCTGAGGAGGGGGCCACGGGGCGTGTAGGCAGGAGGATGTCTGGGTGATGCGCTGTCTGTTCCTCCAGCCTGCTATCACCTGACTAAATTGTTTGTTGGACTGCTGTGTTCCAGCCCTGGGGGAGGCCACAATGCCGTGTTTGTTTGTGTATAAGAGTCTCTGGCGTTGATTAGCAGCTAGCTCCAGTGCAGCTGAGCATACAATAGGGACCAAAGGATGGGAAAAAAATCCGGCTAGTTTCCCATTGGAAAGCATTCACTGTCAAGCGTGGGCATCCAACAGTGGGGCACAGATGGACCGAGGCTGGGAAAGGTTAGGGGACGGATTCTCCATGCCCTGCAGCCTGTTGTGTGTGATGAAGTTGCGCCTTTACAGGAAGTGCTGAGCCTCTATTCCTCTAGAGGTCTTTTACGATTAAGGTTTGAGACTGATACTGATGTGGTTTGACGAGGGGCAAAGCCTGGAAAGCGCCCCAGGATTACAAGGGCAAGGGTAAAAACCATGAAAAGGATGCACCTATTTTAAAGGGCTAGTCACACAGTTTTTAAAAATGTCATTACTTTGGCTATGTGCAAGTTGTAAAAGTAACTATAACTATTGTTCTCTCAGTGAAACAGTTTTTTTTTTTTTAATGGTTTCCTTTGCTGTGCAAAAGCTTGTCAGTTTGATTAGATCCCATTGGTTTATTTTTGCCTTTATTTCTGTTGCCTTGGGAGACTGACTTGAGAAAATATTTGTAAGATTGATGTCAGAGAATGCTTTACCTATGTTCTCTTCTAGGAGTTTGATGGTGTCTTCTCTTACGTTTAAGTCTTTAAGCCATTTTGGTTTATTTTTGTGCATGGTGTGAGGGTGTGTTCCAGTTTCATTGATTTACATGCAGCTGTCCAGTTTTTCCAACGCCACTTGCTGAAAAGACTGTCTTTTTCCCATTTTATATTCTTGCCTCCTTTGTCAAAGATCAATTGATTGTAGGTGTCTGGGTTCATTTCTGTATGTCTGTTTTGGTACCAGCACCACACTGTCTTGATGACCATAGCTTTTTAATTTTGTCTGAAGTCTGGGAGAGTTATGCCTCCTGCTTAGTTTTTGTTCCTCAGGATTCCTTTGGCAATTCTGGGCCTTTTATGGTTCCATATAAATGTTCGTATTATTTGTTGTGGTTCTGTGAAAAATGTCATGGGTAATTTAATAGGGATTGTGTTGAATCCATAGATTGCTTTGGGTATATGGCCATCTTTACGACATTAATTTTTCCAACCAGGAAAAACAGACCATGAAATATCTTTCCATTTCTTTGAATCCTCTTTAATTTCCTTGATTAATGATTTACAGTTCTCAGCATATAAGTCTTTCACCTCCTTGGTCAAGTTTTTTCCTAGGTATTTAATTTTGGGGGGTGCGATTTTAAAAGGTATCATGTTTTTTGTATTCCTTTTCTAGTATTTCATCGTTAATATACAGGATTGCAACTGATTTCTGAATGTTATAGGAAAGTAGGAGTTTTTTATTTCATAACACAGGAAAATTTAGTGATTTCATGACATAGACACACTGATAATAGATAAGTTATTTCTTCTTATTAAGTGAAATCTTCTCTCCAGGGTAAGAACCTCCATTTTCTGGTAGCTGAATAAAAAGATATCTGCCTAAAGTAAAGATTCCTCATACGTACTTAGAGAAGTACTTAAGTTATCAAGAATTTTTCATCAGTGGAATATTTGTCTGAGACACTGAGCCTGTTACAAAAAGACACCATCCATTATCCTAACTGGTAGGTACCTTATCTGGGTGCTCATAAAGGAACAAAACAGACTTATGGTTAGAAAACCATACAATGTAGCATATGATTAAATGGTAAAAGAGTGGTTCAATCAACTTGTCTGGAGGAAGAAGCTCTTCTGATTTGGAGTGGAAAAGGGAGGCTGCATGAAGTGGGTAGCGTTTTCAAAGACAATGTAGGATTATCTAGGGCAGGAACGCCAGGGGAAAGCATTCTGGGTAAGGGATGGAGAAAGAGGAACTCCAGACAGATGACAAAAAGCAAGATATTGGGGGACAAAAAGGAGATGGGCTGATTTGTGCACATAGTGAATGGCCAAGGTGTGAAAGTTAGGATTAGAAAAAAGTGTTGGGTAATAATAATAGCAAGAACCTTGTAGTGCAAGCTGACTCGCGTGGATTCTATCCTATCAGATAGTAAGGCATCCTGGAAGGTTCTCCACAAGCAAGGAAGGAAAAGAGAAAAACCTTGGTAGAGTATAAGGAAGGTTATTTTTGGAGGAGTAACAGATTAGAGATGGAGAGAATCCTTTAGGTTGTAAAAAGCAGTCCTCTCTGGACCACCCCTTCCCCAAGCCCTTGATCTTTTCAAATTCTGAAAATCCTATTCACGCTTCAGTGCTTTGCTTAAATACCATCTCCTCCATGAAAACTGTCTTTATTCGTCTAGTTAAAATGAGTACTAACTCCTTATTCTAGTTCAAAACTTTCTATGGTATTTCTTTCATAATTTTTTTTTTGTCATTCACTCAAAAATATGCCCTGGACACAACCTACTGGTTCTATGCTAAGTACTCGGAATACAGAGGTAAATACCACGGTGTCTGCCTTTGAATCTCACAGTCTAGGGGGTCAGGCATGTAAACGGCTAATGTGGTGCAATGGTCTAGATAGGAACTTCCGAAAACCCTCAGAAGAGACACCTACTTCACCTGGCAGTGGGTTGAGGGCAGGCTTCCAGGAGGCAGGGTCTCCTCATTTGTATTTAAAGATTAAAGTAGACAAGGGAGAAAGTGGAAGTTCTAGGCAGAGACAGTAGTGTGAATCCTGACTTCATTCTTATCATATTGCAGTGGTTTTAAGCGTCTGCTCTTCCTTACTTAACTACTGAGCAAAGCTCTTAGCCCAGTGCTTTGCATGATACCAAATGTCTGAGAATGAATGCATGAACGAATGAATGGATGGATGGATGGATGGATGGATCGATTTCTTATGCTTTGACATAAATAACTAGGTACTTGGGAGGAATCCTTTCTGGAGACACCATGAAGGAAAGTAAAAGCTCTCTGACATAAGGATGGAGGTCTAGATGTTAGGATGGAGGGCAGTGGCATGAAGGATGAGTGAAAAATGAGATGCTGATCAGTTTGAAAGAATTCCAGTGCCACTGATAGAAGGAAATCTAGAGAAAGAGCTGATAAGGGGGAAGAGTGAGTGTCCTTGTGGAGAGACAGGATTCTCCTCAGAATGGAGCATGAGCCAGATCCCAGCTTTTCAGGTCTCTGAAGAACTTGGTGTGCGCCCTCAACATCCGGGAGGCTGTGTCCTGAGAAGGCGTGCCAGGCACATAGCACTTGGGCCGTGGTGACCAGGCTCCCATGTAAAACCAAAGTCCCAGGCTGATTACTGTGCCTTTCTCCCCAGGAGATCTTTCCATATACCTCTGCTCGAATGAGGTAAGACCATGTTTATTTTCTGGAGAATATATGTTATTACTTTGTTCCTTTTTTTTTGTCTTTTTGCTTTTTTTATCTAGAGCCGCACCTGCGGCATATGGAGGTTCCCAGGCTAGGGGTCTAACAGGAGCTGTAGCCGCCGGCCTATGCCACAGCCACAGCAACGTGGGATCCGAGCCGCGTCTGCGACCTACACCACAGCTCACGGCAACGCCGGATCCTTAACCCACTGAGCAAGGCCAGGGATTGAACCCGCAACCTCACGGTTCTTAGTTGGATTCGTTAACCACTGAGCCACAACGGGAACTCCTACTTTGTTCCTTGTATTGAGGTCTCCTTGGATGCACCAGCTTTCAAGAAAGCTCTGTCTAGGCATTTCACATGCACATCGAATGGTTTGAAGTCACATCTTCCTAAAGAGCTCAGCTGGCCTGTGAAAGCCTTCTGCCACTTGACTGCACTTTAGATGGGGTCTCATCACCCGCACAGAGGTACCTGTGCTTCCCTTGAAGGTGCCAGTTTCGCTTTGCTCAATGAATGCTCTTCTGCCAGTCGTGCAGAGAGCCAGTACTTCTGCAGCCAGTGGAAAAAAAGTAGTTACTCATGAAACTCAGCACCAGAGTGACTGCGAAAGCCAAATGGTGATGGCTCAACAAATATGATTAAATTATGTGGAGAAAAACAAATGCTGAGCCTTCAAACGGAGAAAGTGTCTTCTGTTCTTTGTTTTCTCTAACGTGGTTGCTTCTCTGCTGTCCCCAGTCAGCACTTCTTCCTACTGCATGCTCTGCAGGGAAGGAAGACTCTTCCTCCCTTCCAGTTGCTTTCTTTTTCTAGCTTCAGATCCTCCTTCACAGTGAGGGCAGGGTCAAGGTAAATGGATCATTTTCATTTTCCTTCCTCACATTATTTTTTCAGCTTTGCTAAAGAAAAGGAAAGCTCAGGATGTCCGTATTGTCTGGTTTCCAATCCCCAATGTATTCGAGAATCAAAAGAGGCAGGAAATGTCCTGGGGATAGAGATTGACACAGTGTTTTCTAAGAAAGCTATTGAGCCTCGGATGTATTCTTTTTTATTGTCCCAGATTAGGATTCAGTCTCCAAGTCCTATTCCAAGTAATCTGGGGCCTGTGAAGGTGAAGTCTTGTGACTTTTTTTTTTTTTTTAATGGAGCTTTTATCTCTTCTGGTTCTTTGACCAATAAATAAGTTAAGTTTCTACCTGGGTGAGCCTATTGTAATACAATTAAGAATCTTTTATCTGCAGATTCCCCACTTGACATTAAAAAAGATTATACTTTATTTAGGCTTCTATATAATGAAGCAAACTACTAATACCCGTGTAATATTTTACCATTCACAAATTCTCTCATATATTTTCTCATTTTATCCTCAGAACAATGGTATGAAATCAGTTTTATAATTTTACCCCTTATACAGATGAGGAAAAGGAGGCTTTGGGAATGGAGGAGACTTGACTGAGGTTTCTCCAAGAAGGTACCTCATCCAGCTCATAGGATAGTCTGGACATTTTTCATGGTCTATGAAAGTATTTAGTAAAAAAATAAATAAAAGTTGGTATTCTGTTCTTTCTTGTGTATAGATTCTGTGCTTTAAAACCTTGGCTCACACAATTCTAGAACATTTTCTTAAACGACAGTTTACCTGCATTTGAATCTCATGGGGACCAATCCAGAATGCCCATCCTCCACCTCTGAAATCAGAACCCTTAGGTAAGGGCTCAGGAATGTTAATTTTTAACCAGGCCATTTCATACGCAGCAAAAGTGTGTGTGTGTGTGTGTGTGTGTGAGATGGTTTCACCTTATAACTATTGAGAATAGGACCTATTATGATGCTAGCTGTCTCCCAGAAATTGGAAATTGATTCTAGGTTTTAGGCCAAATTCTAAGACTGGTTAACTTTGTATCTGGATTAAATCATTTGAATTTGCAGGATTCCATTTCCTTAATTGTAAAACAAGGGGCCTAAAATAAAAGATCTCTGAAGACATACGCTCTTTGATTCAGGGTCTGTGCTCTTGCCAGATTTGGGTCTCCTGATTCTTTCCTCTCTCCCCCTGAAATACTCTTCCAGTTGTGTAAATAACCTTCCAAATGTGTTTCCTGACCTGCAGCATCAGTTTCACCTGGGAACTCCTTAGCGATGCATATTAGCAGGCAGCACCCTAACCTACTAAATTAGAAATGCTGAGGGTAGGATCAGCAGTCTGTGTTTTAATAGCCCCTCAAGGTGATTCTAACACCTGATGGAGTTAGAAAACCATTGATATATTCATTTCTGATCCTGCAATGCAAATGTATAATTGTACAATTACAAATTTTGTTTCCTTTGACCTATGCAGTGATCAAAAATCTACAGCTGTCTATTTCTAAGGGGAGGGCATTAAGGAAAGTATAATCTGTTTTTCATACATGACTTCTGAGAGTAAAAAGCCAGTTTTGCACATTACTAAAGTAGCTTCTCTCATACATAGATGTAGTTAGACATGATATGAAAGTTTGGGGTAGAAATGAAATTTTCAATTCCAGGCATTTTTGCTTTGCATGGTTCAGTATGGATGCATTTTGGTTACTGCAGTTTGGTTAATTAACACCAATTCTCTAACAACATGGCTCAAATTTCAGTATATTAACTCTAAGTGATTACATAAAGTACTAGTTTCACTGCTAGCTCCTCAGTCTAAAAATCACTCCATAAATAACAGATGTGCTTTATAACCAGTGACCAGTCACATAATTCCTTTCATTCTTTGTCCATCATGGGCCCCTCTGCATCTGCTATTCATTTTTTGCACAGACAGTGAAGCATAGAGTGTTACTGCCTACCTGTCACCCTGTATAAACCCAGTGACATTTTTCAAAAACATAATTTAAAGAAGAAATTGACCGACAGTGATGAACGTGCAGGCAAAAAATGAGAAGAGATTTAACACTGGAAGTGGAATTCAAATGAATAAATGGAGTTAGAGAAGAAATACGTGTAGATGGGAAAACGGACCCTGCTGCCAATTGCAAGGCTCTACATGTGCAGCCAAACATACTTAGTGGAGACACACTTGTCAATATAAGTGAGGAAGACAGACAAAACAGAGAGATGAAGGTGTCCCGAAGGAACTGATGCTGGCAAAAAACTCACTTTAATGGAATTCCCAAGTGTATTTTAAGATAGCAAAAGCATGAAGAATAAAATGTCGGAGGCTAATCCAGACCTAGAAGAAATATGACAGTTGGCCAAGGCACAGAAAAGATGCTCACTCTGTACTGTAATTTACACAGTGAGAAAAAGAGCAAGCTGTTCAAAGTACTCTTGATAAGCATTTTACCAAAAAATAAAACACTTTAAATCTCAATATTTCTAATGTTCTAAATTACTGTATACCAAATATGAGCTTTGCTATAATTTTTAACTTTCCTGTACATTTACACCTGAGAGGAAGAGTTTTTTAATGATTTGGCAAAAATTTTTAAAGTTCAAGGAATGATGATCGTTTTTCCCAAGGATTATTAAGGTTGCTTTCCATGGTTTCAGTTTACATGATCGTTTTTATGGTCCTATACTTCAGTGCAAAGCAACGACTGCCTGTATATACGTCTGCCTATATATCACTCCTGAGAAGTAACTGGATGAGATTATAGTTTTTGTATTTTTAAAACAGGGTATAGATGAAAACATCCATCCATTTATTCACTCATCAAATATTTACAGGATGCCCACGTACACATACTATGCTTCTGTACTATATACTCTTCTGCCGCATGAGGGTGAAAACGTAAAAGGCGCCTACTTTCATTCTGGATAAATGAAGAACAAAATAAGTAAACATAATTTCAGTTGGTGGTAGTTTATGGAGAAAATAAAATAGGGTACTTAAAGAAGGACTGTGTGAGGGAAGCAGGGATGGTTTAGGTAGGAGGGTATCAGGAAAGTTCTATTGGGTTTCCACCAAATACTCTTCTGCCCCTGGGCAGGGATTAAAAACAACTATTAAATCTTACAGAATTTTACTAAGCCCAAATTTCTTATTTCATAATTTTTAGTACAATATGTTTATGAAAATTAAAGTTATTAATATTAAACATACTGTTTTACTTACCCTAGTCCTGTGTGGCCTGTTTTAAGTAAAACAAATCAAAACCCTAATAATAAATTTATGACCAGAACCTTAACTCAAGACTTAATTTAAGCACTAAATGGTATTTTATTTTTATTGATCACATATATTTAAATCTGGGATCACATATTTAAATTGCAAAGATTGTGGCTATACTTCAGTTGAGAAATGAATATTAAATAGTTTGGACAAGGACAGGAAACCATAGGCTGATGTTCATTTAAAAAAAATGCTGTTCAAGCTTTAGTAAATATCTAGCAAAAATAATACTGTTACAGAGAAATTATAAATCTACATGTAAAATAGATCATCTGTCACCCAAGAACTTGTATCAATGACAAACACTGAATGGCCAGAGGAATATTGCCACTATTGCCATATGAATTTTGTAGTTAGCACACAGGCATCAACAAAGACACTGGGTTACCTTTTTAGATGGTGAGACATGAAACTGTGACTATATGTGTGTGTGTGTGTGTGTGTGTGTGTGTGTGTATGTGTATATATAATACGAATAGGAATGAAATATGTATGCATATATACACATGTATATATGTGTATATCTATGTACATATATATAGGGAGAGAAAGAGAGAATGTTCAAAAACTATTTTAAAGCCAAACAGAAATCCCAACTATACTTGCTTTAAAGGATTTTGTTCTTGCAAAGCAAACATTTCTTTGATTCTTAGCCAAGCTGTGAGCAGGAGAAGGCTGCCCTGAAGCCAGTCTGATAAGTGGTATTAACCTTAGAGTTTGGAGGGACAGAAAGTGGGGAACGTGGAGCTCCTTTGCTTGTTTGGTTGTGCCTGTGTTGCACCTCACCACCGCCTGCCGTGTGAAAACAACATTGGCAATAGCAAGGGAGACCTACCGGCTGTCAGGTCCTTTCCTTAACTGTCCATCGGCTGGGATGCTCTGAATGGAACACCTGCGGACACAAAGTACACTGCTGAATGCTCATTACAGAGCCACAGCACATACCGTTCGCCTCAAAGCTGACTTTGAGAAGGTGTTACACGGAGGGTTCCCCCAACCCCAGCTTGCTCTGTGAGACAAATAACCATCACATCCAGACCTCTGAAGAGGAATAACAAGGTTGCCTGGGGGGCAGGTTGACAAGGAGCTGCTGGAGCAGATCAGCCAGAGTGCCGGCTTATGGAAGGCTACTGCTGTTAGGAGTGAAATGCAATTGTCAAACTAATGTCAGAAATCCAAGAGAAAACAGATAGTGCAAACTTGGGCTAAAAAAATCCACGATATTATAAAAGTTTACTCATTTTCTCTACTGCACGCCCAGGGTCATAGTTCTTTCTGTAGTGCTCCTGATTCCTGTCTTAGCTCTTTTTCTCTTAGCTAAACACCTTGCAGCGGAATTTTCCCTTATTTTACCCCTCCCAACTATAGCTTTAAATTGGAGATGGAGTAAAAGTGTTCATAATCTTTATAATAAATACATATATATATTTATTAACTCAAGATCAGGCATTCAACTGAGGAAAATGACCAAACAGAATAGTTAGAAGCTATAGTTCACATTTTAAATTTGATGCTAAGATGTTCTGCTTTAGGGAAAGATTTTAAACCCCACCTGTGGTTTTTGCTTTTTCTATCAGTTAAGTGAGGAGCCAGTGTGAGCATGGGGGAGGGGCTGTGTGTGAGTGTGTGGGTGAAATGGTGAACAATTAGTAGGAAAAAAATAGTAAGACTGTTTTGTCCCCCTGTGACATAAAATAATAATTAATGATAAAAATAAAATTGAAGGTGCTCAATGGTTGTCACTTAGATATGAATGCATATATTTATATCTTTCAAGAACATATTGAACATACATACAATGTGTGTGCAAGGGAATTTCAGAGCTAGAAAGAACAAAAGATTTGTTTTCTGCCTTTCAGAATGCCATGGGAACTCATAATATGAGGATTCTTAACTGGTGGACTGTGTATCCAGCAGGCATGTTAAGCTGGGAGGCAGTATTAAGTAAGGAGTGAAACAGTGACCTGGGTCCTCTTAACATTCCCTCTGACCCTTTGATGTCACTTAAATCCTACCCTGATTGTGGGAAAATATAGTGTCAAGAAGTCCTAGCAAAGCTGTGAGCGGCTGGAGACCAGGGAGCAGGCCCTGCCCGCATCAGCAAGGGTCCCGAAGTCTTTTTTTTTTTTTTT
>PVHT020000237.1:1673132-1798087 GCA_004024745.2 Catagonus wagneri | reverse complement strand
GAACTCTTGGCAGTTTGTCCTTCTCCTCATCTGGGCAGGGGAGAGACCCTTTGTGGATTCTGAGAAACAGCCTGAGCTCTCAGTCAGATTCTGATAAAATGGAAAAGAAAAGCCTACAGCAGAGAAACCCTGAGTTTTCCATTTCACTGACTACCGAGGAAGCTGAACAGCCAAGAAAAGATCTGTGAGGTGTGTGAGGACAGCCGCTCTCTTGGTGAAATGACAAACAGATGTTTTCTTTCCATCCCTTGATTCAGTGTCAAGTTTTAAGGAAATACTCAAAACAGAACTCTCAGGTTGTGGGCATTCAGGTCATGCCCTCTTTGGAGATTGAAGCTTCCCGAGAAAAAAAGGAAAGCTAACTTTTGCAATAGCTGACATTTTTTTGAGCCTGGAAACTCTGATAGATACTCTATGTATATGACTTTGATTAATACCATGATTCTATAAAGGATGGAAACTCATGAATCCCAGTTCACAGATGAGAACCCTGCGGCTGGGAGCTGCACAAGGTCTCTGAGTTAGCAGGTGAGGTCTGAAAGGAGGTGTGTGTGTTATTCCAGAACTCAGGCTGTCGGCGGTTACGCGGTATCACAGATCTTAGATATTAGTGGTATGGGCTGATGGATAGAGAAATAAACAGGTAGGTAGGTAGATAGATGGGTGGATTAAGAGCTTTTTTTTTACTGAAGTAAAAAGGGAGAGATGAATGACGTTAGTCAACTAAAATGCCAGACAACAAAGCAAGTTGGGTACTAATTGAGAGGAAGTTAATTCTGTGTATTAAGTGCTATGCTTACCGCTTTCCAATGCCTTATGTCACTTGAAGTGCCATTATCCCATTTGGCAAATAAAGCAGCTGAGATCTTAGGAAAGTTAAGTGGATTTCTGAAGGTCATCAGCCAATGATTGGCTAAGGCTCAATTTGAACTCCAGCTGTTTGACTCCAGAATCCACACTGTTTATATCCTCATGGGGATTGAAAGCCAATGCCCTGAAAGACAAAAGAGGGACAGAACTCCACTCAGAAATGCCTGTGGCCATCGTGCACCCACTTATTCATTCATTCATTCATTCATTCATTCACACTACACCCACTTATGTGCCAGGTCTCTGAAATGGAACACAGAGTTAAATGAAATGTAAAGCCTGCCCTTTTTTTTTTTTTTTTTGTATTAAAATTATAACGATGAGCCTGAGGCATATAAAAGCTAATATTTAGTGTGGAGCCACAGGTGATAAAATGCTGTGTAAAAGATTTTGTTTTTATTCTCCGAAGTCTCTGGAACTGCTGGCCTTACTGTCTATTTCAAAGCCTCATCTCTGACGGGCTCTCTGCCACTAGAGTGCTTCTGGTGAAGAAGAGCTCAAGTCCATTTCATCCAGGAAATCTTCTTAAACCTTCTAGCCAAGGTGAACATCCACCCCTTGAGCTCCAAGGGTACTCATGTCAGCCCTCATTCACGTGTCTTGTGTCACTCAGTTTCTTTGATGCATCTTCTTCTTGCAAAGACAGGGAAGGACTAGGGCTGTCTTTTTAAACACAGCAGAATTCCCTGCAAGCCATCACTGCTTCCATATTAAGTTTTTCCTCTACAACTACTGCACTGTATTCAATTAAGGTATTCTCTCAGTAAGGCCCTAGAAAATCTAGAGACAGAAAGAGGAGACACATAGGTATCTGTTACTGCATTTGTTGACGTGGGACTGGAACCTTTGGAAGTTTATGAGATGAAGGAAAGCGAAGCCAGTGACGTTTCAAAGCCTGCTGGATTTCCCAAAATTGAGACTCCCGTGCATGTGGTCAGGGCCACAGAGGCTACGACCTTGGGAACCTCAGGGATTCCTTTCATATTCTTTACCCACATTCTCATGCACGCTGCTCAGGTGGAAAGTTTAAAGAAGAGATGATGATGCTGGAGGTGCTGGGCATTTACAAAATGCTTGATATTCACACTTATATAATCACGTGGGAGGAACCCTAAAACTCCCAAGGCTCTCCCTGAGCCGAGGGTAGGACAGGACTGGGAGGGCGGACCCGGGGCCTGCAGCCATGTCCTGGGCCCCCAGCCCGCTGCTCTCTCTGCGCTCATCGAGGGCCTCTTTCATCAAGCCTGACATCCTAAGTGATGGGTCCACTCACACAGCCTCAGAAAAGCTCTAGATGACTGATGTGGTTTCCGATTAGGATGGCTCTGCATGCGTGGAAATAAGAAAGAGAGACAAGGAGACAGAGAGAGAGACCACCAGCCTGAGAAGAACCCCGTGCCCAGCAGAGAGGCGGGCTTGGGGACAGACAAAGCAGTTAATTGTGAGCAGTTCCACTAAGGGGCCTGGGAAACTCGAGCACAGAGGGGCGGCTGTGACCCATTTGGCACAGGCGGTGCTGGCCTTGCATATTTCCACATCCTCCATGGTCAAACACCTGGGTTACCTCGTGAGTGCAGCCCTGTTCTTAGAGATTTATGATGTTTACCAAATCGGGCAGCTGGCTAATTTGTAGGAAAGGTGATGCTTTGGGAACCCATTCTGTGACCCAGTGCACCCCTGGAGGGCTTTAGTCCCCCAGCTTATTGTTCTTGCTGAATTGCCAGCTGGTTTCTACAGCAAAGAAAGTGCTTTCCAGTCTCTTTTGGGCCCTCTTGATCCTTTGGTATCTGCCACTGGTCATTTTTGAAAAAAAAAAAAATGACCTCCTGTTTAAAAAGACACGAGGCCCCTCTTCTTAATGTGAGGTGACCTCGGCCTGTCGTTATACGTTTTGTTCCATTGTGCCACTTGACATACGCAGTTATGGAAAATGCTTCACTCTGAATTTCTCAGGAACGTGATTTGTTTGTTTTCCCAAAGGCTTTTCTGATGGTATTTGAGTTTCCCTGCGACAGAGGAGGCCGTCAAGATGGAAATTCCAGGGGTAGGAGCGAAAGCACCTTGCTCCAGTGTGCCCAGCGAGTGGCTGGGGAGGCTGAGACAGGAGCTCGGGCTGTCTGACTTCAGCACCTTGACAATTTTCATTTCTACCAAGTCTCCGGGGATGGGATATTGCTGGTCAGAGGGCCGCACTTTCAGAACAGGGTGTTACTAGTTCTTTCGGGTAGGACGTGCTCCTGCTCACACTCTGCAATTCAGCTGCACATTTGTGCTGGACTCTGGTCTCTCTGCTCCTAACCCGCCCCGTGGTGCTGGGGTTGGGACCTGGAGAACACGTTTCTGTTTTCCTGTTGGCCTTAGGTTAAGCTGTCAATAATAGGTACTAGAGGGAGCTTCAGAGTAACGCAGAGGCTTAAGTGTCTGGGGTTTTGTTTGTTTGTTGGCTGGTTGGATTTTTTTGTCTGAGTCCAACTAGATTTCTTCTTTCCAAATTTCAAGAACTCTGCTTCACAAACAACACATTAGAGAGCTGGCGAAGTTGTGATTTAAACCTAGTTTGTGACTCCGTAATGCTCACAATTAAGTGCTGTGTTTGATTTTCAGCACTATCCGCCCAGAGACTATAGGAGATAGAGGGCTGCCACGTAACTTCTCTACTATGATTTGTAATAAGAACTTAGATCTGAGGTTATCTCTTTTTTCGCTAATCCCTCAGGACTCAGGAGAATCCAGCCCACACCACAGCCCTCACAGTTGTCATGGCTGCCCACAGCGGTCAAGGACATCAGCCATCTGGACTCTGAAGGCACTTTCTTCAGGAGGCACTTTATCACAATCAACCACAGGTGTTCATTTGATTAATTACAATGCAATTGCATTGCATAATTATTAGCCTCCTGTTTTGCATTGGCAGGAATGGAAACAGAGCCCCTCACCATGTTCGGACACAAGGACACAACCAAATCAACCCCTAAGTGCCACTGAGGAGCCCCTGATACCTGATCTTATAACTGCTGTCAATTTCTGTATCAGTCAGGACCAGCTATGAGATAAACCACACCATTTATCTTAACAGAGAGAGTGCATATAAAAAATTAACTATATATAAAGTTATTAACTAGGTGACTGAAAATAAAACATTAAGGAATCACGAAGCATCCCAAGACAACACATAGAAGGATGGGTCTGGACCTAAGAGAACATAAAAATAGGTATAATATATATTGTACCTTCATTTATATAATTTTCTTTGACTTTTAAGCCTATCAGATCTTCTGAGACTGAGTCTGCATTCTTACAGCACTTTTTAATGACTTCTACCATGCCAGCTTTGCATTGTGCTATTAATATATCTATACATATGTGTCTTCCGTTAGCAGTGCAGTCCTCCGTGGTGACTCATCTCTGCTATGTGCCCTGAAACATGAAACAAAGTAGGTCACTAAATATAGAAAAGAATAATGAATCATAATACGGCTGAACCTGAGTACTCAGTAGAGACTCTATTCTGGAGAGAGGGCCTGTCTGGGGATTCTGCCTTCAGGGTCTCATACGGCTTTTGGAAAAGTTTGGCCCTGTTGCAGAGCTTAACGCTCTCCTTCTATGACTCCAAAATAGATACTTTCTTCAGCCATCTGAATGTGATTTCTCAGAAGCAAATTCAAGAGGCTGAGTAATAAATGGACATCTATGCTGGTCCGGTAAGACTGTGCATGATGAACATCCAATGCCGAGAACAGGTTATGTTCCAAGAGGATATGAGTTCTTGTTGGGTTCTTAGGTGGATTAAATGAAGCTTCCCAACAAGACAGACAGGATATCTATAGACTGCTGATTTCAAATCTTTTTAGAAAGAGGGGCAAGATTTATACTTGCCTTAGGAATTTTCAGAAAATTACTCATATGTGAATTGAAATAAAAAAATCTTAGCCAGAATTTATTTCTTCCTTTGACAGTTATGGAAGGGTTGGCTGAGAGCAGAACTTGACAAGGCAAAGAGTGAGTTTTGGTCAAATTTTTTTTTTTTTTTTTTTTTTTAGTTGCAAACAAAATCCCACCTGACTAGTATAAGCAGTGAGAGACCAAGTAAGGGAAAGAGATCGGTCCCACGGTTCCTGAGAGAGCTGAAGTAGATTTTAGTTGGGACGTCTGGCAACGACTTTTAAAGACACACTGCAGAGCTGAGCCACTATAGGAGTTGCTGCCTTTGCCACAATCAAATAACTTAGATTCAGGAAGCTGCTAGAACAGTGCTCACCCCATTTCTGCTGCAAACCGGAAGGATGGGAATCAGGATTCCTGGCTAAACCTCAAGACAAATAACAAAGCTACAGCCTCCAGAACCAAGTTGTCCTGCTATAATCCTCACCCATAAACCGGGTGCCACACCCTTTATGTTTGTCAGTGACAATTCCCAAAGTTTCCTATAAGGCACCTGATCTATAATTCCCTAAACCACCTGCAAAACATCTCTAAGATGGACTGGGAAATACAGTTTGTTTGTTTCGTTGGTTTTTGGCTGCCCCACGGCATAGGGAGTTCCCAGGCCAGGGATCAGATCGGAGCTGCAGACTCAACCCAAGTCACAGCTGCAGCAACACCAGATCCTTACCCCACGCTCTGGGCCAGGGACTGAACCTGAGTCCTAGCACTGCCAAGATGTCACTGATCTTCTTGTGCCACAACTAGAACTCCTACTTTCCTTTTAAAAAAATGTTGTTTTGTTACTCTTTCTGCTTTTCATATTCTGCTTCTTGGGAAAGGGTAGGGATGGTTATTGAATAAGCCAATACATGCTATAGACCTGGAAACAGACAAGTCAGATGACTCTCAGAGAAGTCTGTCTGGAGACCCATGTGGGGAGTAAGGACAGTCAGGAGGATTCTTGGCTTCCGAAGGATGGGTGAGGGGTAGGCAACCCAAAGCGGGAGAGAGTGTTACTAAAATACCTGGGATAAAACACTTAGAAGCATTTTGTTAAAACATTATAGTACAAATAACATGCACCATAGTATAAAATTATATCAGCATTTTTACCATGTTCAGTCTTTGAGTTTTCATCTGATGCAACAATCTGGACAGGTAAAAAGTAAGGGGATTGGTTTGAATATCAGCTAATTCCTTCACTCCATAATTTATGTTTTACACATTTCTTTTATAGTAAGTGAGAGTATTAAAATTCAGTACTTTAATTTTTTATAAAAAATAACAGACTTTTCTAGCTCTCTCGACCTTACTTTATTTGGTCACCTCTTGGACTAAATACTAAAATCTGCCCTGTTCATTAAATATGAGGGAGGGATAGGAGAGTAGTTAAAAATAATAAATAGCAACATTCTTTCAAAAGGTAGGTATTTAAACTGAATTTCAAAGCTGAGATAGAGTGCAGCTCAGAAACTGTAGAGATTGCCGCTAAACATCACGCAAAGATAGAAAATGGGCACAACAAGCCACCCAGACAAGATGTCAAGCCAGAAAAAGTTTACCTTCAGCATCTTCCATTTCTGCCTTTAGGAGACACCCCACTGTCTGTTCCCTGTCTCATTTATTGAGCTCTCTTTGATTGGAAGTAATGCAAGTAAACTGTCCTGAGAAATGTACACTGAATTGACTCAAAGAGAAACGGGTGGATTCATTTGGCTGCCTCATCGCCCCCAACCTCTAATTTACATTCACTTTTCACTGGAGAATTTTAAACTATATAATTTTAAAATTGGCTTTGAGAACTAATGGTACCAAAAAAACAGACAATAATTAAGGTCTTATCCTTCAAAGCAGAAAACATCACAGTTCTGCCATGTTGTTATCGTCTGACAGTTTTTACAGATTTCTTAGAGTGTTAGAATTGCACCTGTATTTTATATTTTTAAAAATGAGATTATGAGTTTATTAAAGTTGATTTACAGTGTTTTGTCCATTTCTGCTGTATAGCAAAGTGACCCAGTTTTATACACACATATATATATATAATTTATGTTATAAATGTATAAAATACATTATTTTTCCTCATATTATCCTCCATCATGTGACCAGATCACAAGTGACCAGATATAGTTCCCTGTGCTGTACAGCAGGATCTCACTGCTTATCCACTCCAAATGCAATGGTTTGCATCTACTAACCCCAAACTCCCCGTCCATCCCCCTCCCTTCCCTGTGGCAATCACAAGTCTGTTCTCCAAGTCCATGAGTTTGTTCCTTTCCTATAGATAGGTTCGTTTGTACCCTATTTCAGATTCAACAGATAAGTGATATCGTATAGTATTTGTCTTTCTCTTTCTGACTTATTTCACTTAGTGTGAGAGTCTCTAGTTCCATCCATGTTGCTGCAAATGGCATTATTTTGTTCTTTTATGGCTGAGTAGTGTTCCATTGTGTATATATACCACATCTTCTTAATCCCTTTATCTGCGGATGGACTTTTAGGTTGTTTTCATGTTTTGGCTGTTGTGAATAGTGCTGCAGTGAACATACGGGTACATGTATCTTTTTCAATGAAAGTTTTGTCCAGATATATGCCCAGGGATGAGATTGCTGTATCATATGGTAGTTCTATGTATAGTTTTCCAAGGTACCTCCATACTGTTTTCCATAGTGGTTTTAACAATTTATATTCCCACCAACAGTGCAGGAGGGTTCCCTTTTCTCCACACCCTCTCCAGCATTTGTGTAGACTTACTAATAATGGCTATTCTGAGTAGTGTGAAGTGGTACCTCATTGTAGTTTTGATTTGTATTTCTCTAATAATTAGTGATGTTGAGCATTTCTTCGTGGGTGTGTTGAAAATCTGTATGTTTTCTTTGGAGAAATGTCTATTCAGGTCTTCTGCCCATTTTTCAATTGGATTTATTTATTTACTGTTGGGTTGTATGAGTTGTTTGTATATTTTGAAGATTAAGCCCTTGCTGGTTGCATCATTTGCAACTA
Source organism: Catagonus wagneri (assembly GCA_004024745.2). Lineage (NCBI taxonomy): Eukaryota > Metazoa > Chordata > Mammalia > Artiodactyla > Tayassuidae > Catagonus > Catagonus wagneri. The sequence continues at coordinate 1,790,290 of PVHT020000237.1, read as the reverse complement.
TTTTCTCCCATTCTGTAGGCTGTCCTTTTTTTAATGGTTTCCTTTGCTGTGCAAAAGCTTGTCAGTTTGATTAGGTCCCATCAGTTTATTTTTGTTTTTATTTCTGTTGCTTTGGGAGACCGACCTAAGAAAACATTTGTATGGTTGATGTCAGAGAATGTTTCACCTGTGTTCTCTTCTAGGAGTTTGATGGCTTCTTGTCTTACGTTTAAGTTTTTAAGCCATTTTGAGTTTGTTTCTGTGCATAGTGTGAGGGTGTGTTCTAGTTTCACTGATTTACCTGCAGCTGTCGAGTTTCCCCAGCACACCTGCTGAAGAGACTGCCTTTTTCCCATTTTATATTCTTGCCTCCTTTGTCAAAGTTTCATTGACCACAGGCGTCTGGGTTTATTTCTGGGTTCTCTATTCTGTTCCATTGGTCTGTATGTTTGTTTTTGTACCAGTACCACACTGTCTTGATGACTATAGCTTTGTAATATGGTCTGAGGTTTCGGAGAGTTATGCTTCCTGCTTGGTTTTTGTTCCCCAGGATTTCTTTGGCAATTCTCGGTCTTTTATGGTCCCATATAAATGTTTGGGTTGTTTGTTGTTGTTCTGTGAAAAATGTCATGGGGAATTTGATAGGGATTGCATTTAATCTGTAGATTGCTTTGGGTAGTATGGCCATTTTAATGATATGAATATCAGCTCTCTGTCCAGTTAGAAGCATTCCTGAAAATATTTAAGTGGTATTCTCATTCATACATTTATGTAATGTTTTACTCTAACAGATATGTACTGAGTGATTTCCAGGTACCAGTTTTGGGAATCCAGGTACCCTCGCTGTCCTGCCCTAAAAAGGAACTTACAATGTCGGGAATGAAATAGCCCTCAGATGCTATACCTCAGTGGATCCAGCAGGATGAATTATTAGTGAGTCAGGAGAGGAATAGGAATGACCTTTCATGGAAGGTGAGACCAACTGTAGGGAAATGTCACCATCCACATTTAAATCTTAAATTCAAAGTAACCGTCATGTAAACCATTGATATCTGGTGAATTTTAGTTGTTTCTCTAAGCATTGACTACTTGTGGAATTTGTGGAAAATTCGTGACATTGACCATGATGGTGGCATACATCAATCCTGTTATTTTCATGTGAGGAGTCTGAAGCCTTGAAAAGTGAAGTGACTGCCCATGATTTCATGGTAGAAAGTGGCAAAGCCAGAACTAAAGGTCCAGATCCCTGTTTCTCAATGCTGAGATTTTCCCCACCTTATTTAGCTCTGCTACTTGAACGACACCTTCTTATTATGGATCATAACACAACTATGATCTTCCTAAAACACAGGACAGATTTTATTTTTGAGGATAAAGTCAGATATCTGAACATCTCAGGAGTTGTCATATTTAGTGATGCAAAGTAAAGACAAGTAGATACTAGCAAGGAGGTAAATAAATTCAGAGTACATTTCCAAATCTGCTGGAAGATGAAAACTCAGCTATTTTTGTTATCCTTGGTCCAGATTTTTCTGTTCCTATAAAAGAAATTTGTGAGTTAAGCTGTATAACCATTGGTTTTGGCGTTTTTTCAAAGGGTTTCTTTCATTCTGCAGAAGACCTCATTTATTCCTAGCTCTCCCTGCTCCCAGGGGGTTGGAAACTCAGCCAGGGCATCTGATTTATATAATTAGCCTTTCGTGAGTATGGATGGCCTCTCACTCCAGCATGAAGTGAGGTGAACTTGAGGAAAAACACTCTTCCTTTATCCTCCACCTTACCCTCCCTCCCAACTCCAGTTCGCATCTGTAACCCGACTTACCAGGGAAAGCTATGATTCTACAATCCAGTGTGATCTCACCCTGTCAAAGCTTTCAGCCAGAAAGACTTAGAGGCCATCAATTTCATAATAATGGGTGTATAATGACGGTCCCTTTGGTATTGCTCTCACCCAAATCCCCATTTAGAGACGGCGACTGGAAGGACAAAGGCTCGTGTTTCAGGAAGGGCAGATTTAGGGTAGATCAGCCATGGCAATCGGCATTGGCTCACTTGTCCAGGACCTAATGAGAATCTGGCAGGGGCCCAAAAGGAGCTGAATCCACTTTGCCTCTGCATTCTAGTCCGCCTTTCACTGCTTTTCATGAGAATCTGTGAGATTGTAAAGGAAGAGGTAAGGGAGCTGTGCAGGGAGGGGTAGCCACAAGAGTATTTGCTGCAGGTTAGTTTCTGTCTTGCTTAGAACACTGACAATAGAGCCTCTGATTGTCTCTTCTGTGAGAGATTCTTCCACATTCTAGCTCCATTTTGTGAGATGCTCAAGGGTGGTAAGTACGTATACCTGATAATTCACGAGGTTTCCACTTGATTCGAGTTCATGTGAATTTTCCAGTTTTCCTCTCTGTCTCATCTTTGTTTTCTCTGTCAGGCATATTCTTATGCTCAAAACCTGACAGTGCTAGAAAATTTAGATGGTCAGAAAAGTGTTACTTACAGATGGAAAAACTAGGGAGTGTGCAAAATAGTTATTTAAGACTAATGCCAAATTCTCTGGCAAAATGGTTTTAGATTTCTATTTGAAATTTGCTAGAGTATGTCAGCAACTAGGGGGAATTTGTTTCTTGCAAATACAATTCCTATCAAGCTGTAAGGGTGCAGGTGATGATCCACTGGTAGAAGAGGAATGGATCTCAGCAGAAACATCTTCTTGCCCGAACATACAAATGCATATAGTGTTGCCTTGGATTCACATAAAATGAAAAGTTTTTGCTTTGGAGTGCTAATCTCAGAGATAGATGGGAAAAAAAAAACAGGTTTAAGATAGATGATTAATAGATTATTAAACGTTTACATCTTGGGAGAGAGGAGGAAATATGGCGGATGCTGCAGAATTATTGAACTCTCTCCAATAATTTAAGTCTGAGATTGATCTGAATTTAATGCTGATTTTTCCTCACACTTAACATTCTTAGACTGAGAGGAAATACTCTTTGTTTTCTGGCCTCTGTGTTGTTGCCAAGTTGCTTGACTGTGAGGCCATCGGCCAGTCACTTTCTTAGGTTGCCATTTGATCTTGGGGACATTGAGTTGCTTGGCCAAGATTACTGAAATAAAGATTGACTCCATGCAGCCCAAAGAATACATCTGCTATCACTTGCTTTCTGACCTATAAAAGCATTTCCTTTGGATGAGTGTGTATTTTACGTTCTTAGTTCCCAACTCTCAGAGCAGGTGTCCCAGCGGCTGCATTTCCCAGCTCCCAAACGGTGCCATCAAGATGTTTAAAGAAAGAACAATCCCAGAGGCTCAGGCCTTTAGCTGCGGTCTTGTTTTAAGAAGATGTGACACAAGTAATAGGCATTTGTCTTTGAAACAGTTGGCCTCTTACAGATAATTCGATTTGGGAAATGTGCCGTGGTGCTTTTCAGCCCCTGGGTTTTTATTTTCATGAACTCACAACTTGCACTCCACACCAGCTTCTTACTCTCTCCATTTCTCTCCTGGCACTCCTCTTTTTTTGCCCTCTCTGTTTCTTAGCTTGCTTTTCAGCCAGCTGGGCTTTCTTCTTCATCTCCTGCTTATTGATGAATGACTTTCATTCATCTTTCTCTCGTTCCCTTTTTTTTTTTTTGAGGGGGGGCAATAAAGGGAGGGTGGTCTATGAATAGCTATAGACTTTGTCTGCTCCCATTTTTCCACTTGACTGTCCAGTTCCATGGAGACAGAAAGTGGAGGGAAGCAGCAGGGTGGGAGGCACCGGGGTCAGAGGTCAAGAGTGGCCACCTTTTGAATTAAAGCTTCTGATTTCCACTGGGGATAACATATTGTCACCCAAAGTAACTGTGCAAGTACTTGACTGTCCGAAGGCTCAAAGCAAAGGGAGAGAGGAAAAAAAATGGGAGGGAAAGATCAGAGAGAAGGGGAGGAATGCAAACTCTGGGATCAGTTAATACTATTTGCACTGTTTTTTAAGTGTTTGGTGACTCCATGCAAGAGCCATTATGCTTTGTACCATTCTGTGTGTCTTCTCAAGGGGTGGACCTGAATATACGGTGCAGCCTGTATGCAGATTACAGCCTCCCTACCTTGTAACCCTGAAATATAATTGTGATGAGGAATGGATTAACAAAAAGATCAAATTGTAATTTTCCCACTGAATTTTTAAAGACTTGGTCTCCATTCTGTTCTTTATGTCCATAGCACTAACCTCAGCAGCGTTCAGTAATTGTGGTGTGGAAAGAATGAAAGTTAGACAAAGGGAGTTTAAGAATTTTTAGTCATCTTAGGTACTTTTTACTTGCTAGGATATGACTTGGTTGATATCAAATAATCTTAGTACAAATTGATAGTCATCCTAAGAGAAGTTTTCATGTGATTAGGCTTTAGTTTTGTCTGGGGTAAGATTTTTTCTAATAATACAATAATAATCAAATGGACTCCTCAAAATGCAACCATTCAGTCTAAGTCTACAGTAAGATAGAAGGATGTTCCATACAACAGTCATCTTAAAATCTGGCAATTCATCAGAATTACTTGGGAAACTTAAACATTCTTCTTCCTGGGCTTCATACTGGTGATTCTGATGTGTGACTTGTTTTGTAAACTACTATCATAGCTCAAGGAAAGTAAAGAAAGAATAAATCTTGCAAATAAACTCCTCAAGTCTGAAGTACTTAGTAGATTGCGGAGCCATATACAACAAAATTCCATTATAAAAATAGCAGAAAAAAAAAAGAGAGAGAGAGAGAGAGAGGGTTATAAAACAAAGCTATTTCCATGTCTCATGCAGCTGGCCCATAGAAACAGTGCCTTATTGATATGATTACAATAAATACTATACAATGAATAAACATGAACACCAGTGCTTTCTCTTTGAGGCCATATAAGTAATAGCTATTGTTTAGTGAAGGAACTAAATTGCATTCAGTTTACATTGAGAGAGTGGGGAGCAGAGCAGAACTGATATACTTTTTGAGTTATTTTGAGATTTTTATGCAACTATGTCCTACCATTAAATAGCACATGTTCTATATTCCAGCCACCTACCAAGAAAATAAAATGAGATAATTCAAATGGAAATGGCTTAATATTATAAAAGCACTAAGTAAGTGTAAGCTGGAGTCCACGATTGCATTCTTCTTAACAAAATTTCAGTTCAATGACAGCAGTGACAATATTGAGTACTTTGCGAAATTGCTTATCGAAATTGTTAATCTGGAAATCATAAGCCAGAAGTGATTTGAGCGAGAGGGTGCTGGTGGTCCAGTGAAACTTGTTGTGACATCTGGTGCTGGTTGGTGATATATTCAGCTTTGCATTCATTTTTGATTTCCATTCTTTGCCTTATCTAGTTTATTCTTCGGAAGATTTTTTTTTTTCAGCGATTTTCACCTGATGGCTAGAACTATTTATTTTCACTTTAAAAGCAATCAAATTCTTCCTTTTGCCACTAGTAAGATACTGTGTTACAATATCAACAACATTCAAGCCAGTCTGGTAACAACAACCAGCACACATGGTATGTTCCCTCTGTTTTGTTTCTTACTAGCTATGTCAACTTCTGCATGACATTTAGCTTCTCTGAGGATTAGGTTTCACCTCTGGCGCATGGGGAGAACACAGATTGCCCCGCTTGCTTCACAAAATTGTTGGGATCAAGTAAGAAAATGCGCGTAATATTCTTCCTACATCATAAATTACTGAATAAACGTAGGGACCTTTTAGGCTTTACTTTCTTTCCTCATATTAACTTCTCTTAAATATCTGTATAATTCTCATTCTACACAGAAATAATTTTTATAATATTTACTTCTAAGAAGGATGCCTTTAAGATGTATTATTCCAAAACCCAAGAAATAACACAAATAATTAATTACTAGAGCTTTTAAGAAGTATATATTAATGCTGTGCTTCTCATCCTGGATTTTTGACAATCAGGAGTAAAGATTACCTCTGCTTTGTTAGGTTGTGATCCTCAAAATGGTAAGACGTATTTTTACATCAGGCTATTAACTGAAAAACTATATTGAGTTCAAAGAACAAGAAAATGGTTTACATGTTTGTTTGTTTTAATCTAGGAGTTCCCAGAATTCTGCATCTCTCAAGGAGCTCATTCTTACTTTTCCATGAGAATCCAAAATTTAAAATTCTGTTGCACATGTTGTTCTGCCCTGAGTAGGCGTGTTGTACATTTCTGTTTTCCTTATGTACATAATTCTCAGCCACTCTTGGCATCCTACAGAGAAACTCTGGACCTTTTTAATTTATTACTTATATATCTGAATTGACCAGTATGCTCACTCCTCCTCTCTCTTTTTCAACGTCCAGTCCAATCTTCATGTGAGCTGGTTCACCCCCAGCACTGTGACACCCTCACTGCTGTCTCTCCCCTGGTGGATTTGTAGCCATTTATAGTGAAGGCCCTATGAACGGTCCCCCCCTCCCCCACCTTCATTGTTCTTTATACCACCCATGGGTTCCTCACCATGGCTTAGGGCTCCCGCCTTCCTGCTTTCTTTCCCATGTCAGTCTTAACTGCAGGAGTGCTTTACTTTCCTATGTCAGTTCTATTTCCCCAACTGCCTTAGTTCATTTCTCTGTCTGACATATTTGGCAAATATTCAGGATACGTTTAGGAAACTCTAGTTATATAAGGACATTGATGGCAGAAGCCATGTTTTTAGCACATACAGTACAATACCTTTTATATTTTTTCTCTCACTAGAACGTCAGCCTGCCCCCTTTGCAATTATCCCAAATACTCTTGAAGAGCCTTGGGGAACAAGTGAGAATTCAGCTAAAGGTACATGTGGAATAACTAAATTATAAAAGAGTTAATCCCAGTAATACAGCAGGAATGGACTAGACAAATTTTGTACTATATTTGAATAGGATTTTGGAAACGGAACCTTCAGCTAGGCAAGGTAGTCCTCAGTAACTGGCATTATGTTCCCGTGGGGTTGAACTGATGAACTCAGGAAAAAGCGAAAGCCCTGGGAGGGTAATCTGAGACACAGAGAAGAGCTGCCTCCACGCCCTTCCTGCAGCCCTTCTCCAAACACCCACAGTCCTTTAGTCAGGAGACCAGCTGTGACTAGGCCTGCTGGGCCCTAGTGCCTCTTTGTCTCTGCCATCGGAGCATCTAATGCTGATGCCTACCTATCCCTTCCAGGGTCCACCAGGCTTTACTGTTTCTGAAACACCTTCCCTAACTCAGCCCTGACTCCCAAGGAAGAGCGAGATCCTTGCTCCTCCCTGATACCCTGATGCTCCTGCATCCTTTCTATCGTTGTTGGCTTATTAGCCAGTCTCCTCTACACCCCAAGGTGAGCTCCTTGAGGGCGGGTACCAAGTGATGTTTCGCTGTCTATGGTCTCTAGAACCATGGCTGACACCTACAAAACACTTGATAAATATTAATGACAATTAATGCAGGAAGAAATAAGGGAAAGATTAGTGAGTGCCTTTAAAACAGCTGATGCATTTTTATGCTTCTTAAATGATACTGCTGGGATCAACCACCTGTGCCTTAGGTGCTATGGACACTCCGATGGTCACACAGCTCGAGTTAAATGGGATAAAAGATATCAAAGTGTTTAAATAGTGGATTTTAATGTAATTCCAATGCTCTATCATCTATCTATCTATCTATCATCTATCTATATATCTATCTAGCCTATCAAATAGAGACAGAGGATTCAAAAATTTTTTTTTCCTTTTTGTCATTTTAGGGCCGCACCCGCGGCATGTGGAGTTCCCAGGCTAGGGGTCTAACAGGAGCTGTAGCTGCTGGCCTTCGCCACAGCCACAGCAACGCAGGATCCGAGCTGTGTCTGCGACCTACAGCACAGTTCACAGCAATACCGGATCCTTAACCCACTGAGCAAGGCCAGGGATCGAACCCGTAACCTCATGGTTCCTAGTCGGATTCGTTAACCACTGCACCACGATGGGAACTCCTGGATTCAAATTTTAAAGAGAGAAGAAGTATCACTGTTACCTCACCTGAGGCCTTTGGTTCCCACGTTGCCTTTACTACAAGATATAGGGTCAAAGGGTGTGGGATCTCCATGAAAAGATTTTAAGCTTAGACCCAATGAAGGGGACCTTTGTGGATCTGGCTTTTATGGTAGAATCTGGGGCTTCTCTGGCCTCCTAAGTGAAGAGTACCATCTACTTGGCAGCCCCTATGACTCTAGGGTCAGGACAGGATTTCCGGAACGGGGGTCAGAGGTTTAGTTCCTTAGGGCTGATCTTCAGGCAGAGAAGTTAAAAATAGAAGCGTGGTGTTTCTTGACCCCTGTCCTTTTCACAGGGGCAGAAACAAGAATGAGGAGTCAGGGCAAGATTCCCCATCCAAGGTCTAAGGTTGTACATTAGATGGCAGCATGGTTTTCGGTAATACTAACAATGTCTGCCTCCTCTTTGGAGATGACTACCGGCTGTACCTGGTGGTCCTGTCGGGACGCTACTGTGTCCCTCAGAGGCCTCCCCGAGGTGCGGACCATGATGCACTCTGCACTGCTTGGCACGGCACTTCCCAGTTCAGGCTCTAGCTCTTTCCCTTAGGAGTTGATCTTTTTAAAACCCAGTGTTCCCATTTGTAAAATGGGGTTAGCAGTGAATGGCTAGTGGGATTATATAAGGATTAAATGAGATAAGAGAGTACAAAGCATTTGGTATTGTGCCCAGAACCCCCACCTCCCCCCAAAAAAAGAAAAGAAAGAAAAAGAAAGAAAGAAAGAAAAGCAACCACAACGAATATCAGTCAGTTGGGGTTAACTAGGTAGAAGTGGTCCGTTTTTGGCACTGGGATGCCTGAATAACATGACCTCAGGGGCTACCAGAGTTGGATACAGGGCTAGATATGTTGTCAATGAACAGTACCGTGACTGCGGATGCCCCCTGGTAAGTAGCATGGGCCCACAGAGGAGGCATGTGGGAAAGCTCATTGCAGTTTTTTATTGAATCCGAGGGCAGTGAACATTCCCTTTGCTCTTAGTACTTAGTAGTAAGGCACTCTCTAGAGTTCTGCCATTATTTCCATTAGTCACAGGCTCACCAAGTCTCACCTGGAACTGATGCCATGAAGAATCTGGAAAAGAGCAAGGGCTCTGATTTCGCCAGTGGCTCGGGGCTATTGACGAGGACTGAAGCTGTCCCATTCCTCTAAATCCCTGGATATGTTACAGATCTTGCTTCATTTCTTTGCTCACAAGCTAAGTTCTGGATAAGAAACCAAAACAGAGTTAGCTCTTCTGAAATTCCTGGCAGTGAACCCTAACCCCTGCAGAGAGGTGGTGCCCATGAGCAAAGTGGGTTGAAAGAGTTGGACGCTTCCTGCTATTTTGGGCAGGAAGGCAGGAAATAGTCCTGATTTACAATAATTACGGGCAACAGGGCCAGGAATAAAGCGGGGCTTCTATGAAAACAATCTGTTCTCAATACAGTATGTGGAGCCACCAAGAACACGAGCAGATTTTTGACTGGGTCTCCCTGAGCCTCGGTGGCCAGTCACCCAGTGACCACGTATTTATTAACATGAATTATAACAAGAGGTCAATAGCTCCTTAATTACCAACATTTTTTATGTTAAAACCTACAGAAGGATTTGAAATTTTGAAAAAAAAATTCACACTAAAGAATCTATCGTATTAAATGACTAGGATACTTGGCTCTGTCCACTGTCTACTCAGAGACTCCAAAAGGTTTTGGACAGTTCAGATCAATATCTGGCTAAGCGAAGAAAAAGAAAATCTAAAGCATATTTACTCAGCTAGTGAATACAGAGTCGGGGATTAGTTCAAAGTTTAATCAAAATTTGGATTAACACAAATCTCAGGATTTTAGAACACTCAAGATTAGAAACAATAATGTTTTTATATATAAGAATCCTTACCGTACTCTGCAAGTTGCCCTTGGGAACTTTAAGCATCGTGGAGTTGCTCCTTAATTTCTGATTCAGGTATTTCCTGCTGAGAATAGCTGTTTGTAACAGTTCTTGGCTGCCTGTAGTGTGAGCTTCTTCCAGCAGGTGGACAATGGGAATAGATTCAGAGCGAGCTTGTCACAGGATCAGCGGGTGACAATGTCAGCATTTCCCCACCCAGCCCACGGAGGAAAGCGTCAATCCCTCTGGATGCTCCTGATCGGACTTATCTGGCTCCTTGGGATCTGCCCTTCGTGCCCCTTCAGTTCCCCTCTTCAATCTTTTCTGTTCTGCTCCGAAAACCAGGAGGCTGACCTTTATAGGAGACATTAGCAGATTCCTCGGTCAGTGGCGGCGCCATCAAGAGATCAAAGAGGAGGAAAAGAACAAGTCCAGGCTGTTTCTTGAGTGTGCAGTGGCGGATCCTCCTGCGCAGTCCTCTCCCACAGTTCAAGCTTCCTTGAGTTCTGACAATTATTCTTTCCACTTTCCACCTCAGACCCGAAGATGGTGGAACCCTCTTGTTGCTCACCTCAGGAGGTTTCAACACCTCCCTTTGGTTTCCCTTAACTCTTCTCCTGCCATTGAAAATAACGTGTTCATGACACTCTCCTTGATGAATCCACGTGAACGGGAACCACTTCTCGCTCAGACTCCTCTCTGCACCACTAAATGAAGCCTCCAATCCATTTCCAACGAGATTACTTATGTCTTCAATATCTTCTACGGCTTTTCCACTTGCACATAGGTAAAGTTCCATGCCCCTTCATAGCACAAAATCACACCTAAACCAAACTTAACCAGGCTCACTCAACTAGCCACTCCAGAGGAAAGTGGTGGCAGAGATTCTCTGGAAAAAAATGATCATGTGCTATTTTACAACATGCCTTTTAAAAAATAAATATATATATTATTCAACATTATTTCTATGGCTATATCTTATAGAGGATTCTTTGGGCAAAGTACATTTCATTCCTTTTTTTTTATTTTTTGTTTTTCTTAGGGCTGCACCTACAGCATATGGAAGTTCCCAGACTAGGGATCAAATCAGAGCTATAGCTACTAGCTTATGCCACCACAGCTATAGCGACACAGGATCTGAGCTGCATCTGTGACCTACACTACAGCTCACAGTAAGGCCAGATACCTGAACCACTGAGCGAGGCCAAGGCTCGAATCCACATCTTCATGGATACAGTCAGATTCGTTTCCACTAAGCCACGACGGAAACTCCCATTTCTTTCAATTCTATACATTTCCCCATGCTGTCAACCTCTTGGTCACACACAATAGAAAACACATTTATTAATTAAAGTTAACTCTAATTTGAGATACTTTTTGAATTGTTTAGTCAAGTAAGCATAAGACAGCTCCATATCCACATTGTACCAACCTTCCCAGACTACAACAAGCACAACCAACCAGTACTTCCGAGGCCACTGGATTTGCCTTGATTTTCAGGGTCTGATGGAGACCAGGAATGTCAGGACCAGCTCAGATACCTAGAAAAATAATCGTGTCTCCGTGTCTTGCTCGTGTGCAATTACGGGCTAAGTGCTGTGGTGCCTGGTGTTGCTAAGCCACAAGTTGTACAAAGTGCCCTCTGTTTCAGCAAGCCTCAGCGTAGGCAGTGTGAAATCAGAGACCTAGTGCCTACCTTTCACTACTGCAGAAATACTCAAACTGATGGCCACGATATAAATGGGGTGAGTTTGCTAACTGTTGTTGTTTTAAATCGGTGGTATGCATAAGAGGGCGTTCACCAGGAAGACAGGTAATGTCAGAGTGATTCCCTGGCATCAGGCAGTTGACAGAGGTGTGAGCTCCAAAACCAAACTGTCCTTACTCTTTCACATGCCTCCAGTAGCAGTCCGTGTTCCTTTAACTCACACCTTGCTTTGTCAACTTTACTAAACGTTAGTGTTTTAATATCTTTATTTGAATTTTTGCTCCTTTTGGAATTTTCCCAGAGTGATGGGACTTTAATCATCTACAGCTCAAAAGTTTTCTTGATTTCTAACGGAAGTATTTATTACGATCATTACTATAAATGATGATAATGGTAATATGGCTTATAGTTTATCAGGTGACTTCATATATATTTATCTCACTGCAATTCCATCTGAAATAGAACAGATTATTTTTATATGTATATATGAAGATATGGAGATTCTGCAACACTTCATGATTTGCTCTTGATTTTTCAGTAAGTAAATGAGAACTCTGAGACCAGCAGAAACAAGGTTTTCTGATTAAGAGCTACTGCCTCTCCATTGCATCATGCTGCCTAGACTTTTGAATCATGTCCACTAATCACTTAAGGTACAAGTGATCCTCAAACAGAAAAGAAAAGAGGGAGAAGCTCAGGCAGCTTATTAGTACCCTAGTTAGCTTCAAGTTCCTCCACCAGCTCTTCCACAGCTTTCTGGAGGGCAAAGCTGCATCTGGCGTGGCTCCTTGCACTGGCAGAGTGGGAAAAAAATCAGTACAGAGAAGTGCTGGCCAATATAAGTAGTATGGGAACCAATATGTAATCTTAATTTTTCTTGTAACCACATTAAAAAGTAAAAATAGATAGCAAATTAAGAAATTAATTTTAACACTACATTTTATTTAATGCACTATATATAAAAATTATTATTTCATGATGTAGTCAATATAAAATGTGAATGAGATACTCAGTATTCATTTTTTATCCTGTCTTTGAAATTCAGTGTGTATTTTATGCTTAGAGCCTGTCATAATTCAGACCCGTCACATTTCAAGCAGTTCCCTGGGATGGGTGGTTATTTTATTGAACAGTGAGGCTCTCAAGTAATGAGAAAGGCACCTCTGCCAGGTGGCAGGTGAGGTGTACCACTGGCACGTATCCCTGTCCTTGACCTTGCACCAGGACTAGGTGGTGTCTGTTCTGAGAATATCAGAAGTAGAGTCAGGGTATGCATGCAAAAGTCCTACCAGTAAAGGAAGACAATTTTGAATAACATCCACTAGACTTTAAGCTCCATGAGGGGCCAGGACGGAGATTGTCTATTTTTAATAACTGGCATAGTTCCCCAACTCTTGAATAAATGAATTATCGATGGAATGATCTGGCATATATTACACATTTATTGCACCTCTCAGTTCAGATTACATGCATTTCACATGCTCAGTAGCCATGTGTGGCTAGTGGCTATTGTGCTAGATAGGATAGGTATTGTTGGGATGATAAGGAGATAGATACACACACACACACACACACACACACACACACACATAAATAAATAATACAGATTCTTGGGATATGAGACTGACTCAATCACCAACATGAATCACTAGATGTATGACCCAAGGCCAATTAATTTAGTCCTGTTTTTTTGTCATCCAAACTCTGAAAGCATGAGTTCCAATTTAAAATTATGAATTGCCTTATAATAGAGGAAATAGTAGCTAAGGTATATGACACTCACAACTAATCCTACAGCTACGTGACCAAAACCATTACTATTACCTTCATTAGCAATCCAGATAATTTGGCTAATGGAAATGGGAAACATTTTTATTTGCCTCTTCACCTTCCCCAAGATGTCCAAATAGGCAATACCACAAAGGCATGGAACTAGAAGCACTAAGAGGAGAAGTTAAAAACACAGTAGATAATGGGCTTTTCAGGAACAGCTTGGCCTGTTTTCTGGTGGCTTGGGGCAGATGGCAGAGAAACTTACTAACAGGCCAAATGCCCTTGGTGGGGCAGGAGATGTCCTGGTGGGGAGCAAGTGATCCTAATTTGGCTTCTGACTAGACACTTGACTGCCAAGCAAAGCAGCCAGAGTCTAAATTAAAAAAAAAAAAAGGGAACATAGATACATAAATGTTCAGGACTGGGACTGTTGCACATCATGTGACATAATGCAAAATTCGTCCTGCAGAGGGGTGGCAGTCACAGTGGGGAGTGAGTGGTAAAATCCACACCCAGTGTACCCTGCTGAGGGGCTTGTATTCAGCTGAAGGGAGAGAAGAATTGTTACATTTTGTACCAGGATACTTTACCCGCCACTAGGAGCCCAGGTTAGGATTTAAGTAGCCATGTTCAACACTTAAAGCCACGGCTAGAAGGAAGAACTCCCTTTGGCTAAACTATTAAAAAAATAAAAAAGTAACAGCAGTTCCCATTGTGGCTCATCGGAAACGAACCTGACTAGTAACCCTGAGGATGCAGGTTCAATCCCTGCTCCTGCTCAGTCCGTTAAGGATCCAGCATTGCTGTGGCTGTGGTGTGGTCTGGCAGCTGTGGCTCTGATTTGATCCCTAGCTTGGGAACTTCCAAATGTCCCAGGTGCGGCCCTTCAAAAAAAATAAATAAATAAAAGGTAACAACAATAAGAAAAAAGTCAGTTTGCAGCTAAATCCTACAATGTGGAAGCCCCTACATACCTCAAACTGATCTAAATTTGAGTATTACTTCTTTCTAGGAAATAAAATAAAAAGAAACAAGAAGCAACAAAACTGAATACATGTGTAAGAACAGACCTGAGATATACTTACAACGCTGTCAACTCTTTTTCCTTGGGTGGTATGCCAGAGCTTTTCCTGAAGTATTTTAAAGCACATCCTAGACATTTCATTATTTCATCTGAAAATGCCAAGATAAAAGTTTTTTTAAAAAAATGTAGCCACAATACCATTACTACTATCTAGTAAAAATAGCATTTACGATTCACTCTTCTACCCTTTCTTAACATGATCTGTTTCTATAATCATTCAGTTGAGAAATGTAAGGTCAGGGTATCAGTTGTCGTCTTCATGGTGCTGTGCATTGTAGAATCTTGCAGAGCTCCACTTTCCAAGATAAATATTCCTATCTTCCCTCAGCACCCTGAAGAACTAATTCTGGACTTAATTACTGGTATTTTAAGCATGAATTTGCCCATAAAGTTTGCCCAGAAACTTTATCAATTGTAGGATGAATGGCTTGTAAAAGTATTTAGGGGTGCTTGCATTTTGCATTTCCCAGCACGTAGTTGTACTGCTTGGGAGGTGAAAGCATGCCTGCCCCACATCAGCACAAAACAGTTTGAATTACTTATTTCTATTCCGTGAGTCAGAAAGTAGGAGCTGGTTCCTCACCATCTATTTATAGATTCTACTTTTTCTCTCTTATCTGTTGACTTTGCTGTGAAGCAGTTTTAAGCCTAAACAAACTCCGTTGTTTAGCTCCATCACAAGACCCGGTTTATGCTAACCCATTTATAGAACCAGGAACAGCTCCAGAAAAGAGCCCTGAGGGTGACGCCTGGAAGAGCTAGTCTGAGACAGGTGGACTGGAGGATGTGGTTTTGCCACTTGCATATTTCTGCCTTACATTTAAGTAACCATCCTCATTTTTGGGAATTAGTGAAAAGGGAAAAAAAAATTGGCATATCATACTGTGGCACGTCTACTTGGTAGGGATTATGCCAACATTAAAAATAGAAGTTAAGACATAACAAAGAAGCATGAAAAAAAGCCCTTATGGGCTTGTTAAATTTTGAGAATAATGACTAAAATTGTGAGTATCATGAGCTAGGTGACTATGAAAAAATAAATATGAAAGCAAATAAAGTATTAAAGTTAACTAAAAACTATTTTTTCTGGGGTGTTAGGACTAAGGATTCAGATTGTTTCCTTTTTAATTATTCAAGTATTGTTTTATTCCACGTTTTTATGACTTATTTTCCCCCTTTTGAAGATGATCCCACCAAAGTGCCAAAACTTACTGACTTGACCCTAAATGGGGTATTTTCCAGGGGTGGCAACAGAAAACTATGAAATTCACGTGCATTCTCTTTGGTTCAGAGCCAGACAAAGACCTAAGCGCCCCCATGCTTTATTAGAATCCTAGTTTTATTCCTTGGACACAAAGGGACATGGGGAGTGAATGACATTAGGCCACTAGAGGAGAATGCCAAAGGACGCAATCCCAATAAGAGTGGGCGGTTGAAACCATGGCCAAGTTACACCTACTTTTCAAGTGTGTCAAAAGAACTCGCAGTCATTTTTATCCACTGCTTTTGGCTGGAAATTTATAGGTTTCAGCAACTCTGATGGGAAGCTCCATTTAAAAAGGCTGACATTTTTCACAGCCCATGAAGGAGAAAGTGAAAGAAGAAACTTTCCTTCAATTTACTTCAGTTGGAGCCCTGAAGAAAGAGTCAGGACCCGTTTATTTGCCCAGAGTGCCTAGGCAGGTTTAGGATGCTACTGGAAGTGTTAATTGGCACTTGCGACTCAATCCAAAGCTGGTGGCCAAGGGTAGTCAGGGATCCGCAGGCACTGGCCACGGACCTAGAGATGCTGAGCGTGTAATGTACAGCCGTGCGCCCAGCTCCGTTAACGGGAACAGGAGTGATCTGTTAAAGATGAGACCTCTAACTCCATATTTAATTCTCAACCTTCATATAGACTCCTGGATATTTGATTGTAATCATGTTGCTTTTATATGACTAGACTGAGAGTTTATATCAAATTATTTGGTAAAATGAAAATGACTTCAGTGTATTTTACGGATGGGAAAACACACCATAAAATACAGCACTTACAAAAATGCATAACATTTAGAAAACATTAAAAAGAAAATTAAAATGTCTTACATTCCACAGATGACCTTTAAAAAATTTGTTATATGTGTGTGTGTGTGCATGCATGTTTACATGCTTTTTTATTAAATGGGATTTAGTGTATAAATTATTTCTCATATAATTCTATATCACAAATTTTCTTATGGATAATTTTTTTTTTTGTCTTTTTATGGCTGCACCAGCGACACATGGAGGTTCCCAGGCTAGGGGTCTAATCAGAGCTATAGCTGCCAGTCTAAGCCACAGCCACAGCCACAGCAATGCCAGATCTGAGCCACGTCTGTGACCTACACCACAGCTCACGGCAACGCTGGACCCTTAACCTATTGAGCGAGGCCAGGGATTGAACCCGCAACCTCATGGTTCCTGATCAGATTCGTTTCCGCTACACCACAATAGGAGCTCCTCTTAACGGATAATTTTAATGGCTATATAGAATTCCATTTTATAGATGTATTCTATATCTATAGAGTTCATATCGGGTGTTAATAATTTTCCATTATCATACATGCTATTTTGCAGCTTAGTTCAAACTTTTACAAAACCCATTTGTGTTTTTAAATTTATTTTAAAACATAAAAATAAATGTTTAAAAAATTCCATGGTTCACAATGTGTGAAGAATAGGGACATTTGATGTGGGAGAAAATTATTCAAAATATAAAATGATTTAGTTATTCCTTTTTTCTCGAAATAAGAAGAGGATGGGGGGCACAATTCCTTTGTTTTGACAAATTATTTTAAGTGAGTCCTGAGGGAAAAAAAGTGATTTTGAGAAAAATCCGAAGACTTTGATTGTCCTCTATTAGCCACCCCACCGCACTCCCAAATTCTTGTGGTTTACTGTCAGTCAATAATGTACCTTTTCCACATATTCAGTTCTTGTTCTGTAAGAAGAGATACTAATGATTACCATTTGCCTACTCCACTGGGTTATAACAAGGCTCAAACGATAGAATGAACAGGGAAGTATACCAAACTCTAAAGCATTATTTACTTCTTCTTTGTATTATTATTGCTGTTATTATTATCCATAAGTCCACATGATTAGATGACCAGAGGAATTTGAAGGCCCTATGATTTCTTTGTTTATAGAAAATTGGTGAGGCTATTTCTAGATAAGGCAGGCTCATTTTCATCCATTACAGTTCTGATCACAGTAATCCTCTTGCTTTATGAAAGCTTTTAGGAATTCCTCTTGTGGCTTAGTGGTAAAGAACCCAACTAGGATCCATGAGGATATGGATTTGATCCCTGGCCCTGCTCAGTGGGTTAAGGATCTGACGTTGCTGTGAGCTGTGGCGTAGGCCTGCAGCTGCTGCTCCAATTCGACTGCTAGCTTGGGAATTTCCATATGCTGCAGGTGGGGAACCTAAAAAAAAAAAAAGTAAGCTTTTAGCCCCTAGTCTTTGCTTTCTGCTGCCGTGTGACAAATTACTGTAAACTTAAAACACCACCCATTTACGAGCTCACAGTTCTGTAGGTTAGAAGTTTGGGCATGGTTGCTTTCTCTGCTCAGGGTGCTGAGACTGCAATCAGGGGTCGACGGGGCTGTGTCTCTTTCTGGAGGATTTGAGGAAGAACTTGCTTCCAAGCTCACTCAGGTTATAGGTTGTCTTCAGTTCCTTACAGCTGTAGGACTGAAGTCCCTGTTTCCTCGCTGGTGGGGGCCACTGGCTTCCTAGAGGCCATCTGCCCTTCTTGCCCTGTAACCCTCCGTCTCAAAGCCAGCAGGAGACGGTCCCTTGTGCCAGATCCCTCTCACACGTCCCCTGTCTCTGACCACATGATCCTAATTTAAGTGTCCTCCTATGATTACGTCAGGCCCACGCAGATAATCTCCCTTTGTTAAGGTCCATTGATTTGAGCCCTAATTGCATCTGTGAAATCCCTTTATGGCAACACTTGGTGTGAGTAATCAGGAGAAGGCATGTGTATGGCAGGGGTTTTAGAATCCTGCTTGTCATATTCCCAAAAGCCAATGATTCAAAGGGCTGCTCTTTCTGGAAACAAAACAAAGAAACAGATCCTCCAGTACAAAAGTCATTAGTAAATCTGAGTTCTGGAAAGCTGGATGATCCCCATTTCATTGCTGACATTCTAATTTCACAGTGACAGTCATGCTAACCTCCTCTTAGCGGTCCTACGATATCAGGCAGATCAGATACACAGTGTTCAAATATTGTTTCTATCAAGGCCTATATAAACTGGGCAAGATTCCTTTTTTTTTTTTTTTTTTTTGTCTTTTTAGGGCTGCAACCGAGGCATATGGAGCTTCCCAGGCTAGGGGTCGAATCAGAGCTGTAGCCGCCGGCCTACACCACAGCAACACCAGATCCAAGCTGTGTCTGCGACCCACACCACAGCTCACGGCAATGCCAGATCCTTAACCCACTGAGTGAGGCCAGGGATTGGACCTGTATCCTCACAGATGCTAGTCAGATTCATTTCTGCTGAGCCACGAAGGGAACTCCAAATTGGGCAAGATTCTTAATCTGTTTGATTTATTCATTTTTTTCTTCCTGTAAAATGGCAATAACACTACCTGTTTTGCAAGGTCATTGTGACTATTTATAACAATATGTATGTACAAAGCTATTGTATAGCACCCGCATTTAAATGCAAGATAAATAGTAATTTCAGCTTGATTCAGTGGGAAGGAAAGCAAAAGAAAGTACAGATTTAGATTCTTTTTCTTTTTAAATTAAATCCACCATCAAGCAGAAGGGCCGAGTCTGCTGTTTTTGTGCTGTGACTGAAAACGATATCCCATAGTAATATCAGTATTAATGAATATATTGTATTCATTTTTAGTCTAAGAGATGATGGATCTAAATCTTCCAAACTCCAAATGAAAATTTTGTTTTCTTCAGATAAATGCTTCTTTATGTCTCTATGCAAATATTTATTCCTAATTTTTAGGTCACAACACTAAATTAAATAAAATGAAAACCACATTTGGCTTTTGAAAACATTAAATAAATACACTTGATAATGTGGGTGCGATTTTCATTGGCGTCCCCTAGAATGTGGTCGAATACCCTCTAAAGTATAAACAATAATCACAAATCATACTCAACATATAAGTGAACTGGAAAGTGAGAAGTAAAAAGAAGGATGAAGCCAGACAGAGCTTCTGAGTTACTCCCATTTTTCTAGGAAATATTTGGCCCTGAAGATAGAGCTATAAAATGAACTCATAACTTTGTTGCTTCATAAAATTCCTGAGAGCCAGTGTATCCAAGTACACTTGTTTACTCCTCTAAGGAAACTGTTCGCCCATTGGAGCAATAGAGCTTGCTTACCTGGATAAACAGTTTGCTTACTAAACAGCGGTTCACTTAGCAAGACTCACTTTATGACCTTTGACTCACTAAAGTTCTACATTATGAACTTTACTCAATCCTAGTCAATCCCTTGCCTTGAAAAATTTGATTTCGACTATTTGAAACCAGACTCTCCCCCCAAACCTATAAATATCTTCCTGAACCTACTCTTTCTGAGACTTGGTCAAGGTTATATTTTCCTTACACTAGTAGGTTTAGTAAAATTAGCTTTGCTTAGTTAATAAATTTTTTTGGTTGGTCTTCTGGAGGGGAGTCCACAGTTGATAATAATTGTCATATGCACCTTTTATAATTTGGACAAAAATATACTAAAGAAAAGAAGGCATCTAGTAAATAAGTCTTCTTGGCTTCAGAGTAGATCATAAAGCTTTTGATTCTATGGGACACATTGTCTTACTGAGCAAAGGAGTTACATTTACATTTTCATGAAAACCTTCAAGTTCTAGTTTAACTACTTTATGGATAAGGGTCATGATTATATATGTATTTTATGTCCACAGAGTCTTGTACTTAAGGACACTAAATAAATTCTAGTTGATGCATTAGGAGCTGAAAGATCAATTTAAGGTCACTCCTTTTTACAATTTTCTGGAAAAATATACATTTTGTTTGTACTTAGATCACATTCTAAATTACCCTAAGCAGAAAGGAACTCCATGTCAACTCCAAAATGCCTGACAAGCTTTCCATTTGGTAATTCATAAATTTCTTTTTACAAGTCCACTAGAAACAGCAATTACTTAAAAGAAGCACTGTAAGCAGAGGTTAACAGTGGATTTGTTCACAAATCGTGTGTGTGCAATGTCGAGAGGAGACAGAAAAACTTTACTAACAGAATGGAGAATATCATGCCATTTGGGAAACAAGCATTGTTTATTTAATATGCTCTTTAGTAAACATACCACTAGAATGAGATCTCAAGCTATGAAATGAGATAACTGATGATTTCCTGTCATAAAGCACGAACGAAATATATAATAAATCAAATAATTAAGATTCAAATCAAATTTAACTTCTTATCTGGCTTCACTATTAACTAGCTGTGCAGTTTTGTGTAAGTTATGCAATCTAGTAAATCTTCAATTTCATAGCCTATTAACTGAAAATTAACAGTGCCTGCCACTGTTTATCCCACAGCGATTCTGTGGAATTGAACAGGATGGAATCATACCATTTGGGGGCTGAAAAGTATTTATTGGTTATTTAGCCTAATTAATGCTTTAAAATGCAAAGTACTTTAAAGGAAAAAAAAAATAATACCATGTATATAGTATTTTAAATCTAACAGACCTTTCAGTGTTTAACTCATCCTGAAATTGCTCCTCCCAATTTGTTTATATGTTTGTTTGCCCAAGAGAGCTGCCTTATCCCTCTGTTTGCCTTACCCAGCCTGGTGCCTTGGTATTCAGAACATATACACACCATCAAATTGTTCAGTCTAAGTGGAAGATTAAGTGAAACATAAAAACTGTACCTTTGAGGAGCTTGTCTCATTTTATACTGATTTACTTTCCTTTGTGTTAATCTTGATTTTAGATAGCCATTAATTGGATATAATGTCCTTATTCTACCACTCTGAGGTGTGACGATAATTGAGGTGAAAGCAAGAATCATTGGGAGCCGGTAACTTAAGTTGCTATGGAGGTTTTCTGGATGAAACTCACACTGTCAGCATCCCGGAGGAAGCAAGTAGCCACGAAAAGTGGAGTCGGGAAGTTTTGGAGAAAGCTGAGAGTTTATGCTTTTATGTACTAATTCTTTCAACTAGTTAACTTTGTAGCTATAGCCTTGTAGAGTGACTAGCATATTCTTTTCTATGTTACTGATCACATTTAAGAACCATCGGGATACACGGATGATCTTAGCGGTCTTGCAAATATCAACGCTGTGACATCTGGTGCTCTAATCAGGGACAACGGAGTTGCTAGGGGCTATTTGACTCGATCCTATGTCAAATATTCATATGTGCACTAGTTTTTAAAAATAATTTGCCCATGTTTTCCTTTATGCGGCTACTGATATACCTGGTGATAGCATTTATTTGCTTCCTTCTAATTCACTACAGACCTGAAAACCAAATAGCCAAACCTGCAGATTGATATATAAAATTCAAAAGATAATAATCAATATCCTGTGGTAGCAACCACATGATATTGTTTCATTGGGTTTGGCTAGTCAATCTTTTAAATTTTGTTCATTCAGTAAATATTTGCTGATTACTTAGGTAGTTACTAAGTATGAAAATGGAAAGATATATATAGAACACAGTTTTTTAGATATGTAAAATGGCTGGATTTATTTGCAAATAAAGATATTATTTTATGGTTAAAAAGAAATAATATGAGCTAGCTTAGCAAATACTTTAAATTTCGTTCAGCTTTGCAGCTGTGAGGTAATAATCTCTAATCCACTTGAGTGTTGTGCCTTGCTATCCTTGTCATGTTAGACATATTATCATCAGAGTTAGTTCGTATCTTATTGTCTGTGTATGAGTTGCTAGGAATTCACCTCATTTATCCCCAGGAAAAATTAAATGAAATTTATAGTGAACAGATTCCAGCTCATATAAGCAAGAACTTTATAACTTTTTGAACTTCTTAAAAATAGAATGTACTAATTTTCTCACTAGTTCTGTTTTTCCATGCATATTTACCACTTGTATACGTTAAGCTTTCGATCCAATTAACCCTTCACTGTTTCCTGGGAACTACTGTGAAGCAAGTTATTGTCTATTAAGTTATTGATTTAAAAACATTCAAAGGCAGGGTTTCCCATTTATCACTGTTCAATTTTAATTCACTTGTTTCAGAGTTGTAGCCCACTGAGTATATGATTAATCTTGATTTTATCATCAATGTAATTTGTTATCTGCCCTAGGTTGAAGAAGCCTGAACATTATCTAGGATCTTTTTGCTATTTTAATTCCGAGTATTAGTATAAAATTTTATATACAGAGTTTTCTGTGAACTTCTTGTGGGTATCTCATTGGCTTTCTGTATTATCTTTCCTCTTTTACATTTGTCAATTTCTATTCTGATCTTATTTCCTGCCTGAATTTATTTCAGATTTGAATTTTTCAAGCTTTTTGGATGGAAAATTAAATTATTATTTTAGATTTTCTTCCCCTTCAATATGAGTGTTCTCTAGTAGAATGGGTAGTTACATTACTGTGTATCTACCTCATAATTCTTTTTTTTTTTTTTTTTAGTCTTTTTGCCTTTTATCTAGAGCCGCACCTGTGGCATGTGGAGGTTCCCAGGCTAGGGGTCTAACAGGAGCTGTAGCTGCCGGCCTACACCACAGCCACAGCAATGCAGGATCCGAGCCGCGTCTGCAACCTACACCACAGCTCACGGCAGCGCCGGATCCTTAACCCACTGAGCGAGGCCAAGGATCAAACCCGCAACCTCACGGTTCCTAGTCGGATTCGTTAACCACTGAGCCACGAAGGGAACTCCTACCTCATAATGTCTTATTCAGATGTATGTTTTCAGAATATGTCACTGCTTCCTGAAACCAAGATACTCTGTGGCCCTAAGATCATTATTATTAGCCACTTTCTCACACAACCAAGATTTATTTATGGAGGAAACATTTTGATCATTTTGTTACTCTTAAATGTCAATGGTAGTTTTAGCCCTCAGGCTAATTATTTCTAGAAAGAAGTTCAATCCCTGGGGCATTTGATGCTCCCAAAGAAAGGAAAGGGGGGGAAAGCAACATCTTCTTGGACATGGAAACCACCCAGAAGAACTTCAGAGGATCTCGGAAGAGATCAGAAGCACTTGATTCTCAGGCACCATCATGAGACCTGATCCTCATGTCCAAGTTCATTTACCAACAGTACATACAGTGACTCACTAGATGAAAGAAGAATGAGTGGAAGGAACTATGCGTATGAGGGGCAAGGATATGGAAATGAGGTGAAAATAACCATGTAAGCAGAAAAAAGAAAGTGGGATTTTAGAGGACAAGGCAAGTGAGCAAAATCGCAGTCCCTGATTTTAATGTTTCTAATTTCAAATGATACATCTCTTCCAGCATATTCTTTGTAGCAAACTTGTCACCATTGTTAAAATATGACGAAGAATGCAAAGAATGAGGCAGGCATAATGGATCGCATGAGGTATCCTGCAAAACTACAAAGTTACTTGATGTTTTAAACTAACCTGATGTAGTGTTCTGGTTTTAGCAGATGTCACTAGGTCCCTAATGAAGTGAGTCTGCCAGGCTCCTAACAAGATTTTCCTCTTTCCCAAAGCAACACTCTGCATAATCAATTAAGCCTTTCCTTGATTTCTTTTCTATTTTTTTTTTCTGTTCTTTATTTTTTTAGTCAATGAGCTCAGCCCTAAATGAAAGCTGGAGTTGTATGAACTGAATTGGCTGGAAGTAGTAGCTGAAAGGCGTGCAAATCAAAGCTGGCAGGTTTCAGCTCTTCCGTTCTTAAAAGGAGAGGCTAACTTCAATCCAAACGGCTTCCTGGGCAACTGTTTGATGATTCTAGCACCGTGTTCCTGGTATGGTACCAGGCATCAATAACTCAGCCTTTGCATGCTAAACCAAGAAAATGCACATCACATCTTTACCTTGAAGTGGCTTAGTACCCGTTTGGACACTTCCTAGCAGTGTGGGAACTGCGTAGGAAGAGATTTTACAGACTCCTGGTTGGGGGTGGGTGTGTCGAGGCGGGTAGCCTTCAGGCTTTTTCATCTTTCCTGTTCTAGCCTTGCCTAGCTTGGGGCCTGAACTGTAAGACAGAGGGGAAACTAGGAGCTCTGCCATCAGGCATCTTCATCCACTTTAGCATCTGTACTAAGGATAAGGATTTCTAATATTTTTGCAGGAGATATGTATCTACAGCTGTATCTCTCCACACAGATCTACTCACTTTCTCTCTATTTCCATACATACATACACATTTGGGGGGGGATTATTTGTAATTTTGCTTTGGGAAATTATTTGTCTTCAGGTAATTCATTTTTAGACTAAGTGTATTCAAGAATTCCTGCAGGAGTTCCCTTCGTGGCTCAGTGGTTAACGAATCCGACTAAGAACCGTGAGGTTGCGGGTTCGATCCCTGGCCTTGCTCAGTGGGTTAATGACCCAGTGTTGCCGTGAGCTGTGGTGTAGGCTGCAGACGTGGCTCGGATCCCGCGTTGCTGTGGCTGTGGCGAAGGCCGGCAGCTACTGATCCTGTTAGACCCCTAGCCTGGGAACCTCCATATGCCGCAGGTGCGGCCCTAGGTAAAGCAAAAAGATAAAAAAAAAAAAAAAAAAAAAAAAAAAAAAAAAAAAAAAAAAAAAAAAAAGAAAAAAAGAAAAAAAGAAAAAAAAAAGAATTCATGCAAATTCTTCCTAAGGTATAAGTAAGAAATTCATTGTATCTGAAAAATAATACTTAGATTTTCTCACTTTGTGGAGTTCTTGAATACACCTAGTGGCAGTCTAAAGACTGATATAACACTTTGTTTTGCAGCCATTATTAAACACTGTTTTCGGGTCTTGTTGTTTTCTTCTTTTAGAGACATCTTTTTTCTGTATATCAAACATTTCCATTTTTTTTGAAGGTCTCCGAAAAGCCTGTGGGGCTAGATGCTCTGAATATAGAAACCAATGGATGAAATGGCCATGAATGAAAGGGATTAGTTCCTGACTGTCTATTCTGACTGTCTACTCTACCAATTATCCCCCCCACCACCATATTCTAGCTCAGAATAATACATCATCTGTCATCTGCTTAAAGTTTGTTCAAGATTTTGCTCCAGTATTCAGAATTCTTTGGGTATATCTTGTACACGTATTAGATAAATAAAGGAGACTTTACACCCATGGTGTATATTTCAGTTAGCAGAGGTTTTACATATCTCACATATTTCTAAGGATATATATGTCCTCTAAAAAGTAGTGAAATCTCTTCTCTACCACACAAATAGCATTCTGATAGGCAGAGAATTAAATATGGACTCTGTGGAGTTGTTCTTGTATTCTGGATTCATATCAGCTTCTAGAAAGTATAGAGCCAAATGTGGGTAAACTTTTAATAAGTAATACAGGTACATCACAGGCACTTTGTATTTTAACCTCGCTATTCAACTCTGTGGTTAAGAACAGTTCTAATTTGGTTTTGACTGGTCTAGCTTCAAAGTCTCTCTTTTCTTTTAAGTTGAAGATGGGGCTTGACAGTCTGCATTTCTAATAAGCTGCCAGGAGATGCTGATGCTGCTGGTTCCTAGAGTAGTGTTTTGTGGAGCAAGGGGTTCCGAAGAGAGGCTTGGGGCTTCACAAACACACAAAGTATCCAGTGCCTGGCACTCTTTGAATCACAACCAAAAGTAGTGACACGGTGTCACCTCTCTTATTCTTTTATGAATAAAGGATTCCTTCTTCTAACCCAAATTATCTGAAAGAGTCCCATGGGATTTTATTTCTGATGTGCATTATTGTCTTTGCTGTCGTTTTGAGTCAATTCCCTGAGCAGGCACCTGGACAGAGTCTTTTTTCCATTACACTACAGTGATTCCTTACTGCTAATTGCCATAGGCACTTATTGTAGAATTTAACCTTGTTCACCATTTCTTATTTCTTGAAACTTCCCATTTGCTTGGGTTCTGTGATTCAACTTCCTTTGCTTGCCTCTTACCCCTTAGCTGCTATGTCTAATCCACTTAGGTAAGAACTAGAATTCTTACCTCTTGTGTACATCTTCGATTCTTACTCTCTATCTTCCTCCTCTGTGGTTTCTTTGGGAAATCTCAGGTTCACTTGCTTATTCAAATAGCATGTATGTTGACTTCACTTTAATTTCAAACTAAGGATCAGAACTGTCTTCCAGATCCATAACTACTGTCTCTTTTAACCTAGATGTCCTGCTTGTACCTCAAACTCAACATGCACACACAGATCCTTACTATCTTTCCTTAACATTAGTCATTTAAGCCTCAGTTACTGACCTGAAAAGTAAGGATAGTATAAGAACCTAAATAATCAGATGTCTGAGAATATATTAATATATTAATTACATTATATGTATTAATACATATTATATATTCTGATATTTAATATATGTCAGTTGCTGAGAACACTGTCCTTAGGACAGATCATAGTATGTATCCCTTATGAAACTTTAAAACCGTATTCTCTATGTTGGCACTTATCTCTGGATTGAAGATTAGAATCTGGGAGATGTCCTGGATTTCTCCTTCCATAGTATCTTTGGTCAATGTGATAAGTCCAATAAATTTTATCTCTGGGGTAACTTTTCTTTTTCTCTTCTCTTTACTCCCTTTCCAGGATCACAGTTTAAGTCTTCATAGTGTCTCACTTGGATCATGTCAAATGTCCTTCTCTTAGCCACCCCTGAGTCAAGGCTCATCAGCCTCCATTCAGTCTGCTTACTGGTTGCCGATTTTCTCTCAGATTCACAGCCGGGCAGGGTCCTCATTTGCTCAAAATTCTTCATATTTTTCTTGGGAAAATACGTAATTAGTTGGGTTCTATGATAGGTGCATATTTAAATTCTTTAAAAACTGCCAAGATGATTTTTAAAGTGGTTGCAACCAGCAAATGATGAGAGTTAAGAGTTACACTCCTTCTTCGCCAGCACTTGGTATGGTTAGTCTTTAACTTTCAGTCAGTTGAATGGATTTGTAATTTCCTAATAATGCTGGACATCTTCTGCTTTGCTTATTTCCCATTTGTGGATTTTTTTTTGAAAAGTATTCAGTTCTTATGCCCATATTTTTATAAGTTTTCTCTTTATCAAATTGTAAATTCTCTTTATGTAACCTAGACAGAAACCCTTTGATGGATACGTATTTACAAATATAAAGTTATGTAGTTGATACTGGTATATTGATCTAGTATCCTGCAACATTACTGAATTCCCTTATTAGTAATAGTAGCTTTTGGGGGGGGTGATTCCATTGAATTGTAAATAGAGACCTATTTCTTGCAGGCTCTTTGGTAATTCTAGGGATCAAAGTAAGAGACTTGTTACAGCCTCTCTGATACAATCAAGATTTACTGGTTAAGATTTTCTGTGATTTCTTTGTGGTCAAAAGTACACAGACTCTGAAAAACTTATGGTTTCCAAATGAGACAGGTTGGGGGTGGGGGGATGCACTGAGGGTTTGGGATGGAAATGCTGTAAAATTTGGTTGTGACGACTGTTGTACACCTATAAATGTAACACAATTCATTAAGTAATTAAAAAAATAAAAGAGGTGAGAAGGAAAAAAAAAAGGTAATGCTTAGTTACTGGTCCGTTCAACAAATTTAGATCCTGTTTCAAAATTCTCTCTTGCCAGGTGTAATACTTTCATTACGTGTCTGACCTTTGTGACAAATGTAGAACTTCTTCTCTGAGTTGATGCTGCCTTGTGAAATCTCTGCCTCATACAGCCATACAATATTTATTTTTTAGATCCTCTCAAGTACATAATACTGTGAAATACTTATTTTTATTAAAGTATAATTTATAATGTTGTACCGATTTCCGCTGTACAACAAACTAACCCAGGCATACATATATATGTGTGTATACACATACATGAATGTATATATGTATATATACATTCTTTTTCTCATATTATCTTCCATCATGTTCTATCCCAAGAGATTGGATATAGTTCCCTGTGCTATACAAAGATGATGAAATAGTCTTCTAATGCTTAGCAGGATGTTAGTGAACATGAAACTCTGCAGGTTGTTTTGTTAATTACACTTCTGATTGGGTCACTTCTTCTGAACAAATAGTTATTAGTAAGATGCCATCTGAACTCAGTAGTTAATAAAGTTGTACTGATTATTTAGAAGAGTATGATAATGTGATAGCAATCTTGAAGGAAATACCTTTTTACTTGAAGCTGAGATCCACATATTTTTTAAAATGTGGTTTCTTACAGGGTGGGGCTGAATGAATACGGCACTTGGGTTTTCAGTCAACATGGGGCATTGTCCATAACTTATTAACACTGTTGACTCTTGCTTTAAGAAACCAATTCAGGGGAGTTCCCATCAGGGGCTCAGCGGAAACAAATCCTATTAGTATCCATGAGGATGCGGGTTTGATCCCTGGCCTTGCTCAGTGGGTTCAGGATCCAGCATTGCTGTGAGCTGTGGTGTAGGTTGCAGATGCGGCTCGGATCTGGTTTTGCCGTGGCTGTGGCGTAGGCCAGCAGCTGTAGCTCGGATTTGACCCCTACCCTGGGAATTTGCGAACTTCCATATGCACTGGGTGCAGCCCTGAAAAGCGGAAAAAAAAAAGAAAGGAAGAAAGAAAAGAAACTAATTAAGTGTGCCAATTCAGACACCTTTCTTTTGATTTTTTCCTGCCCAAAATTGATAAATATACTTTCAGCTTCACAGAAGAGTTTTACTCTTTTATCATAAATAGCCTTTGTTGTAGTTACAACACCTGAAACTAACACAACACTGTAAATCACCTATACCCCAATAATTTTTGCTTTAGAAAGATATACACTCTTCTACCTCCACTCTCCCTCTAAGGGCTGCAAGAGACAGCACTGCGGAGCATCTATTGTGTGCCTGACAAGATGCCAGGAATTTTATATCTGTTATCCCAGTGTAATCTTTAAACAAACTATGGGTCTGCATAATAAAACTCTAGATTTTCTAAGAGGAGGCTGCCGCGAGTAAAAGGGAAGTGACTGCTTGTGTGGAAGAAATCTGTCTGACTCCAGAGCCCCTTCTCTTTCCCAGTATTAAAAAAATTTTTTTAATGCTTCATGATTTTCTGTCATATTTTCCTCATAATTTAATCACACTTGTTATATACTGTACATGATAATGTACATAATAATGTCAAACTTTACTGTAGGTAAAGTACGGGACAGTTAAAACGTACAGTTGTAAAATTCCCATCACAAAATGGCTTGCTATTTTTGCTATCACAAGTAAGGCATTTGCATGCTCAAAATATATTTTGTATTTACACCACCTACCTGAGGTATTTTCCCATTTCTACCTTTTCAAAAAATACTGTTTTGTACCATCATATTCCCTATGGATATGATAAACCTTCAGACTGGCCAGACAGGTGACTTTTAAATGCATTTTTTTTTCTTGAAAAATGAAACCTTTCCAAGGAAGCCAGTAAGGAAAGTAGTTAAAGAGGAGCTAGCTGCTCTAGTTGAAGCTGAGATAAGCACAGGAGAGATGGGGTCCGAGGGGTGGCTTTCAACACACCTGCTCGGGATCTTTTAACACCTTGCCGCAGCCCTTGACTTCTCCATGGAAGCACAGATGCTCTAAAAAACCACTGCTTTAGCAACTTTATTTTTCTAATGAAAATCAGAAGGGATTTTTTTGGTCATTTTAGGGCCATACCCACGGCATATGGAAGTTCCTAGGCTAGAGGTCGAATCGGAGCTACAGCTGCCGGCCTACACCACAGCCACAGCAACGTGGGATCCGAGTTGCATCTGCGACCTACACCACAGCTCATGGCCACGCCGGATCCTTAACCTACTGAGCGAGGCCAGGGATTGAACCCTTGTCCTCGTGGATACTAGTTGGGTTTGTTACCGCTGAACCACAATGGGAACTCCAGAAGGGATTTTTTTTCTTTTTTTTCATCTGTGTGTGTATAAAGTTTATGAGTATGAAGTTTTTGAGTCCTTAAGCTTATTCTTCACTTCCCATTATAGTGCTTAAGGTAATAAACACCCCCAAAATGAACCAAAGTACATGGAACAGCCACTGTGCTGATAAACAAAAATAAAAGCAAAGCCGAAAGAGTAACCAAGGTCCTATGTAAAGGATATCTGGATGACTGGCTGAGGATGGTGGCTGCCCCCTGCTGGTGACTTAGGATCTCAGTCACGTGTTCACAGCACGCAGCCTTTTCCTCTCTCCCTGACCTTCCTTTGCTTTTCTTTTCCAGACCAGTGAATGAGGCTTTCAACCTTCCTCCCTTATTTCTGCAAGGATTAATTCACTTCCTCTCTCTCCTCTTGAGATCCAACCACTGTTTCTTGCTACTGAATCTTCTAATCACATTTTTGTCACTTAATATATTATAAACATCATCTCCACACATTCACTTATTTGGTCCCTTCTCCCCAAAGTCTCCTTCCTTCTCTCCTTTATTGAATAGACTTCAAGTATTTTTTCTCCCCCCAAACAGTTAAAATATACCCCAACCCTCTGCCTCACTCAACCTTGTTAAGCAAAATTATCACTCGAGCCTGTGTACTCAGCACTACATGTATAATTTTTCATGATATTTACCACAGTGAATCATGACACTCATCTGTCTCCCTTTTCTCCCACTTAGAACTCTTTTGGGAAGGGGCATTTATTTATCATGTTTCATGCCCAACATACACCTGGCCCTTCGTAGGTGCGCTAAAAATCAGTGAATAGATGTCTAAGGAAAATGCCCTAAAAATATCACATTTCTCCAGTAGGAACCACCATGTCATGAAAATATTTCAGCCTCGAAATTCCCTGTTTTTGAGATATTCAGTTATACAAAATTAAGTGCATTCACTGAAATTAGGTCCTGTTTTACCAATTGATTTGATAAGCACTTATTTAAAATTAAAGATGGGACGCTGTTGATTGCTGTGCAGTGAGGAGAGTGCACCCAAGGTCATGCACACCCCGGCTTGGGATATCTTCTTTTCAAGGCTTAATGTTTAAATAAGGCAGCTTAGGAAGGTCAAAGTGGGGGACCGATTTAGCAACAGATTCCATTATCAACACAATAGCTATTATACAAGACTTTAGGAATCTAAGGCAACAATCAAACCATTTTGGAATAAATCAATATGAGCATTTTATGACCTGGAGTGAAAATTAAGAAAAGTGACCTATAAATAAGGAAAGATAAAATTACAACTTAAATTGCCTATAAGAACAAATATCTCTCAAAAGTAACTTAGGAGACAGAAGAAATTATTAGTATTAAGTAAACCAATCAAGTGAAAATATAAAACAAATACATGTTAAATTACATCAGTATTTTACCTAATTTTCCACACGGAGCCTCTTGACTTCTGCAAACTCCCAGGAAATACTGAGCATGAAGGTCCTTGAGTTTATTTCCACCTTTCAAGAAGTCAAAAGGCAGAATGAATTTAAGCCCTAATAAAGCTAAACAAGTCTTTAGTCGACATTGATTAAAACACATCTCTGTCTCTTTTTAAATTTCTGTCTTTGCTTTTAGGTAATATTAGCTCACTCAAAGTGTAATGCTTGCTATGTCTTATTAAAAGAAATACTTCCCTTTAGGAAGTAATAAGACTGTGGGGGTAAATTAACTGTATTCAGTGACTAATGATACACTTCTTGGTATTCTGGATGAGCTCTGTGTCTATAACTTGACTTTTGCAACGAACCCCTGAGGTTGTTATAATCACTCTCAGTTTGTAGATGTCAAAACAGAAGTTCAAATGGTTGTGATTTGCTGAATAAATTCCAAAAATTATATGGTGGAGCTGGAGTTTAAGCCAAAGCTTCTGCCTCCAAAACCAATTTTAGTCATTCCAAGGCGATCACTAAGAGACAGTGTCCAACATCCTTGCCTTATGTTTCCACCAGATGTTAATGATGTTGATAGTCTTTTAAAATTCTAGATCTTATTTAAAAAGGAGGCTCTCTTTTCTTTCTCATCAGCAATTTCTCTATAGAATTGACACCAGGATTGAGTGAAGTGGCCAGGACTGAATAAATTAATACTTTTCCCTGAGTTGGTTTCTTTAACTAATTTCCTTTCATCTTTGAGCTTCATACTCATTAATGATTGAGATAACAATGATTTCCAGACACCAGCATCCATCTATGGTAACTTTCCACTTAACCATTAAATCCTATGAACTTAAATCTGTCAGAGTAAGTACGACAAATGCTACCACCACAGCAAGGCACCAGCATGCTCCTTGGGATTTTGGATAATTTGAGTCATCCCTTTTCTAAAGCCTCTTACTCTCTTCGTTTAAATAACCTTTGTTCATTTGCTCTACCCAGAAAAATCCTAAGCTGTCAAAATATGGCTTACACAGAATGGCGCACAAAACAGGAAGAGAGGGTAGAGAGGTTGAGGAGAAAGGTATTATTCTATTTAAACAATTGCTGATCACATATTTTGCACATTTTCCCTGCACACATGGAAATGCATGCCTTTTTCTTGAGATCATTTAAAAGCTGAAATTAACCATTTGGCCAGTAAGATTCTGAAATTTTCTGAATTGATAGGACAAACACTATAGAATAGAGTGCACTACCATTCTACTCATTCTCCAACTTTCATCCCAATTTCTCTCCCCCCCCGCCCTTCCTCTCTGCTCTCACTGTAGTTAAGAACACTTGTTTAATAGCTCGTTCTATGACTCCTAAAAATGCATGCTCAGGAAATTCTGGCCCTGTGAGTTTTTTTTTCTTGAAATTAAGTGAATTTGACTTGATTGAGAGAAAGTGTTTTGAAAATAATTATACAAATTAGAGCTGAGCAATGTCAAACTAGAAATGCTGAGGTTAAAGTAGCCAGCGATAGCCCCTTTCTATTAATAACTCAGTGTGTGCGCGTGTTATTTATGGAAGAGTTCTTTCTGTTTCTGCCGAATGGCTGCGTTTCTTCAGTGAGCTCTCTTTCTACTGTATGTGTTACCAGGCTCCGCAAGGATCACGTCATTGCTTGTTCAGAAAGCCCTCTCCAGAGCTATGCTTTCATGATGGCTATTTCTGGATTTTCACAATAATCTAATTCACAGCCTAAATACTTCAGGTATTCATAGGTAATCATTAAAAATAAAAGTATATTTCAACTTGGAAACAGATACTTTAAAATTTAAAAGTTCTGAATTTAAACATTGACGCACCCTTTAAGGAGACTGAAATGAAATGTCTCTGCCTCCAGGTGGTTAGTCACTGAGAGCATGTTGTCACACAGCCTTGGGAGAAAACGACAGGAGACCTTCAGTGGTTTACATTACAGCTAATAATTATAAATGGTATTGGAATATGTGATATATGTCTTGTAGTATCAATGCACTGGGGTATTCAACTCTGAGAAGACTTGCCAACCAGTAAGTCTAGACTCGTTTCTCTGAGCACTCATGTCTAATAAAAGTCCTAGGAAAAGCCTCAGAGTCAATCGGAACTTTTCTGTCTGACCATCAGTGAGGTACAGTTATAAAAATTTAGCATTCAGAGGGGGAACAAAGCACCTAGTTTTAGATTTTAGGAAGCAATGGAGATGCTGAGTAGCTAATCAGGACTTGTGATTTAGTGAAAGGACCAAATGAGCAAATATCGACTCTAACTGGTAGATGAAATATGCTTCATCCATACAGTGGAATCCAAAGTTATTCATTGTATATTCTGGATATTAATCCCTTGGCGGTCACTTCATTTGCAAATGCTTTCTCCCATTCTGTGAGTTGTTTCGCCCTTTCTGTGAGAATTCTTATGGTTTCCTTGGCTGTGCAAAAACTTTTAAGTTTAAATAGGTCCCATTTGTTTATTTTTGTTTTTATTTTCATTACTCTTAGGAGCTGGACCAGGAACCCTACCCAGCATTCTGTGATTATCTATATGGAAAGAATCTGAGAAAGAATGCATAATTGAATCACTTTCTTGTACAGTAGAAATTAGCACATTGTAAATCAACTATACTTCAATGAAACTTTAAAAAAAGGGACAACATTTAAAAAAGTCATTCATAATAAAACACTAATAAAGAATAGCCTTTCCAATGTCACAGAAAGGGGAAAAACTCACTGACAAGGATATTATTTCATACCTATAACTGAATGAGGAAAAGCAAACTGCAGAACAGAGTAATCTCAGTGCCTTATATATAAGCGGCTTATTGTTCATACTCAAGAGAATGTAAAATCACCTAAAATAGTCTATACCACTTCAAAAAAATGTTCAGAGTTAATGACCATAGGTCATTACTGTCATTTTTATATGAAGTATGAAATGCCATGAACATACCAGATGGAGAGAAATGATTGCCAGGTGAGTGCCTGCAGCCAGTGATGTGATGTAGCTTCAAGAAGTGGGCTGTCCTGGGGCTTGGACCGAGGCTCCCCAAATTTTCTGTGTCAAGGTGACCACTTGTTACCTGTCACAGGTAACTTCAAGTTCTAGGAGCGTCTTTCTAGTGAGTCTTTCCTGGGATTTTGATTCAGATCAAATGTGGAGAATTTCAAATTATGAGTGAGTATAAGCTCTTCATTCCATCTTAGAATTGAGGATTTTCAGCACATGAGAGTTTACAAAAGTGTTCTTGACATATATCCAAGGTGCCAGCTTTACTTCTGCTTTGTGCTTCACTCTTTGGTGGACCGATATAAACAGAACAATGGTGGTAAGATAATCATGACCATGAAAATGATTTAAAAAAATCAGATATCGGTCATTAATGATGCATCTAAAGATAACAGCAAACCTATACTTGCACAGATCATCCATTCATTGTGTCCATTCAAATTATCCACATGGACTACAACACCGTGGTTGTTTCTAGGAATGGCCAGGATGACTGGAGTTACGGACATTACCGAGTGTCAGTATCAGCAAGATTTACTGCAGGAGTCTGCTCAAACACATGCCATCAAAATTCTTTTGCTTCCATAATTCTTGAGTCATACTCAGCAAACGGTGGTGTGTGAAGTCTTCGATGGAAAACTGTTGTGTTTAGTTAGTGAATACATGACTGACTGCCGAAGAGCACTTATTTCAGAGACTGTTGGAAGAAGATAGGATTCTGCTCCATGCAAATGATATAAATTTTCTTCTTCCTTTTTTTTTTCTTTTGTCATTTTAGGACCACACCAGTGGCATGCGGAGGTTCCCAGGCTAGCGGTCGAATCGGAGCTGTAGCTGCCGGCCTACACCACAGCCACAGCCATGTCAGATCCTTAATCCACTGAGCAAGGTCAGGGATCGAACCCATGTCCTCATGGATACTAGTCGGGTTCATTAACCACTGAGCCACGATGGGAACTGCTGATATAAGTCTTAAAATCAAGTATTTCAGAAAAGGAAAATGGAGTCCTTCATCGGGGAGTTCAGTGAGCCTTCCTCTCTGACTTAGGCTGACTTTGCCTTCTTCTGTCTCTCTGTTTACTCCCAGAATGCAGACCCCGCAGTACCTGCAGCAGCGTCGAAAATTTGCAGCTGCCTTCTTGGCATTCATCTTCATTTTGGCAGTTGTGGACACTGCTGAAGCAGGAAAGAAAGAGAAACCAGGTAAGCAATACGGTTATGAGCACAAAACTCTTCCCTAATTAATGTCCACCTAATACAGCTACCCGATTTTGTCCCCCCCCCCTCATTTTCTTCCTAGCTTCCTTCCTTCCAGGCATTTAGAGGAACCTGAGTGACATCCCCTCTCATTTCTACTCCCCCAACTGTAAGTCCTGAAAAAGGGAAGATGATCATCAACTATTAACTGACGTAATAATGATCACAGTTACAGCTGCTACATACGGAAAACTGACCAGCAGTCAGGTGTTTCACTTAGGCTCATACCCTTCCTCCAAAAGCACCCTGAAAGGAATTTCTGTTTTATCTCATATTGAAAAAGGAGGAAGCCAAAGCTCAAAGAGGATAAAGCACTTTTTCTATGCACTCCCATTGTCCTAAGGGGCTGTGGAGCTGGGAGTCTGTTTACATCTGTGGTCCACCACATTTATCTTATGCGATTCCATCCATAAGAGAAAGGAACACTGAGACATGCGTTGAAATGGCTAATCTGACTACTGTTAGTTCTCATAGAATAGTTTCTCATTTTTTAGGTTTAACTGACTTTGACCAAGATCTTTTTTTTTTTTTTTGTCTTTTTGCCTTTATCTAGAGCCGCACCCGTGGCATACGGAGGTTCCCAGGCTAGGGGTCTAACAGGAGTTGTAGCCGCCGGCCTTCGCCACAGCCACAGCAACGCGGGATCCGAGCCGCGTCTGCAAACTACACCACAGCTCACAGCAACGCCGGATCCTTATCCCACTGAGCAAGGCCAGGGATCGAACCCGCAACCTCATGGTTCCTAGTCAGATTCGTTAACCACTGAGCCACAAAGGGAACTCCTGACCATCTTCTCTTTTACAGAAATGTTTGCTTCTAAAAGGAGATGTCAGGAGTTCCCGTCGTGGCTCAGTGGTTAACGAATCCGACTAAGAACCATGAGGTTGTGGGTTTGATCCCTGGCCTTGCTCAGTGGGATAAGGATCCTGGCGTTGCCGTGAGCTGTGGTGTAGGCTGCAGATGCGGCTCGGATCCCGCGTTGCTGTGGCTGTGGCGAAGGCCGACGGCTACAGCTCCTGTTAGACCCCTAGCCTGGGAACCTCCGTATGCCACGGGTGCGGCTCTAGATAAAGGCAAAAAGACAAAAAAAAATAAAATAAAAGGAGATGTCAGTCAATCACTTAGCACAGTCCTTGACACACAGTAAGAGTTAAAACGAATAATAGTTCTAGCTCTGTAGTTTCCTTTCTCCCTTCTCTTGGTCATTGACTGACTGAACCATTCAGCTAACACCTATCAAGTTCCTACTCTGTACTGAGCACTGAAGATAGAGGTAAAACGCCCAGATCTTACAATTAAGGAGCTCAGGAATGAACTTAGTTATATATAGGAGTTAAAGATCTTTCTGGACATTGACTATTTTTCTCTCCTCCCTTCTAGAAAAAAAAGTGAAGAAGTCTGACTGTGGAGAATGGCAGTGGAGTGTGTGTGTGCCCACCAGTGGGGACTGTGGGCTGGGCACCCGGGAGGGCACCCGGACTGGAGCTGAGTGTAAACAAACCATGAAGACCCAGAGATGTAAGATCCCCTGCAACTGGAAAAAGCAGTTTGGAGGTAAGTCCCACCCCTGCAGTCCTGTTGATTTAATCTTCCACCCTGAGAAAATTCTTGCATTCTTCTACCAAATACCTTTTTGAGGTTGATTCTATTTATTTTAACAAGTTTAGTTTACCAGATACAGACTAACCGGGCACCTTACCTAATCCTAGTTACCTCATTTTCAGTACTACTAGCATTTGGGGTCAGCTATGTTTTTGTCCTGGATGGAGGGTTGTTCTGTGCACTGTAGGATATTTATGCCTCTCTGGGCTTCTACCCACTAGTTTCTAGGTGCACCCCCCCCATCTTACCAACTGTAGCAATTGAAAATATCTGCAGATAGTGCCATACGTTTCCTGGGGGGGGGTGTGTGTGCGTGTAATAGTCCCTGACTGAGGCCACTGCCTTATCAATAGGGATAGAAATGGACCCTTAACAGAATTCTCTTTCCTCCTTCTATTTCTAAATTCATTCTGTCTCCCCTTCCTTTTTTCTTATTTATTCTCCACCTTCTTCAGATCTCTTTCTGTCACTTGCAGGCCCTCTCTCTCTTTTGCTTCCTCCCCACTCTCCAGATGTGTTTGTAGATTCCCTTTCCAAACCCAGCAGTGCTGCTGTGAGCCCCTTTTCATAGACTTTTCTCTCACCGACTATTGCCGGTTTCATGCTGACCTCATCTACCTATTTGAGAAGGAATCTTTCAACTCCTTCAACTTTAAACCCACCGCTGAACACTCAATTTCCTGATTTTTTTCACATTCCTGGTGGGACACAATGCCCCAGATATTCTCCCTGGTCTTGAGGAATGTGCTTTGACCTTGTGGCCAGTGGAGAGGAATAATGAATGCATGCACTATATCTCTTTCATTCTCTATAACTTTGAGGGTTATACCTTTTTATGAGCAGAGGTAAATTCTGTAAAGGGATGGTAAAATTCAGATACATTTGATCTT
This sequence comes from Catagonus wagneri, assembly GCA_004024745.2. Taxonomy (NCBI): domain Eukaryota; kingdom Metazoa; phylum Chordata; class Mammalia; order Artiodactyla; family Tayassuidae; genus Catagonus; species Catagonus wagneri. The sequence continues at coordinate 1,751,668 of PVHT020000237.1, read as the reverse complement.
GAATTGTATGAGGGTACCCTAAAGAACGATAAGCAAAATGTCCCAAAAAGTGTGTCTTAAAGGTCTTGTGCCTAGAATATACAAAGAACTCTTGAAACTAACAATCCGGTTAGAAAGTGAGCAAAAGATAGGAGCAAACATTGTACCGAAGCGGATAAATACGTGGCATATAAACACCTGAAAAAGTGTTCAACATCTTTTTCCTGTTAGAGAAATTAAAATGAAAACCCATGAGCTATCACTATATATTACACACCTAATAGAATGGCTAAAATTAGGAATGACATCAGATGCTAGTGAGGACACAGAGAAACCACATCACTCGTACACTGGTGATGGGAAGGTAAAGCACAGACGCCACGGTGGAAAAGAGCGTATGGCGGTTTTTCACAAAACTCAACTTGGATTTACCATACAACGCAGTGGTTTCACTCATAGGCATTTGTCCTAGAGTAATGGAAACTTACGTTCCTATAAAAATCTATACATGAATGTGTATTGCAGCTTTACTTGCCATAGCCAAAAGCTGGAAAGAACCCAGATGTCCTTCCACTGATGAATGGTTACTCGGCTGGGGTACATCCATACCATAGGATACCACTCGGCAATAAAAGGGACAGGCTACTGATAACACACAGCTTGGATGGACCTCCAGCAGGTTTTCCTGAGTGAAAAGAGCCAGTCCCAAAAGGTTACAAACTGTAGGACTCCATGTAAACAGCATTCTTCACATAACAAAATTATAGACGTGGAGAACAGGTAATTGCCAAGGGTGGAGGAAGTAGGAAAGGAAGAAGGGTGTTGAGCTATGATGTAAAAGGATCACCCACGGGGCCCTTGTGTTAGAACCGGTTTGAATATTAATGGTGGGGCGTTCGCTCTTATCTACACACAGAACTAAATGTTCACACACGTCTACACACTGAGTGGATGTGAAACTGGGGAGACCTAAGGAACTTCTATGGGATGGGTCCCTCGGTGTCCCGGTTGTGCTTTTTTTTTTTTTAATAGTTTAATTTTATTCAATTATTCAACATGCATTTATTTATTTATTTTTTTCATAAAGAATTTTATTTCCCTGTTGTGCTTTTGGACTGCGGTTACACGGGTTATAACCGCCGAGGGAATCCGTGTGCAGGATACACGGGGTTGCTCAGAACTGTTTGCCACAGTTGCCTGTGGACCTACACTCACTTCATTCTAAGAAGGGGAAAACAGAAGCCTGTCTATTTTTTTTGGCACTCCAAGAGGAGTTCAGAGATTTCTGATTGGTCCTGCCCTCCTGCCTCTAGCGGAGTGCAAATACCAGTTCCAGGCCTGGGGAGAATGCGACCTGAACACGGCCCTGAAGACCCGAACCGGAAGCCTGAAGCGGGCTCTGCACAACGCCGACTGCCAGAAGACCGTCACCGTCTCCAAGCCCTGTGGCAAACTGACCAAGCCCAAGCCTCAAGGTAGGGCCCTGCCTTCACACACACGTTTAACGCGCCTGGACTGATGGACTCAGGCAAGATCTTCAGATGTGCAAACTCAGATTTTCCAGAGGGAAATCTTGGGTGAATTTCCTTAAGGAAAGGGACTGGAAAAAAAAATACATTGAGCATTACACAAGCACTTTGCAGCAGGCAACTGATGAGTTCAGATTGAAGTGTTCTGCCCAGATGGGGGGATCGGAAGAATCTCCCAGCACAAATAAACAACTTAGCAAAATAGGCCAATTAAGACAGCTGTATGCTGACGATACAGCCAAGCCCTAAATCAGGACCACATCCTGATAAATATGAACAAACTCAGGAAGATCACAAGGCTGCAAACTCAAAATCAAGTCTTTCTTAGATTATCAACATATATAGTTTTCTGGAAATCAGGTATTTTATCTTTTTTTTTCCTTTTTCTACCACATCACTGGATAGGGTCTGTATTCCTAGTCCTCCTTGCAGAGTCTTCCTATTTGTTTAGTTAGATTAGCTTACCGAGTACATTTGGTCTTGGAATTTCAAAACTATGTAGAGCTAATCTTTCTATTCGTACCCTGAAAACCAGACTTCTGCTCTCATGCTGGAGAAAGTAAACCGAACCAAAGCTCATGACCGTGTTTTCATAGAGACCAAATCCCAGCTGAGGGAAGACAAGGAGGCATCAAACTCTTACTTCATGGTTGTGTGGGCTGAGTTATATCCCCCAAATTCAGATGTTCAAGTCCTGACTTCCAGTACTGCACAATGTGGAGAGAGGGCCTGGCAAGAGGTACTGAGAGTTAAATGAGGTCATGTGCGTGGACCCCAGTCCACTCTGACTGGCATATAGGATGAGAGATTAGGACACAGATAAACCCTGAAGGAAGTCTGAACACATCCCCTTTCAATTTCAGAATGGAGTATAATGATGTTGGTAAGGCTGTGACGACTCCGCATTAAATTGAGGAAAGATGGGAGAACATCCGCCTTGTGAGATAATTATTGTGATCTGATCATTAATGAGGCTAAAAGATTAACAGACTTACTTAGGGAGAGAAAGTGCTTAAAATCTAGAATTGTCATCTAAATTTGGGGGAAATCATTAAGTTTTCCTGTTGCTTTGATTAAAAAAGTTGTCAAAGTTTATTACACTCCAGTCTAACAGCATTATTTTTTGAGGTAAAGCAGTGGTCCTTCCTATTGCTATGTCAATATTGCACAAATTCTGTACTCTAGCCCTCATTCACAAGTTCAGCAATGCTAGATACCAGGTTGGAGATCTTTATCTGAAGTTTCTCTTGTGTTGGAATCCCCCTTAACCTGAAGAGAGCTGTTTGTCATCCACTTCTAAATTAGATGCTCAGAAAAGGGGAGAATATTGATATTCTTAGGTAGACACAAGAATTGAAAGATGCACAACTGGAATGTAGTTTCCTTGGGGATGGGGACAGATTGCTCTGGGGAAAGTCACCGATTGCCTGAAAGATTGTAACCAGAGTTTGCTTAATCGTTGCGAGAATCTGGCAGAGATAAATTAGTGAGCAATGGTGTTGGGCGCTTGAGATTTTAATTTCTTAGGAAAAGAGATTGAGAGCATTAATTAAAATTTTTAATTAAGAAAATCCTGTATCTGTCAGAGTTTTTAGCTGCAGCAAGATCTCTTCTAGCTAGTGAGGCAGAAAGGGGTAGACTGAAGAAGATTGTACAGCTTACAGAATCTCTAGGGGGGCCAGAGTATTTGACTTGGATCCAGCAATCCTGCAAGAAGGCAACAGATCCAAGGAGAGTGTCTAGTCACACCGTACGCGACTGGTATAGCAGGGACCCTCTTGCTGAAATTACCCACTGCTCAGCACATTGTAAGGCTAAGATCTGGACACTGGAAACTTCATCCCTCTGTGCCCAGACACTCCTACCTCCTTTCCTGCCAAAATAGCCAGTCTCCCCAAATTTGGTCTTATTTTCTGCTTGTTCACTTCTACCTCCAAGACTCATTTAAGTGTGCCTGCCTAGTGGAAACTACGTCACATATAAAATCCTGCCACAAGGGAGTCTGGGAAATGTCTTTAACATTATAAATTCTACCTATAAATATGAGAAGAGAAGCCGAAAGGGATTTGTATTTGTATTTAGTGAGTGATCTGCCAGGGGCCGGGGAGTATGCAGGGATGTCGCGATGTGTTGGACAGCATCATGACTCCTGCTCCTCTCTCCTCCTAGGCTAGAAGAGGCGTTGATGCCATTTCTAGGACAAGAAGTTGCTGAGAGCGATCGTATTGGGCCAGTGGAGTACCCCACTGAAGGGGGAGTTAGGTCTCTTCTTCTTGGAGCCACTATTCATTTTTTCTTGAGTCATTACAGTCTTTTCAGTTTGAAAACAATGCCCAGGGATAACTAAGCTGTGAACAGTGGGAGACAAATTAGGAATCTTGGCCAGTCTGGGCTGACAGCGCTATATCAAAAGGTCAGAGCAGAGAACCCTACAGAGGGCAAATATCTCCTCTCCAAGCCACTGCAAGTGTTGCTTAGCAGTCTCCTTGGAGGATGGAGTCCCTGTAGAATTAGAAGATCGCCAAGCTGAGTGGGGCTGGCAGGATGTGCTCCTCTGTGGGGGAGCTGTGACCCCAGAGGCAGTCTGGTCTGTGGGAGTAGGTGCAGCCCAGGGCGGTGGTGATAACCATCACAGAGTGCAGAGTCAAAGATGAGGCTGACATTTTCAGCAACATGGATGGAATTAGAGACCCTCATACTGAATGAAGTAAGTCAGAAAGAGAAAGACAAATACCATATGATATCATTTATATCTGGAATCTAATATACTGCACAAATGAACCGTTCTACAGAAAAGGAAATCACGGACTTGGAGAACAGACTTGTGGTTGCCAAGGGGGAGGGCGAGGGCATGGGATGGTCTGGGAGTCTGGGGTTAATAGTTGTAGACTGTTGCCTTTGGGATGGAAAAGCAAGGAGATCCTGCTATATAGCACCGGGAACTCTGTCTAATCACTTGTGCTGAATCTATGTATGTATGTGTAACCGGGTCACCATACCGTACAGTTGGAAAATTGACAGAAAACTGTAAACCAGCTATAATGGAAACAAATAAAAAAAAAGATGAGGCTGAGGTGGGGGTTTGTAGGAGAGACCCCCTAGAAGAGCTGAGATTTGCCCAGGTGCCACAGATGATATAACCTAATGATCATTTCGGATCCTTCAAGAATCTTGAGTGATTGTTGATGTGGAAATTACGAGTTACTTTATAAACAAGATACGTAAGTTCTGTGAAGTATTGTGAGGCTCCTTTCTGGTATCAGCAGACCAGCTTGGCATATATCTGCTTCCAAGTGTCTGGGAGGGTATTCTCAGGCAGAGGCAGGAGCACATGGGTGGATGTCTATGTTACAGCTGGTTCAGGCAACAGTTTTCATCCTTGCTGCTGTCCTGTCCATCACTAGACACTCAGCTGGTACCAGACCTTTGTAAAATTCCCCTGCTCACGCTAACCCTAATTCCTTTTTTCCTCCCAGCTATTTCTGAAAGTTTTGCCATGCTGCTACTCTTCCTTTTCTGGCTCATTGCCTAGCCCTCTCAGGTTTGAAAATTCATCTTTAAAGATCAAAAGAATGGCAGCCATTTTAGTGCGAGACTCAGCTGTGTGCAGGACACAGCATTTGGCAGCTGATCATTAAATGGAAAAGGGGGTCAGTAAAGCGATATCCCCAGCATTCTCGATTCTCTCCTGCCTAATAGATTCTTTGGGTTAATTCTCTGAAAGATAAAAGATGCTCCCCAAGATTTCTTTCTATTTTCTAGGCTCTGACATTTCCTGGGAATGAGCAGGGCAGCCCTCTGCAGATGAGCTTAGCTAGGCTGAGGCTTTTAACTGTGGTGAGAGAGGTGAGTGTTCAGAATCCCATTGTAGGCTGGCCTGGAATGGGCTCCCTCCCTTCTGGGACCCCCAGTGGGGTTGATGACTGCTGCCTTTGCATTTGACCAGAAAGACGGCGGCTTGGGGTGTCTTATGGGAATTTTGTTCCTCTTGATCAGAGGAAACCACTTTTATTCAGTTTGGCCTTAAGGTTTTCACTTCCTTTTTTTTTATTCTGCTTGTGGAAATCTTTGAACGCCTCTATTTTATTTCCTATCCATGATACTGTGCCCAAAGTGAGATCTGTTTCTGCCCCTTTCTTATTAGAAAGTCTGTTTTGTCTTCTGTAAACTAAAGTATGCAATGAAGATCTCACAGCTTGTTGTAACGATGAAGTAATTTAGGTAAAAATGCTTGATAAATGTGCAGTATTTTTAAGACCACTTCCTTCCTTCCAAATGGATGTCTTGAGGTGAGCCTTTCCTTCCGTGCCTGTTCAGGCCAGAGAATTATGGTGATTACAACAATAGTAATTATAGCTAATACTTGAGAACCTACTAGGTTTTGATTACAGCTTGGTACATTGTCCATATGCTGTGTCACTGAATATTCACAACTCTGCAAGTTACTATGATTATCCCCAATTTTACATATAAGGAAATTATGACTTAGAGGATTTTGGATACCTAGTGTAAGGTGATACAGCCAATAAACACAAGAGCCAGGACTTTACAAGTCAGTCGGACTCTAGGTCGCCTGCACCATGCACAGCTCCTTCCCATGTATCTTATTCAACACGGGCATCTCAGTTTCTCATCTAAGAAAGGGAATAAGCTTCAGACCCACTCATTCTTGCTAAAATCCCTCTTTTGTCATCACTTTCCACTAGCAGCAGAATCAGATCTTGGCTCCTTAGCAGGACCTTCTGCTCATGAATCATCCAGTTTGACCCCTGCTGGATCCTTGCTCCAGACATTACACATATATTCTGCCCCAGACACTCCAATCTCCCAGAAATGGCTGAATGGACCATGATTTCTTATAGGTCCATTTCTCAGCACCTGTGGTCCTGGAAACCTGGAACCTGTTCTCCTTTTTCTATACTTTGTACATTTCATTTTGTAAAATCCAGGTCCCTCATTCAGCAAGTATTTCTGGATTGTGTGCTATAAGCTAGTGTTAGCACTGGGGAAAAATCAATGACCTGTACTGACCTGTGGTGCAGTAGGAGATGCAGGAGGGTAAATCCCGATGTACTGCACAGAGTGACAAATGCTATGAAGGAGAGAAGCCCTAGATCTTTGGCATTCTTTTCAATCTATTTATTTATTTACAAAATCTATTAAGAGCCTGCAGTGGAGCAGGTTGTATATTAGGTGCTACTGACAGTAAACAAGTTTCCTTTCCTTTTAATGCTATAGTCTAGTGGTTGTGGTGGGTAGATAGTAAACCAAAAAAAAAAAAAAAAAAGGAAAAAATAGCTAATAATTAAAATGAGAACTACACATTAGAGTAAGCGGTCTTAAAAACCTAAAGAGCCAAGTGTTAGCGTGGCTAAGAGGAAGGGGCTAAGTTACATAGCGTCACTGGGGAAAGCTCCTTTAAGAACTTTGGAACCTGGACTTGAAGACAGAGAAGCAACTAGCCATACTGTGTTCAAAATGAAACAAGGGGAAGTTCAAAGTCCCTGAGGCCAAAAAGAGCTTATTTTGTTTAAGAATTAGAAAAGAGATCAGTCTGAGAGCTTGCCAGACTTCCCTTTCCGAGCCTTGAGCAGCTGCCTCTTGCCAGGGGCTGACTCCTCAGTTAAGACTTGTCCCTTCCTCTGAAGTGGGTGCGTATCTGCCCTGCCCTGCCCCGCACCTCTCCAGGGCAGGGGCCACAGCGCATTCACTTTCACAGTTACTGCATCTCCTGTCCCTAGTCCGTGAGAGGAGCCCGATGAAGAGGGCTGATTTAATGAATTAAATGAATGAATGATGAGTCCAACTAAACTGGCCTGGTCTGGTTCTCTAGAGCACATCAGTCATTCACTAGCTGCACACACACAAAAAAGTGCAGAGAAAACAGTTAAAAAACAGGATATTCACTTGGAAGAAGAGTCACCTGGGTGATGTATCCTTATTAAAGAATTTTTGGTTCTAATTGCTGGGACAGATGTGAGAACTTGGAACTATAACTATTTGCAGGGTTTACTTCACACTGTGTGTCTGCTTTCATCTCCCTTGGTAAATTCCACGCTCAGAGGCTCATTAGCTGTGCACACACAAAACAGCTATATAATAATTAGTATTAAGGAAGGCTGCATAATAGAACAGCGTTGGCACTGATTAGTTACTGGGTTGAGGGACCTTCTCCCCCGCCCCCGCCTCGGAAGCTTTTGCTTTTCTCTCTTCTAATGTCTTCCAGATTGAGAATTTTTGCTTTGTTTTAAGGATGTAGCTATTAACATCAGCATTTCTTAATCATCCTACAAGTAGTTGTTATTTTTGAGTATTTACTATGTGACAGGCATCATATTAAGCTCTTGGCATGCACTGTCTCACTTGATCCCCAGGGAGTCTGGTTCACATTTTACAAACGAGGGCACTGAGGTTGCAGCTGGCACAAGGTCACTAGCCAGTGAAGGGTCAGACTTGAGCTTCAAGTCAGCACAATCTCTGTCTAGTGCTCCTTTCTGTTAGGCCAATGCTTTATCTAGGGCCACACCCGCGGCATATGGAGTCTCCCAGGCTAGGGGTCTAACAGGAGCTGTAGCTGCCGGCCTTCGCCACAGCCCCAGCAACGCGGGATCCGAGCCACGTCTGCAACCTACACCACAGCTCACGGCAACGCTGGATCCTTAACCCACTGAGCAAGGCCAGGGATCGAACCCGCAACCTCATGGTTCCTAGTCGGATTCGTTAACCACTGAGCCACGACAAGAACTCCCCAATGCTTTCTAAACTGAGTGCTTCCAGTGGGGTCTCCCAGTACTCTAAACAGATGAGTAATTTTGGTTTTTGTTTTAAGGATAATTCTAAGACATTAGTATAAGCATGTTGGGGGTCATCTATTATTGAGTCACGTCAGATAATTTTTGACTCAAGCTTGTCTTATGCAGTAATTACATGGAACCAAATGATACCTTTTCATGCCACATTTCTCAGCTGGGGTTCTGGAGAGGGGCTGAATTCCTCCGGTGCATCACATCACATTACACCCAGCGGCCTTCCAGGCTCAACCTAGGGCTGGATTCAGGGCTACCTCTCTCCACTTGGAGATTCGTAGAGGCAGTGGTGCTTCTTCAGGATCCAAGGCACCCCGTGTCTTGGTAACAAGTGCTGCCCGGGAGACGCTTTCCACTCCTGGTGACTCAGCCAACTTCGTTCTGAGGCAAAGCCTTCAGGAACCCACAGGGAAATCAAAGGAGGCTGGCTGTTGCTCGGTACACAGCGGCCGAGAAAAGATGAAAAGACCTTTTCTAGAGGAATATACAATATTTGTAGAAGAGCTCATCCGAAATCCAAAGAGTAAGAAGCAGGTAATCCTCCTGCGGGGGCACGCAGGCAGCAAGGCCCAGAGCTGTTTCCTGCGGGTTCTCACATTCATCCTCGCTCCTGCAAGGCAAAAATAATTCCAAGAATGACTTTCATTCTACAGAAAACATAACAACATTCTTTAAAGATCTTTGCCCAGATGCACAGGAGTATTAAATTGAGCTGCTGGGAAGGCTGCTGTCTAAAAATATGTGGAGAAGTCGAGGGGAATCTCTTCAGATCTAACCTTTGCTGCTGCTCTAGACAAAGCTTCGGGTGCCTGGGGGTGGGAGGAATGATGTGAGGGGGCAACGCAGCTCACCCACCGGAAAGCTGGAGGGCGGGGGTGGAGACGGGGGATGTACTAATGCCGTGAGCATGTGTGAAACCATTAATGAGCATAAAATCCTATAATATGCAGTACCAAAGTCACACATTTGTTTGCTTATTCATTTTTCCATTTATTTATTTATTTATTTACTTTTTAGGGCCACACCTGGGGCATAGGAAAGTTCCCAGGTTAGGGGTCGAATCAGAGCTGCAGCTGCCAGTCTACACCACGGCCACAGCAACTTGGGATTGGAGCTGTGTCTGCGACCTACATCACAGCTCTGAGCAACACTGGATCCTTAACCCACTGAGTGAGGCCAGGGATTGAACCTGCATCCTCATGGATACTAGTTGGTTTCATAACCCACTGAGCCACAACGAGAACTCTCCCAAAGTCACGTATATAAATAATGTTATTTAAAATCTGGGGATATTTTTAAAAAATGTATAACAATAAACTCATACATTTTGCAGCTCCACAACTAACGAGGGTGATCTGAAGGATATCCAAAAATGAAACCTAATACTAGGCCACTGATGTAGGTGTTTGCCCGCCCTGCTGTAACAAAGTACTGTAGCCTGTGTGGCTTACAAACACAAATTTGTTTTTTCACAATTCTGGAGGCCAGAAGTCTGAGATCAAGATTTCATCAGGGCTGCTTGCTTCTGAATGCCATGAGGAAAGGGTCTGTTCTAGGCTCCTTTCCTCTGCTTACAGAGGGCTCTTCTCCCTGTGTCTTCCCATCATCTTCCTTCTGTGCGGGTCTGTGCCCACATTTCCTCTTCTTACAAAGGTACCAATCATATTGGACTAAGGCTCACACCTTAATTACCTATGTAAAGACTATGCCTCCAAATATGTTCACATTTTGAGGTATCAGGGTTAGGAATTCAACATGAGATTTTCAGGGAGACACAATTCATCCCATAACAACTGATTTTAATGTGTGTGTATATATGTATTTATATATAATGTGTGTATATGTATATAATGTGTGCATATATTATATATAATGTATATGTAAATATATATTATATGCATTACATGTAACGTTATATAATGTATATATTATAAATATATGTTATATATATTATATATACGTACACCAAAAATTCGTTATATATAATGTATATAACATAAATATATATGTGCTATATATACATCATATATATATATACACCACAAAATTCATTTGGGAGTGAATAAAAATGATTTATGGAACTGTACTTACTGAAATTTTAAGTATTCTAGAGTTCAAGGTTTTTTCCTTTTCCCATAAATCATAATTTGAGTTTACAGTCATACAGTATTAAACATCAGATATGATAATAGTAAAATAATGATGCACTAAGTGGGAACTACTTACTGTCTTTAATGATACATTTCATTTCTGATTTAGGCTACAATATAACATAATGTTTTATAACAAGATACATCTTCTACCTACGCCCCCATTATTACAGAAACAAGCTTTTAAACATTTAAATATAATATTAGAAATGTGTCCTTCTTTTCTGCTTTTGATGTAGGACTCAGTCAAACTGTGTGTGTGGGGAGGTCACTGGGAAGGCACACAGGGTCCTGCGAGTGGCCTGCAGACTGAGGAAGGGCAGATGCTTTTGTTGAAGAGAGAAAACCTAAACATTCATTCCTCCATCTATGGTTTTGTGTGTGTGTGTGTGTGTGTGTGTGAGAGAGAGAGACACACACACACACACACGTGGGTTTAAGTATATCTCTCTAGTCTAGCTGACTTCTAGAGACATGGCAGACATGGGAATAGGATTAGGGCTAGTAGTATCACGAAGTGTGACAGCACATAGCAACTGCCAACACACACACACACACACACACACACACACACACACACACATACACACACACACCCTCGCCCTGAGACTCTAACATAGTTATCAGAATTGCATACTATTGCACCTGCTAATATATGGGAATAATTATAATCTACATTCTCAAAGCTACTTGTGTAAAATTACACATTCTTTGAAGAGTTTTAGTTGCTTCAGCTATATTTGCCTCTCTTCATTTTTATTTAGTATTTAAACATTTTTTTTGCCAAAGGTGAAAAAGACGAAATTTAGCAGCTGAATATGAATGCAAACACACACACACACACGTGCATGCATGCATAGCTTTTTCTTTTCCTTTTCTAAGTATATGCAAGTGGGAAAGCCTGAGGTTAAAGGATGTACAAATGAAGTACTTCTGATTCCCTCCTTCACTGTTCTTCTCTCTCGTGACTCTCAGAAGAAATCCCCACAAAAAATTCAGTTGTGTTTGCATTTCCAAATACATGAACTGGTGTAACTCATGCATCAGGACAATGTGAATGTGCTGAGCTAAAAGTAAGTGTTTGTCTTGGTGACCCTCTCCCTGGGACACACATGTGTGTGTAAGATCAAGGAGTGGCCCCAGCACACTCATGTCTGCTATGTAAAGCAAACACTTCCTAGAGAGGACTCCTTTCTTGATGGGATGGGGAAGCCAAGAGTTATTTCAACTGTCTCCCTAAAGAAAGGAAAAGGGAAAGACAGGAGGGGGAAAAGAGAAGTCTTTGGGTGAGGGGAGAAGGACTTAGTCTACTGAGATGGGGAGAGTTGGTTTGGAAAATAACTGACCTTTTCCTAACCTTGCTCTGGGTGGGTGATGAAATAATGTCCTCATCTCCACTAAACCTTCTGTTAAATCCACGTTACACATCACTACTTTCATAGCTGAGCTTTTTATCCAGACGTGACACAGTTAAATGCCGAGTCACCTCTCAAAGTAAATGGGGGCAAAACGGGTTCCTAAAACGGCCCAGACATGTTCAGTTTGTGTCCAGACACAAATGTGTACCAGTTTTTATGCACATCTACTTGATATCAGAAAGCAAACGTGTAGAGGGGCAGATAGCTGGGAGGGAGTGGTAGGTATTGCTAAGAAGCAGACTTGAAGAGCAAAAAGGATGGTGGACAGTGGGAAAGAGCAGGTATCAAAACATGGGCAGCACCGAGGAGCAGCCTTAGACGGGTGGGTATGTAGGTGTACAGATAGGTATGTATTCCATCCATAATCCTAGAAGCAAATGCACTGAGTCCATAAAAGAGGAAATGAATCAAGTAACATTACAAAGTAAGAAATCAAAGAAGAAACAACAAATCATTACACAGATGATGGACTGGACCATATCTGAGAATAATAAGAAAAAGATTAACAGATTATACTTTCACTTTTTAAATATGTAGAAATGGTTTCCTGTATTGTGCCTCTTACTAGATGCTACCCCAATTTTAACCAAAATATTGGGAAATTTAATGAATGGCACCAACTAGAAGCCTAGTCAACTAGCACCTGAACTCCTGGTGGATCACTGAACTGTACATTTATAATTCAGCCAGCCTTGTTACAGGTTCTGAGACACAGCTGGCATGGTGCAGGAATTAGATATTTCCAGGTGACCAGGCAGCTAATTCTCAAGCACGAGTGAATTCCTTTAAATAGGTTCACAAAGCATTAAAAGAGTGTTGGTGGTACCTAGACTTTTGGACTTATTTATGTTGTGGTGTTACTGTTTGACAGTAACCTGATCCTTTTCCTCCACTTGGTTTTCATGATTTATTGAACGAGTCTCCACATGTTAACATTAGTATCTGGCATGCTTCCTGCTGTCCCTGTCCACTGGTACTCTTGACCTCTGAATCTTCAGTGTCCATTTCTGAGTGTTTACCATTTCTTCATATAGGAAGTCTCCTCAGAAGGTACAAATCTCTTTTTCCAGGAGTTCCCATCATCGTTCAGTCGGATACTAAAACCGACTAGTATCCATGAGGACTTGGGTTTGATCCCTGGCCTTTCTTAGTGGGTTAAGGATATGGCATTGCCATGAGCTGTAGTGTAGGCCAGCAGCTACAGCCCCGATTTGACCCCTAGCCTGGGAACTTCCATATGCTGCAGGTATGGCCCTAAAGAGCCAATAAAAAAATCTTTTTCCTATTCTAATCAATAGTCCCTCCAATTGATTGAGTGGCCCAAAGCCATTTCATTTGAATCAGTGGCACATAGAGGTCAACTCACTTAGTTAAAATTCAAGTGGCTCTTAGGTCATTTCATCTCTTAATTTCAATTTTATGTTCTCTGTACACAACAGGTCATCTGAAAAAAAGAAATCAAACCAAGACATTTTGCTAAGAAAATAAGAGAAGCTTATTCTAGAATTTTTAACTTTTCTGCTTCTTAGAATAACATCTCCTTTTAAGGTTTCCAAAATCTTTAAATCGATGTCTTTCTTTCAATTCCCACTCACAATTTTATTTCTTCCATATTTCCCTATATTGGAAACGAGAGTGGGTGTTTATTTGTACCAACCACGTGGCAACCCTATTTCTAAAAGGGCCTGTGACTAGATGGAAAAGAGATGATGCATCCTTTTTGATTATTTGCCTTTTGAGAACGAGTTTGCTATGACAGACTCTTAAATAAGTTCCTGATAAAGATTTAAGTTGGAACTTCAAGAAAGAAATAAGCCAACACACACCTGGAGCTTTAAAAATACCATTTTTGATCTGGTATATCCTCTTCTGATAATAAATACTAGGGCAAAACTTAAACATACAATGATTTGTCTGCAAAAACAGACACTGCATCATTATTTATAAAAGCAAAATGTGAGACCATGCCAACTGACCAACAAAAGAAACATTACAAAAAAAATAAGTGTTGGGATGCCATAGAGGAATACTACATTTGTTCATGTTTTAAAATCTATACAATGCCACGAAAAGTAATACAACAGAACTTTTAGTAGAATATACTGTACCATCTGTCAATATGTTCCTAAAGTATACATTAGATAGACTCATAGAAAGGAAACATAAATAGAACTTGATGTTAAAAGTGTTATCTCTGGATTGTGAAACCATGGATAATTTCTTCACCATATGTTTCTTCATTTTCTAGATAAGCAGATATCACTTTTAAAACTGGAAAGCTAATCAATATTTTTTAAGAAGAATAAAATAATTCAGAGAGGAGAAATTCTCCCTTTCAGGCTTAATCTTACCATGGACAAATTTTTTTCTCCTTCTCTTTCTGTGATGTAGCAAGAGAACTAAGCCCTGAAGACATAAAAATAGCGGCCATATACCCATGATCTTTAACATAAATATACTCTTTTAGAGTATTTTATAAATTTGAAAGACCCTCACATAAAGCAGTCTTAAGACACTACTTGTAATGTAAGTTCTGAGAGCAGAATTTTGTCTGGTTTGCTACGATATATGAGCGCGTAGAACAGCATCCGACATGTAGTGGATACACAGTGCATATTTGCTCTATGAATTTTTTTAAATTTTATTTTTAGGAAAGCCCCCACAGCACATGGAAATTCCCAGGCTAGGGGTTGAATCCAAGCTACAGTTGCGGGCCTACGCCAAGCCATAGCAAAGCCGGATCCGATCTGCAACTGCAGCCTACACCACAGCTCATCGCTAAGCTGGATCCTTAACCCACTGAGCGAGGCCAGGGATTGAACCTGCGTCCTCATAGATACTAGGTGGGTTTGTTACCACTGGGAACTCCTGCTTTATGAATTTTTTTGTAGAGTAGTCAAAATGGGATCTTAGAGGTCATAATCTCACTTGATATTCATGATGGCCCTTTGAGGAGGATTTACAAGGCTTCACTGTAACCTTGAAAGGCTACTAAAATCAGACACTGATTTTTACCCAGGGAGTTAATTCAGGATTCCACTTTAAAGAAGAAATGTTGAGACGCTTAGATCAATTTCATGTATATATGTTTATAGTTTTATTCTTCATAAAAATTCTTTGAAGGCTATTTAAAGAAGAACGTTAAATATTTCACTGAAATATTACAAGATTCTGATTTACTTTCCTCGAAAAATACTACTTTTCTATATACTAATGAGCTAACTCTATCTCCCCTTCAAGTGTTTATTACTTCTTTTCTCTGCATGCAGCTAATATTTTATGAGTGCTTATCATGCACCAGGCACAGAAGACAGATGCAAAAGACAGATGGTCTCAACCCTCATAGTAAGGGGAATATGCATATCAAATGACCATATACAATATTACTTGCTCAATTATAATTTTGGTGAGGTCAGTAAGAGGCATGAAGGAGTGTCTAACCATGGGTGGAATATGCTTAGCCTGGAAGTTTGGAAAGAGCTTCCTTGAAGATGTGAAACTGATGATGTTAACGAGAGTTCATGTGGGCTAAGTAAAGCTGAGGGCATAGGAATAAAAACATTCAGGTAAAGAGAACACAATTTGAAAAGACTGAGGTGGAAATAACCAAGGAAAATTCCAGGAACCACTGTAAGTAAACTGGGTGCACAGTAAGCCAGTGAAGCATGTGTTCTTGCCGTGCTGCAGATTTATTTGGTTCACTAAAGATATACTAGTTATCTCTCATGCAAGAGGCACTATGCTAGGGGCCAGGGGTTTAACAGTCATTGAGATTCTGCCATCTCACAGCTTACACCTTGGTGGCAATTACAGTACTAAAGATAAGTGTTTTGCTAGGGCTTCTAACTCAGATCAAGAAGTCAATAAAATAGAAGTAGTGTCAAAACTGGTACCTGGGGGATCGCAAGTGGAGGTGGTAGTGGAAGTGTTGGGTTGATGGCATCAAGAATGGGTTTGAAGTCCACAGACTAGGAGAGAGAAGGAATGATGTGCTTGCGGAATTGAAATAAATGTATCCATTCAAGTAAAGGGGCAGGGGTTTGATTTGAACAATGGGTCACATTTAAGCACAAAATAAGACCAGTAGGCATTTACTACAGATGCGATGATTAACAGAGGTTATGCTGTGTTGTGTGAAGAGGTCAAAGGGTCACGGAATGGCTTCTTATCTGATTCTAATGCTGAATCATTGTCGATCTTGATACTCTATTTCTGCATTGATCACATAGGGGGGTTGGATTAACTTCTTCCCAAATCACAGATTCTGTGATATTATTTAAATATTCTCATGTAGAAGAGGTAAAGCTTGAGGGGTTATTTATAAGTTTTTGAGGCCACAGAGACAAGTAGTGACAAAGCTCATTTTGTTTGTCAGTAAAATGTACATAAAAGTCACAAAAAATGCTTTTTTTTTTTTTTTGCCTTTTGTCATTTTATGTCCGCACCCGCGGCATGTGGAGGTTCCCAGGCTAGGGGTCTAATCGGAGCTGTGGCCACTGGCCTGTGCCGCAGCCACAGCAATGCAGGATCCGAGCCACGTCTGCAACCTACACCACAGCTCACGGCAACGCCGGATCGTTAACCCACTGAGCAAGGGCAGGGATCAAACCCGCAACCTCGTGGCTCCTAGTCGGATTCGTTAACCACTACGCCACAATGGGAACTCCAAAAAAATGCTTTTGATTGGAAGCAATTTTACTGACCTGATTTTCTTTATTCTCAAACTTGAGCAAATCATTACGTGAGAAATGAAACTGACCTTATGCAAATTCTTCCTTCTTTCCACTACTTTTTACTGAAGACTCTTTGTTTTTCTGTTCAATTGAACCCAGAATGAATTTAAGGTCTGTAGTGTGTCAGACGAATGCCACGATGACTTGCCATTTGGGTCAAAATAAATTGATTGACATTGAGCAGGTTAAGTAGGCACTTGGTTGATTTCTTAGTATTTAGCTAGTTGTTAATTGATAATATAAAATAAACGTCACGTTCGAGTAGCAGAAAGAGGATGTGATCTTGATTTTAGCAAGGAGAACTGAGGAGAGACTTCCATGCCCCAGGTGCTCACTGAAATGAACAACCTACCTTAGCTAGCTAGTTATTCTTATGGAATAATTATAAGAATAGTTCTTAGTTTTCAAAAAAATTATTACAGTCGATTTATAATGTTCTGTCAATTTCTGCTATACAGCAAAGTGATGCAGTTATAAACATATATACATTTTTTCCCTCACATT
Source organism: Catagonus wagneri (assembly GCA_004024745.2). Classification (NCBI taxonomy): domain Eukaryota; kingdom Metazoa; phylum Chordata; class Mammalia; order Artiodactyla; family Tayassuidae; genus Catagonus; species Catagonus wagneri. The sequence goes on along the minus strand of PVHT020000237.1, from coordinate 1,734,549 downwards.
ATCCTCCATCATGTTGCATCGTAGGTGACTAGATATAGTTCCCCATGCTATAACAGGGAAGGATTTCATTGCTTATCCCCTCCAAATGCAATTTTTGCACCTACTAACCCCAAACTCTCCATCCATCCCACTCCCTCCCCCTTGGCAACCACAAGTCTTTCTCCATGTCCATGAGTTTGTTTTCTTTCTGTAGATAGGTTTGTTGGGGCCATATATTAGATTTCAGATATAATGATATCATATGGTATTTGTCTTTCTCTTTCTGACTTGCTTTATTTAGTATGAGAGTCTCTAGTTCCATGCACGTTGCTGCAAATGGCATTATTTTGTTCTTTTTTTATGGCTGAGTGGTATTCTATTGTGTATATATACCACATCTTCTTAATTCATTTATCTGTGGATGGGCATTTAGGTTGTTTCCATGTCTTGGCTATTGCAAATAGTGCTGCTGTGAACATACAGGTGCATGTATCTTTTTCAGTGAAAGTTTTGTTCGGATAGATGCCCAGGAGTGGGATTGCTGGGTCATATGGTAGATCTATATTTAGTTTTCTGAGGTACCTCCATACTGTTTTCCATAGTGGTTGTACCAACTTACATAGTTATTCTTATTTAAAGAACAACTTTAAATTTTACGAAATAAAATTTTACTAACACCTGATCAGTATGGTTTCTATTACTTATGTGTGAAATAGGGACATGCTGACCAAAATATGTAAATTACTGCCCCAAACACCCGCTCCACTAGAGAGCTAGAAGATTATAAATTACTAAGGGTTCCCAGGGATTTTGAGAAACTGAGACAAGGGAAATCAGAGTGATATTTCAGTTGTGAGTATTCCCTGAGGATACTGTTTTAATATGCAGTCACTGCTTAAAATGTCAACCAAAGACTGGGAATCATTAAATGTTCAGACACTGTTTTTGCAGAAATTGAGCAAAGCGGGAGTTCCTGTTGTGGCTCAATGGGTTAAGAACTGGACATAGTGTTCGTGAGGATGTGGTTTCGATCCCTGTACTCCCTTAGTTGGGTAAGGATCCAGCATTGCCCCAAGCTGTGGCACAGATTGCAGATATGGCTTAGATCAGGCATTGCTGTGGCTGTGGCATAAGCTGGCAGCTGCAGCTCCAATTCAGTCCCTAGCCTGGGAGCTTCCACAGGCTTCAGGTGAGACCCTAAAAAGAAAAACAATGAGCAGAACACCTTCTTTGACCTTAGAGGTATTTTTAAACTTGGAAGTTCTGGTCATTTCACCTTTCATAGGTCAAAAGAAAGAGATATTTATAATGACAAGTAAAAAGAGAGGGACTAAAGATATTGTCTCTTCAGTATGGTGAGAGGGAAAGCTGAGGACATAAATGAACAGAATGAATACTTAGGAGTGGCACTTTAGCAAAATGTTAGCAATTTCTTACCCAATTGTGTATGTGGCATCCCTGAAGCTCCAGGAAAGGAGGTTCAGGACAATAATGTTGTACAGAATTCCTACTTTACCTAATTTATAATGGACTTTGGAACTTATCTGAATAAGTGGTAAGGATAAGAATGGAAAAAAATTCAAGCCTAATTATAAGCAGGGTTATGTACAACTTTCGTGGTTGGTGTCATGTCCCCTCTCATCATAAGCCTCATGACCTTCTTGGGCACATGCCCTGTGATGAAGAGTGCCCTAATCCCTGCTGGCCATCGTTTTCATTCCAGTATTCCTCTGTTGCTTAGCACATTCAGTGACTTGCACAGTGCCTATGTCCTGGTGGTGACAAATAATATTAATTTTACAGAGAAATTACCTCTTGTTCTTACTCTATTAGCACAGTAATGATAAGGGCTAATCTTTATGGGTACATGTTATTGTGCCATGCTCTGTTCTCAGTGGATTTTACACAACTCATTTAATTTGGATACTAACCCTACAAAGTGGTAGTGCCAGTTCACAGGTGAGGAATATTGGACACAGATACATGAATTAACTTCCTCACAGTCTCACAGAAACTTAGCAATGGAGTCAGAATTTAAATTCCAGCAGTCTGGCTCCTTCCCCTAACCCACACATTTCTGCCACTTTCATGGACCCAACGGGGGAAGGCTCTTAGAAACATTTAGGAAAATCCTTTCACTCCCTAGCCTGGTGATGCTGACCATTCGAATCTTTGGAGCCAAAGATGACATGTCCTGTTCTATCCTGCATACTCCTACGCTTAGGAAAGGGGAGATGGCAGATGGTTGAGTGGTTTAAATTCCTCTTAGTTTCACTTACCTTACCTTAGTTTAGCCCAGGTTGGTACATTCCATTCGCTTCATCCAAGACTAGGTGTTTCTGTAGGGTCAAAGCTCCAAGTTTGGTAGATTCACAGGTGGTCCTTCATGTATGAAGAACTGCCCTAAGGTATAAGCAGAGGGCAGATCAGGAGTGGAAGCATTTTGAAATTGTCAGATACCTTGTCTGTATATCTAATCATTTCATTCCTGGACGTTTATATGAAAAGTGGCTCCCTCCCCCAAAGCTTACTAATGTGATGCTCTTTTTCTTTCTTTTACTTTTAATCACAGCAGAATCTAAGAAGAAGAAAAAGGAAGGCAAGAAACAGGAGAAGATGCTGGACTAAAAGACACCACCTTCCGTGGAACATGAAAAGGACATCAGCAAACAAGATCAGTTAACTATTGCATTTATATCTACCGTAGGCTTTTTATTCCAAAATTATCTATAGCTTAAGTACACAATAGGCAGAAGTAAAAAGAAAAGAAAAATTTTGTAGTAGCATTTTTAAAATATATACCATAGTACAATTAGGGGCTTATAATAAAGGACTGTAATCCTATTTAGAACGTTGACATATAGTACATGATAAATGATAGGAAATTGAGGTAAGTTTTTTGAAGTCATGTGATATTTTACATTTAAAATCTTTTTTTTTTACATTTTTTTTCTTTTGGCAGCAATTTAAATGTTATGACCATGTAAACTACTTTTCTTGTTAGGTAATTTTTTTCACCTAGACTTTTTTTTCCCAATTAAGGAAAATATATACTAAACAAAGCAGCAATAAAATATGATCATCCTATTTGAGGAAAATATCATGTTTTCTGCCAGTGGATTTGAAAAAAACTTTTAGTCTGCAAAATGAGGGGAGGGGTCAGAGCATGTCCTCATTCAATGTTGACTTCTTTTTTTAAAGAAAAGCATTAAAACATGAAATTGTTTCACTTTGGCAGAAATATTTGTTCTCTTGATAAAATTATTTTTCCTTCTGAGGAAAAAACAAAAGGACCAGGAAAATAAATCAAGGTGATGTCAAAAAAAAAGTGCTTCTGTGTGCAGTGATTTTATATTGTAATCTTCCTCCCTTTGTCACCTACATTCCCCCAGCCAACTTGCTAGCAGTGAGAATTGATGATACAAACTAACAAAATCACTCTTGGGCACAAATGTTATATAGAGTTTGTATAGATGTAGTGGTAGATATAGATTTCTAACTATATATGTATTTTTAATTTCCTATTAGTATATAGTAGGCTAGGCTGGTGCTGCTGGATTAGACAAAAGTTCCAAAATAGCCTAGGGTCTTGTGGAAGAGAAAAATGCCCTTCCTGTGTCGAATAAGTTTGAGTTTGCACAGTTCAAATTAGTAACACCACACAACGTGGTAGCTTGTAGTGGGTTTCTATGAACCAGTGTTCATACTCTACCATACAAGTATTCCTACTCCGCCATACAAGTGCCAATGACTCTCTGTACAACGAACTCCCTTATCTCCTGGGCTATAAGTCTTTACATAAACAAGTTTATATTCTACTACTCAGAGAAATAACATCTCAGAAGTCTGTGGGAATTAGCCTCAAAGTATTCTCTTGAAAAAGCCACTTCTAACTTTAAAATAATAAGACTCAGTGAACAAACACCTATCTACCAACATAACTCTAAGTCCATTTTCAGAAATGATAGTTGCAACCTACCATGGGCTAGCCATATAATAATTACAAACTGATCTAGACGCAGCCAAAGTGTCCTCCAAGCTAAACTATTTTTGCCAGCCAGTTGGAGGCTCCGCTTGAGCTAGGAATGTTAAAAGGATCCATAACTCCCCACTAAGTCAAAGCCAACTGCCAGTGGGGAGTAGAAAAAGGGATGAACTTCTGGGAACACACATTGAACATTTTAGGGACTGGTGCTAAATAAAAGCAGAGTACCTTGTAAAACACAACTGTTGAAACACGGATGGTGAATGCAATACTTTTACAAGTGAACTTTAACAGGAGAAAAGTACTCATGGGGATGGACGGAGGAGATGAAAGGAAGGCATTACCTTGACTGGGTTTTATTTTTTGACAGCAAAAACCTATAAGGAGAGGGATGGTGGAAGAACCTGCAGCTTATTTCATTAGTCTCTCACCTAATAATGTTCCTCCACCATCATTTAGCCAAAAATAGCAACCCATGAATCAGTAATGAGCTAAGGTGAACTAAAACAAAATCTCCCAAAGGAAAAAAACAGCCTTGTAAATAATCGTGGTATCCCCTTTTATTCCCAGAACATGGCAGGAAGCCAGGGGTTCTTTGCTATGTGGCAGGTGATTCCTAAAGCCATAGAGCCATATACTAACTCTTTGGCTCTCTGTTAAAGCAAGGATGGGAATGCTAATCTCTACTGCGTAAGGCATGAAATAAAAGTCTCAAGAATTATTGTACCCCAGCCCCAGCTTTCAACATCTTGCTATATCTCACCAAAGTTCTGAAAACATAAATACAAAAGGACAGGCTCTAAAACATCCCCGACTCTCACGAATAGGAAATTTAAAAAAAGACTATCTTCAGTATTTCATAGAGTGCCCCAGAAATACTGAGTTTTATGAACTTTATTTACCCTGGTGTTCTTTAAACCTTGAGAAGTGAAAGGGAAATGGAAAGAAATCAGCTGTGTTTCCTTAAGCGACCTTAAACTGAAGACAAGCTTTCTTTCCAAACCGATCATTCGGTGACCGGAACGTGTCCTTATTCAGCTCAGTGACTGCAGCCTCCACACTCGTCCTTGAGTGGACCTTCTGATCTACCCTGAAGGTCTGAATCCTGTCATGCTCTCTTCCTGGGAAGACACTGTGACATCCTAGCTTTGTAGGAGCAGAACTCCAAACAGAATTTTGCTCCCTGAGTAGTTATCAAGTGCTACTAAGTTGTGTGGGTGGGAAGACATGGATATAAAAATAACGAAATAATTTCACCAGTGGATCTTTGACCGTAAGAAGCCTTATTTGGGGAAAGAAAGGTTACAGTCCTTCTCCCATTGAGAAGACAGATATTTCTTTAGGAAAAAGAGGTGATGCTCTTTGGCATAAGACGTACTTGGCTTCATATTTCTGAAAGTCTTAAACTGTCTTACAACTTCCTTAAATGAAAAACAGAGGTAAATATGCTTTAGAAGGCACAGAATGAGGCGATAGAAAATGCTATCTTTCACCAACTGAATTATTTTAAAATAGTTCCCAAACATAAAAATGTGAGTTTTATCAACCTTTAGTCATGGGCTTTTCTAGTGGAGTGGAGCAAAGGGCTTTCTTCGCATTAATCTTCTCCCAAAACAGAAAGGCAGACCAGCATTCTTGAGGGCAGAATATCAAGCGTTTAATTGTTCTCTATTTTTCTGGCTTGATGTTAACTGAATTAGTTTTAATCCTTAAGCTTTTAAAAGTGGAATCAATACAGAAGGTGGGAGTATGGAGATTAATGTTCCACCTCTTCTCATGTACATTCAAATTTTAGATTCTTCTTTGGAGTGAAACAGGCCCTTCACTGTCAGCAAGCTTATTTCTGAGTTGCAACAATCCTCCCCATGTTTTTCCCTATATTATCACATGTTTCTCTCCTGTATTCACCCATTCAATCTGGGCTACTGCAATTAGATCCTGAGAGGACCCCTAAGCAGCAGACAGTAAGTGCTCCAAGTCTGCCACACACAGATGCATCTTCAATCACTTTTCAAAGAAGGTATCGAGGCTTGGAACACATTTGCAGAAGGAGTAAAGCATACACTGCTATTCTGAGCACCAGCAAGCGATGCCTACCTCAAACTTATATGTACTCTGATTCCCCTAGAAATAAAAGATATGGAACATTTTAATCCGAGGAAAACATGTCATGATCTTAGAAATCCACCACCTCCCCCACTGCTTCTGCTCTTCTCAGTCTTTCAGTTTTCCAAACAAGGCACCAAGTGCAAGGTAAATGCTCAGTCCTGTTAGGATCACAAGTAAAATCACCTAATTCAAGAATAGTTCAACACAAGAGGATGCAGACCAGCATATGCTTGCTTTTTCTTAATTTAAGAAGAAAAATAAACCACCATTCACTTTCAGTATCTAACATCCGTAATGTAATATTTAAAGGACAAAACCTTAACCAGCAGAACACTGCCGCACGTATTATGTACACATCCATGACAACCACTGTATTAAGGTATTCATGGGGTTTGCCAACGAGGGTGTATGTCTAGGTTATTGCCACGTATTTTCTTTATTTCTTTAGAAACCTGCAGGGAAGCCAAACCATTTACATTACAGAAAGGCAACACAGAAAACTGTGACATCAAATCCCTAAACTCCTGGGAGGATGCTTTAGAGAGTGACTGAACCCACACACTCAGCCTGCTCTTAGTGGACATGCAAATGTTACATAAAATACACTGATCACAGAGAACTATTATTTTGTCCTCTGCCTTTTGGTGGTCAAATCCATGAAATACAGGACAGAGAAACCAAGCATCTTAGTTTACGAGATGCTTGGGGAATTACAGGAATAACTCAGTTACTATCAAGGACCAACAGATTGAGACACTTGCAATAAGTGATAGAAATTTTACACTTGTAAGCTCAAAGTTGTATGCTTTAAAGTTAGTCATAGCTAATAATTAAATGTCTTACCAGTTTTTTAGAGATTTGCCAGTGTGTTATCTTGCAGCAAGGAGAAAGGGAGAGTTATCTGGGATCCGTAGGGATGTTGTCAGGGAAGAAAGTGGGCCAGCTGTATATCACTGCTCTGATCAAGAATTTCTGAAATCTCTGAATTCCTTCCCTCTATATTAAGCTGAACACTCTCTGGCCATCTAAGGTGATTTCCTTTGGGTAGCATTTGGTTTAGGTTTGTATTAATTAAATTAACCAGTGATGGAAAATTGAATTCAGACTTTCTGGTGAATGCATCCTCAGCCAAAAATTTGAATGTATCCAAAACAGGACTCCGGAGCTCCCTTTGTGGCTCAGTGGTTAACGAATCCGACTAAGAACCATGAGGTTGCAGGTTCGATCCCTGGCCTTGCTCAGTGGGTTAAGGATCCGGCGTTGCCGTGGGCTGTGGTGTAGGTCACAGACGCGGCTCGGATCCCGCGTGGCTGTGGCTGTGGCGAAAGCCGGCAGCTACAGCTCCTGTTAGACCCCTAGTCTGGGAACCTCCATATGCCGTGGGTGCGGCTCCACATAAAAGGCAAACAAGACAAAATAAATAAACAAATAAATAAATAAAAAATAAAAAACAAAACAGGATTACGTTCTCCTAGGAAGTGCTTCTCTAAAGTCTGTCTGAGCAAATATCATCCTATGATAATTATATTGATTAACAGAGATTAATTGATCCCTATAAATCTCTTTGAGCATACTTCCCCTTCCAACCCCACAGGCTCTGACTAGTTTAAATTCATCAACTAATTGATGCACTCCTGCACTCAAAATATTTAAGTGCTCAGTGCTGTTTCGGGTGCAGCAAAGAACAATGTGGACCCCTGAAACTTCTGCTTTCATGGAATTAACATTCTTGCTGGGGACACACAAGGAACACAGTGAATAATGTTTGGTTATATATCTCTGCATCACAAACAACCTAGAGGCTTAACACAACAATGATTTTATTACCTCATGACTCTCATCTGAATGACCCTTTTGTGCCACGTGATGCTAGCTGGAAAGGCTGGCATGTCCACCATGGCTCACTCCCAGGGCTGACTTCTTAGTGGAAACAGCTGGAGGCCTGGACTCAGGCAGGACACCGGAGGGTTAGGTCTCTCTATTCCTCCGTGTACTCCAAGGACTCACTCTTTCCACATGGAGTGTCTTTCTCTTTAGAGTGTACTTGGCAGAGGAACCAGCCTTTTCACAGGGCAGCCCAGAGCTCTCCAAAGCACAAGGTCAGAAGCCCCCACAACCTCTTAAGGCTTGAGCCAGGAACTGGGTCAGCATCTTTTCTGCCACATTCTCATGGTTAAAATGAGTCACAGGGCCAGTACAGATTTTAGAGGAAGGGACTCCCCCTGGGAGTGAATCTTGGAAGGCAGGGCTAAGTGGGGACCGGATTTAGGGACCAAATATACACAAAAGTAAAATATATATTAGATGGTAAGTGTGACAGAGAGAAATAAAGTACTGAAAGGCCACTCAATGTTGTGCAAGCGTTGCCATTTCCAATACAATGGCCAGAGGGAGCCTCCAGGAGAAGGTGACATTCAAGCCAGACAAAGCTGGAAGGGGATGAGAGAGCGAGTTAGGTGGTTATCAGTTCTTGGTTATCTGGAGGGAGAGCATTACAGGCAGACAAGGCAATAAGGGTGGTAAATGCAAAAGCTCTGAGATGGGTATTTCCAGCTTATTGGAAGGTTAGCAGGGAGCCTATGAATGAAGAAAAGGACAAAGGAGTAAGAGATCATCAGCGTAACGGAAGGTGAGGTCAGCACCAGTGAGGTTTGGTGCCTGAGGAATCATTTTATTTCTCCTACGGGAGACTCTGCTTCCTCAGTCAAGGCGGGTAGACTGGAATGTTGGCATGAGCTTCGGTGGTTCAGGTTTCTTCAGGATCAACTGGGTAACTCATATAACGGCTGAACAGTTCATATCCCATTATTTTCCTCAAGATTTATGCAGAATATGCGGCAATGTTCTCAACTGCCCTTATCTAATTTAACAAGCTAAAGGATGCCACGCTGAGTTTGGTTTTCATCCATCTCAGGCCCATGACAACTAGTAAGATGAGAGGCTTGGGGCAGAGTGACAGGAAGATTCTGGACTTTAGTTTGTTAACCAAAATGAAAATTTTAACATTTGAGTTCATAATTCCCTCAACTTTATTTATCCAGGTTTATTGCCAAAGCCAACAACAGTTCCTAGAAGTTTTGCCCACAGTGCTCCAGGCAGCCCAGCCAATGACCTTATTTACTCGCTCTCCAGTATTTATCATGGACTTTCAGTTTCCCATCTTAGAATTTTAATGTCAATTCCATTGCTTTTTATGACATTTTAGCTTGATAATGAATTCCACATACAATAAATCATCCCTCAGGGTCTGTGCCCTGTTCTCCACCTAACAGCCTCCCCTGTGCTTTTACATTTCTGCATCATTTAGTGTTCTTTGGTTGCAAGCAATAGAAACTACTGTCCTTAAACTGAAGTCCATGTGCATGTGTGTGCATGCACAAAGGAATTTCTTGAAGGGATACTGCGTAGTTTAAAGACTTGCATGGAAACAATACTCAATGGAGAAAAGCTGAAAGTCTTCCCACTAAAATCTGGAACAAGACAAGGATGCCCACTCTTACCACTGTTATTCAACATAGTATTGGAAGTCCTAGCTACAGCAATCAGACAAACAAAAGAAATAAAAGGCATCCAAATAGGAAGAGAAGAGATAAAACTGTCACTCTATGCAGATGACATGATACTATATATAGAAAACTCCAAGGACTCAACCCCAAAATTACTTGAACTGATCAACAAATTCAGCAAAGTAGCAGGATATAAAATTAATATTCAGAAATCTATAAGATTAATATTCAGAAATCAATCGCACTTCTGCATACTAACAATGAAATATTAGAAAAAGAGGAGTTCCCATCATGGCTCAGTGGTTAATTAATCCAACTAGGAACCATGAGGTTGCAGGTTCGATCCCTGGCCTTGCTCAGTGGGTTAAGGATCCGGCATTGCCGTGAGCTGTGGTATAGGCTGCAGACGTGGCTCGGATCCCGCGTTGCTGTGGTTGTGGCGAAGGCCGGCAGCTACAGCTCCTGTTAGACCCCTAGCCTAGGAACCTCCATATGCCACGGGTGCAGCCCTAGATAAGGCAAAAAGACAAAAAAAAAAAGAAAGAAATATTAGAAAAAGAATACAAAAATACAATGCCTTTTAAAATTGCACACAAAAAAATCAAATACCTGGGAACAAACCTGACCAAAGAGGTGAAAGACTTATATGCTGTGAACTACAAAACATTATCAAGGAGATCAAAGGAAGTACAAAGAAATGGAAAGATATCCCATGCTCATGGGCCAGAAAAATTAATATTGTAAAAGTGGCCATACTACCCAAAGCAATTTACAGATTCAATGCAATCCCTATCACATTACCCATGACATTCTTCACAGAACTAGAACAAACAAGCCAAAAATTTATATGGAACCACAAAAGACCCAGAATCGCCAAAGCAATTCTAAGGAACAAAAATCAAGCAGGAGGCATAACTCTCCCAGACTTCAGGCAATATTACAGAGCCACAGTAATCAAGACAGTGTGGTACTAGTACCAAAACAGACATACAGACCAGTGGAACAGAACAGAGAACCCAGAAATAAACCCGGACACCTATAGTCAATTAATCTTTGACAAAGGAGGCAAGAACATAAAATGGGAAAAAGACAGTCTTTTCAGCAAGAAACTGGGAAAATTGGGCAGCTGCATGCAAATCAATGAAACTGGAACACACTCTCACACCATGCACAAAAATAAAATCAAAATGACTTAAAGACTTCAATATAAGACAAGACACCATCAAACTCCTGGAAGAGAACACAGGCAAAACATTCTCTGACATTAACCTTACAAATGTTTTCTCAGGTCAGTCTCTCAAAGCAACAGAAATAAAAGCAAAAATAAACCAATGGGACCTAATCAAACTGACAAGCTTTTGCACAGCAAAGGAAACCAAAAAGAAAACAAAAAGACAACTTACAGAATGGGAGAAAATAGTGTCAAATGAGGCAATGGACAAGAGCTTAATCTCTAAAATATACAAACAACTTATACAACTCAACAACAAAAAAGGCAACAACCCAACTGAAAAATGGGCAAAGACATGAATAGACATTTCTCCAAAAAAGATATACAGATGGCCAACAAGCACATGAAAAAATGTTCAACATCACTGATTATTAGAGAAACGCAAATCAAAACTACTACGAGATACCACCTCACACCAGTCAGAATGGCCATCATTAATAAGTCCACAAATAACAAATGCTGGAGGGGGTGTGGATAAAAGGGAACCCTCCTGCACTGTTGGTGGGAATGTAAGCTGGTACAACCACTACGGAAAACAGTATGGAGGTACCTTAGAAAAATATATGTAGAACTACCATATGACCCAGCAATCCCACACTTGGGCCTATATCCAGACAAAAATTTCCTTGAAAAAGACACTTGCACACGCATGTTTACTGCAGCACTACTCCCAATAGCCACGACATGGAAACACCCCAAATGTCCATCGACAGATGATTGGATTAGGAAGAGTGGTATATAATCACAATGGAATACTACTCAGCCATAAGAAATAATAAAATAATGCCATTTGCAGCAACATAGATGGAACTAGAGACTCTCATACTGACTGAAGTAAGTCAGAAAGACAAATATCATATGATATCACTTATATCTGGAATCTAAGATATGGCACAAATGAATCTTTCCACAGAAAAGAAAATCACTGACTTAGAGAACAAACTCGTGGTTGCCAAGAGGGAGGGGGAGGGAGGGGGATGGTCTGGGAGTCTGAGGTTAATAGGTGTAGACTATTGGCTTTGGGATGGAGAAGCAAGGAGATCCTGCTGTATATCACCAGGAACTATGTCTAATCACTTGTGATGAATCTATATATGTATACGTAACCAGGTCACTGCGCGGTATGGTTGAAAAGTTGACAGAACACTGTAAACCAGCTGTAATGGAAAAGTAAAAATCATTATATTAAAAAAAAAAGAATTGCATGGAAGAATCTAGAGAAGGATAGAGGATCAGAGGACCATTAAGACAAAAGACACAAATACCCAAGAACCCCTCACATGACTCAGTTCCAATCATTTCTGGTCCCTCTCTGTCCTCAAGTTCATGGGACATTCCTCCAGGGAAGGAGATTCTGGGTGGCCTAACTTGGGCCACATGGAGCTCCTCTTGTCAAAAGTGGTCTTCAGACGGGCAGCCCATCCAGAATCACATGGAAATAAAGCTGAGCAACTCCTCAAAGAAGGGCACACTTGTCAGAAATAAAAAAGAAGTAGTAAAAATGAAGTGCAAAAATAACATCTTATTTATTTTAAAGATATTCAATATTAAAGATAAAGAAGAGTAGCAAATAAGCCTTGACATGGGTTGCAATCATATTGCACAGAAATTTGAATGCAAAGGAGCTTGCGAGGTGACACAGAGTTGTTGGTATTTTTCAGTAGAAAACTGAAGTGAGAATCTGTGTTTCTACTTGAAAAATTTTAGTCCATCACCTGGAAGTGGTTTATAAGATGAATCTGACTAGTGAAGCACTTAAGATGGGGAGGTACTTTAGGAAGTTGTTGGAATTTTCCAACTGAGAAATAATGAAGGCTGTTTGGATCTGTCATACATTTTGCCTCTGGCTACCCAGTCATTTTTCCATTGGATTGTTTCTTTTTCTCTTCTTTTATCACTGCTGCCTTAGTGTCTTCTTTGTGATCCAAAGATGTCTGATTTAATAACAGATTCTGCTTCATGCTCTGGAAGCCAGATGCCACACTGAGGAGATACCTCAGAGAGTGAAGCCGGTTTGGTGAGCGGAGGAGTTGTCATAAACTTTCTGGTTCTCTGCCTTCAGAGCCTTCCACTTCCATTCACATAAATCGGGTCACTTTGACTGACAGACTTAGTTCCCGTATGTGTTTGTGAACTGGCCTCTCCTTAGTCATGTAAGATAATCTTATGCAATAGTATAATAAGAAATCTGTCATCAAGCCAGTCTTACTCTCTTGCACTCACGCTGTGTACAGGTATAAGAAGCTTTCACTCTATTACCCTTTCCTACTATGCCCTTAATGCACTTCCTTGTACTCAGCTCATTAGTCTAACTCTTAACGAGACTGGGCACTGTATTCCCTGCCCAATCCCCTGTGCCAGCCACACCACCACCATTCCAGGGATAGTCCTGCTCTGAATCTCTTCTGTATCTGGATAGACCCAACTGATGGAAATCAAATTTCCAGGCCAGGGTATATATCCATATTCTGATTGATTTTAGAGTACTTGCTGCCATGTTCCCTGCGTTACATTTCAGCAACATTTCACTTTTTTCTGGATGTCCCTGATACCAGCCTCTGGCCAACCCATGGCCTATGTCTGTATCTTCCAGATGCTTAGTGCTGGGTTCTGTCTGCTGCTAATAGGAACTGTCCTAGATACCAGTTACATACGAATCCTAGAGAGAGCTAATAGATGGAGTTGTTTACTCAGAGACAGCTGGAGAACTGCTGATTTGACATGGAAAGAGGTGAGGATCACTAAAACCAAACTACTAATTCTAATGTAGGGGTTCTTGACATTTTTTGTTCCAAGAGCTCCTTGGTCAGTCTGGGGAAGCCTGTGGATCCCTTCTTCTCAGAATTATGTTTCCAAATGCTTAAAATGAATCCTATGGGATATAAATGATTCCAATTATATTGAAATGTAGCTGTCACTATACCAAGAAAAATCCTTGATGTAGAAATGTTTTGTTTCACTATTTAAATAATGTTAAATATTTATATTTGTTAAATAATAAGATCTAGAGTTAAGTCTAATAACTAATGAAAGCAGTGATTCATATACATGGCATTTGCAGATATCCACAACAGCTGTAATACGATGAGATGGTCATTTCTGCTCACAACAAAGTAACAAATCTGGTTAATCCTGCTGTGGTTTGCTGCCCATATATGCAATGGAAGAAAATTTTAAATTTTAGTTTGGTTAAAAATGAATGAAAATAAATATGACTCACTTTCCTGTTTAAATCCTGGACTCCAAGTTTACCTCAGGTACCTGATAATTAAGAATCCTATTCCAATGGAAGTCACAGTCACAGGGCAGATGAGAGTGTTGCATTGTGCTCCTTGGTGGACCTATTCACTATTTTTTCAGACTGGGATCTGCCTTTCCTCCCACATACTAGGCTGCCCTTTCTGCCAAGCCCCATATACACCTCTTTCTTTTCTCCTTTGTTCCCATTATTTTCACCACTTGGAGTGCTAGTTCTCCGTCAACCAGAGTCTGCTTCCCCAAGTCTCACCTGTTTTCCATCTTACTCATCATTCTCAAACTCATACATTGATCTATTCATTAATTCAAACAAAATTTTTGAAGTGCTACAAAAAAGGGACATGACATCTCTGTCCAGATTAGATTTCAAAATCTATTCCCTGCCTAATAATTCTTCTACCATATCATTGCCTGATACTGACCTGTAATAACAACATTTCTCACACTCAACCTTTTTTAATAGAAAGGAAGTAAGTAGTTACAATTATATACTATGCACATTTGCAAATATGATACTTTCCTCTGGGTGAATAATATTAATAATAATTTTCCTTTTCCACAGATCAAATCCTATAATGGAATTGAAAATGTAGAACCCTTTGAAAGCAAAACTAATAATAACTTAGTTTTATTAAGTGCCTGGTATGCATAAAGCACTGTTATAAGTGCTTATCGTGGATTATCTGTATAAGTCTGATAATTCTGAGAGACAGGAGCTATTAATAACTTCATTTTAGGAAGAAACTAATTTGCAGAGAGGTTAAATAAATTGTCCAAGGACACTCATTACTGAAGAACAAAAGAAATTGTATCAATAGGTGTCTTACCCACCTTTCCACCCGCCCATTATGTGAAATGAAAATTATATAAATTCATAGTTAAATGACCATGCATTATAATGTTTACCCATATTTAAATAATACAGACTCCGTTCTGCTAATTTTATATAAACTACTGCAGGAAGTTATTAAGCCGAGTAACAGCTGTTAAACACAAGATAAGAAGAATCTCAAAACGCCCTTCTGCAGGTAAAATGTACAAATACCAACCTCCAGTTGTACTCGAAGAGGAACTTATACATTGACATACATTATAAATTAAGCACAGCTACAAACTTTGGCACATTGTATTTTCTATTGCGATTCCTCTCATTGTGAGGAGTCTATACTTTGTTATCAACAAATTTTTGTTCTGTCTAAATAGAATAGAATTGCCTTCACTTTGATGATGAGGCAAAATCCTGAAATTCTTCTTTCAGTGAAGGAACAGTGACTGTTTCATCAGGTTAATTCAGAAATCGTAGACTGGGAAACAAGATTAAGAAAAACTACCTAAAGAATTACTCACATATTTAAACATTTACTAGATTCTTTTGTGGTAGCTCTGCTTTCATTTATTTTTTTAAAGTAACTTTAACAAAATGAAAAAATATTAGAAAAAATTAATAACTTTCCAATACTGTCTAGAGGTAATTGATGTCAATATTTTATATGTATTATTCTAAAATATTCTCTGTGTATAATATATACAAATGCTCTGAGGTATTTGGCCAGGTCAGTTGGGAATAGAACATTGGAGGGGGTAGTCAAGTCATACTTAATGGGATTGATTGACATTCTAGATATGAGTTCCCCTAATCTGCCACCCTCATTATGTAAGAGCTCAAGAGTCCCAGACTTACTGACAATCCTCAGAAAATTGCCTTATTTTACAGCAAAAAAAAAAAAAGGCATAACAATAGGCAAGTGACTCCAACATCCATTGGTCCTAAAATTGTACAGCATTGCCCGAAGCTGCTGGCCCTTTAGAACTTCAGAATGGCTTCTTAAAAGCTCAGCTAACGTGTGAGCTTGGGAAGAATACCTGTGGAGTTTGGGCGCTGAATTGTATGACAGGGAAGGTGCCAGATTCAGTGTTGGTTCACCGACTGGGTTGGTTAATATTCTAGGGGTTGATGAGGCCCCCAAGTAATGTTGATGCTTAAAAGCCAGCAGCCAGGAGGCCTGTCATTACATTAATGACTAGCAAAGTCTGACGGGCAGCCAACTGGACTTTACTTTCAGGGAGTTTTGGAAATGATTAATGGCATCTCTTGTTTCTAGAGGCAAAATGGTAAAGCAAGCTGGTGAACAACGTTGACTCTGAACATCCACAACCAAGAAAGGTAAGAATAAAAGAGCAGGAGGATGAGGGTGTTTGTCCCCAAAGTGATTATGATTTATCATTCCTTTAGTAAATCTGAGATAATTTTTGTCCAGGTTGTGAAAGGAAAGACAGCAATACTGTGGCAAGAAAATACTATAATAATCCCTTTAGTTTGTCCCAAAAAGGATCTATGAATACATAAACAAGATGACTTTACACTGGGGAAAGGAGACATCTAGACATTTTGAGAAATCTTGACAAAGTTTCTGACTTGAGATTGATACTGAGAGCTCCAGTCATCATTATTTGCTACCCTCCACCTTTGGCTTGAGTGGGGTCTTAAGGGAATAAGTCAAAAATGGTGCTCTAGATAAAGTTCAGGAGAGAGTGGGCCCATTCCTTCTAAATATGGGAAAAGAATCTGAAAAATAATGGATGTGTATATATGTCTAACCAAATCACTTTGTTGCACAGCATAAATGACCACAATGTTGTAAATCAACCATACTTCAATACAAATTTTAAAGGTGGAAAAAATAAAGATCCACCCATTGGTCATTTTCCAGTCTCAGAATGGATAATTGGAATTGATGTACTGAGTTATGTTGAGTCATCGACCTCGAATAAAAGACACCATTGGACACCTCTGAAACTGTCCTCCCATTGCAGTCAATATAGTTTATCAAAGACAGCATCCCATCTTCAGGGAGACTAGAGATTAATGCCATTACTGTAAACTTAAAGGATACATAGGGACATGGTCCTGCACCTCTCCCTCTTTGACAACATAGCCCCTGAAATAACTGACAGAATTTGAAGATTACTGTAGAACTTCAAGCTTAACCAAGTAGAAGCCCCAATTGGAGCTGCTGAGCTAGACCTGGTATCATTGTTAGAGAAGATTAAGGATGCCTCTGGTACATTGTAGGCAGCCGTGGATTTGGCAAATGTGTTCCTTTTGAGTCCGGTTGGAAAAAGGAATCAAAAACGGTTTCCATTTGTGGAACAGACACTATTCCTTTATAATTTTGCTGCAGAACTGTATAAATTATCCCATTCTCAGATGTCATGTAGTCTGAAGAGATCTGGGCCACCTGGATATCCCACAAAACTGAAAAACAACTATAAAAAGGACATCAGGCGAATCACTAGGATGAACAAGAGGTGGATAAAAAGTGGGAGGCCTTCATGAGGGACTGGTGCTCCAGAGAGAGGAAGATAAGCCGTATGAAAACTCAGGGAATTGACACTTCAGTGACGTTTTCATAGGAGTCCACTGGTAAGAAGATGACCAAGATCCATGCCACTTTAAAGTAAAAAGGTAAATTACTGCAACCACAAAGAAAACACAAGGCCTGGTAGACTTCTTTGCCTTATGTGAAAGCGATTATTCTGCCGGAGATGTTATTTTTTCTTTCCTTATACACGGATAGTAGGGTGGGGAAACTGTTTATAATGTGGATTTAATAGGGATGGGATGGGCACAGGTAGTCGTAGAATTCCCAGTAGAGGATCATAGATAGAGAGCAAAATCGAGGAGATTTTGGGAGATCATTGTAAGTTAGTAAATTGCTCAAAAAAAGCCTTCAGAACAAGGCCAGGGTTGCTTGACTAGTGGAGGTGCGAGAATTGCCTCAGGTCATTTGGTGAGGGATGGAATGAGGCCTGCATTCACATTCAGACCAAGGGCAGGAGTTTGAGGACTGCCCTTCTGCTGATTTGAATACACACCTTATCAGACACTAAGGAGGAGCCAGTACTCCCAGAAAGGAAGAGGTAGTCTTTTCTGTAGGAGACTTTAACACTCCACTCACATCAATAGACAGATCCTCTAGGCAGAAAATCAGTAAGGTAACAGAGATCCTAAATGACAGAAGAGAAGAGTTAGACCTAACTGACATTTTCAGGACAGTACATCCAAAAAAACCAGAATACACATTCTTCCCAAGTGCACATGGAACATTTTCAAGGATAGATCACATACTGGGGCACAAAGCTAAACTCAACAAATTTAAGAGTATGGAAATTATTTTAAGTATCTTCTCTGACCACAATGGCTTGAAGGTAGAAATCAACCATGGGAAAGAAATGAGAAAAAAATGACTATGTGGAGACTAAACAATATGCTACTAAAAAACCAATGAGTCAATGAGGAAATCAAAAGGGAAATTAAAAAATACCTTGAGACAAATGATAATGAATACACAAACATTCAAAATCTATGGAATGCCACAAAAGCAGTACTTAGAGGGAAATTCATAGTGATACAGGCCTGCCTCAAAAGAGAATAAAAATACCAAATCAAGAACTTAACCCACCACTTATATGTATTAGGAGAAGAAGAACAAACAAAACCTAAAGTCAGCAGAAGGAAGAAAATCATAAAGATCAGAGAGGAAATCAATAGAGATTCAGAAAACAATAGGAAAAAAATCAGTAAAATCAAGAGTTGGTTCTTGGAAAAGGTAGACAAAATTGACAAACCTCTGGCCAGATTTACCAAGAAAAGGAGGGAAAAAACCCAAATAAACATAATAAGAAATGAAAAAGGAGAAATCACAATGGATATTGCAGAAATTAAAAAAAAAAAAAACAGGGAGTTCCCTTCGTGGCTCAGTGGTTAACGAATCCGACTAAGAACTATGAGGTTGCGGGTTCGATCCCTGGCCTTGCTCAGTGGGTTAAGGATCCGGCATTGCTGTGAGTTGTGGTGTAGGTTGAAGACGCGGCTCGGATCCCACGTTGCCGTGGCTGTGGCGAAGGCCAGCAGCTACAGCTCCTGTTAGACCTCTAGCCTGGGAACCTCCATATGCCACAGGTGCAGCTCTAGATAAAAAAGGCAAAAAGACAAAAAAAAATAAGAGAATACTACAAACAATTATATGCCAACGAATTTGACAACCTAGAAGAAATGGACAACTTTCTAGAGACTTACAGTCTGCCAAAACTGAACCAGGAAGAAATAGATCAACTGAACAGACCTATCACTAGAAATGTAATTCAATATGTCATAAAAAACACTCCCTACAAATAAAAGTCCAGGACCAGATGGCTTCACAGGCGAATTCTACCAAACATACAAAGAGGAACTCATATCATCCCCCTTAAACTTTTCCAAAAGGTTGAAGAAGAAGGAACACTCCCAAAGATATTCCACCATCACCCTAATACCAAAACCAGACAAAGATACTACTATCACCCTAATACCATCAACACCATCACCCTAATACCAAAACCAGACAAAGATAGTACCAAAAAAGAAAATTATAGGCCAATATCTTTGATGAATACAGACACAAAATTTTTCAACAAAATTTTAGCCAACTAAATCCAAAAAAATATAAAAAAGATCATACACCTTGACCAAGTGGGATTTGTCCCAGGTTTACAAGGATGATTCAACATACACAAATCAATCAATGTCATGCACCACATTAACAAAAGAAAAGTCAAAAATCACATGATCATCTCAACAGATGCAGAAAAAGCATTTGACAAAGTCCAACATCCATTCATGATAAAAACTCTTACCAAAGTGGGTACAGAGGGAACATACCTCAACATAATAAGAGCCATTTATAACAAATCCACAGCAAATATAATACTCAATGGAGAAAAGCTGAAAGCCTTCCAACAAAAATCTGGAACAAGACAAGGATGCCCACTTTTGCCACCACTTCAACATAGTATGGGAAATCCTAGCCACAGCAATCAGACAAACAAAAGAAATAAAAAGTATCCAAAGTGGAACAGAAGAGGTAACACTGTCACCATATGCAGACGACATGATAATACATATAAAAAACCCTAAGGATTCAAACCAGAAACTACTAGAACTGATCAATGAATTCAGCAAAGTAGCAGGATACAAGATTAACATTCAGAAATCAGTCACATTTCTGTATACTAACAATGACATATTAGAAAAGGAATACAAAAACACACCTTTTAAAATTGCACCCAAAAAATTAAATAACTGGGAATAAATCTTACCAAGGAGGGGAAAGTCTTGTATTCTGTGAACTATACAACATTAATCAAGGAAATTGATGAGGATTCAAAGAAATGGGAAGATATTCCATGCTCCTGGTTTAGAAAAATTAATATTGTAAAAATGGCCATACTATCCAAAGCAATCTACATGTTCAACACAATCCCTATCAAATTACCCACTACATTTTTCACAGAACTAGAAGAGACCATCCTGAAATTTATATGGAACCATAAAAGAATTGCCAAAGAATCCTGAGAAACAAAAACCAAGCAGGAGGCATAACTCTCCCAGACTTCAGGCAATATTACAAAGCCACAGTAATCAAGACAGTGTGGTACTGGTACCAACACAAACATACAGACCAAAGGAACAAAATAGAGAACCCAGAAATAAACCCAGACACCAATGGTCAATTAATTTTCGACAAAGGAGCCAAGGATATAAACTGGGAAAAAGATAGTCTTTTTAGCAAGTGGTGCTGGGAAAACTGGACAGCCGTATGTAAATCAGTGAAACTTGAACTTACCTTCACACCATGCACAAAAATAAACTCAAAATGCCTTAAAGACCTAAACATAAGACACCATTAAACTCCTAGAAGAGAACATAGGCAAAACATTCTCTGACATCAACCTTACAAATGTTTTCTCAGGTCATTTTCCCAAGACAGCAGAAACAAAAGCATAAATAAACCAATAGGACCTAATCAAACTGGCAAGCTTTTGCACAGCAAAGGAAATCATAAAAAACCAAAAATACAGCTTACAGAATGGGAGAAAATAGTTTCAAATGATGCAACCAACAAGGGCTTAAACTCTAAAATACACAAACAACTTACACAACTCAGCAGCAAAAAAACCAACAACCCAATTAAAAAACGCCCAAAAGACCTGAATAGAAATTTCTCCAAATAAGATATACAGATGGCCAACAAGCACATGGAAAAATGCTCAACATCACTGATTATTAGAGAAATGCAAATCAAAACTACTTGAGGTACCACCTCACACCAGTCAGAATGGCCATCATTAATAAGTCCACAAATAACAAATGCTGGAGAGGGTGTGGAGAAAAGGGAACCCTCCTGCACTGTTGGTGGGAATGTAAATTGGTACAGCCACTATGGAAAATGGTATGGAGGTACCTTAGAAAACTATACATGAAACTACCGTATGACCCAGCAATTGCACTCTTGGGCATATATCCAGACAAAACTTTCCTTGAAAACAGGCAAATGCACCCATATGTTCATTGCAGCACTATTCACAATAGTCAAGACATGGAAACAACTTAAATGTCCACTGACAGATGAATGGATTAAGAAGATGTGGTGGTATATATACACAATAGACTACTATTCAGCCATAAAAAAGAACAAAATAATGCCATTTGCAGCAACATGGATGGAAATAGAGACTCTTAAACTGAGTAAAGTAAGTCAGAAAGAGAAAGATAAACACCATATGATATCACTTATATCTGGAATCTAATACATGGCACGAATGAAGCTTTCCACAGAAAAGAAACTCATGGACGTGGTAACTATACCTAGTTACTTATGATGGAGCATGATAATGTAAGAAAAAAGAATGTGTGTGTATATGTATATATATATATATATATATACACACACACACACACACACACACACGCACATACATACATATATATATATGTGTGACTGGGTCACACATATATATATATATATGTGACAGAACACTGTACAGTAGAAAACTGACAGAACACTGTAAACCTGCTACAATGGAAAAAAAATTAAAATCATTAAAAATAAAAATTACAAAAACGGGAAAATATGTGTTTCTCAAAAGGAAGTCACATGGAGATAACATGTTCCACAGCTAGGAATTGCTGTTTTGGCTCATATACTAGGTGACAGGTCTGCTCTTAATTAGGAAAAGACTCAGTGTCAGGTCTGAACTATGGTGCAAGGAGCCCTGAAGACTGGGAGTTATAATTGAGCAGAGTCCACGACATTGCATATATATGTCCAGCCACGGTGAACCCCAGGGGAAGAATTACAAGACAGGCCCTTGGAATTCTGAAGCAAGCAAATTCCTGCAGATTGTGTTGCACAAAATTTGTATCCCCACTGGTAGAGTATGGGAGTTTTCACTACTCCTTATTTTTGCCTATGCTTGGTATTGTCAAATTTCTCAGTGTTATTAACAAGTGAATATAAACTTAACCAGTTTTTACACTATTTCATATTATCTGTCTGGGGGAAAAAGCCTTATTTCCAAGCACTGTTGCCTGTTGTAGATGGCAGTTTTTTATAAGTAGACGCAAAGTATCTGAGACCCAAAGTACCTTCCACTGAAAATAGCAATTTTTTAAAAATCAGGGAAAATAAATCTTTATAATATGGAAGGAAAGAAGGAAGCTTCCGAAGTTTTCATAACCTTTATACCAATTGATGCTTTGTAATTTTTTTTATACTGTTAATTGCTCCCATCTCAGATTCCTCAAAATACATAATAGTATTCTAATTCTTGAGATCTTGGGAAAAAAGGAAGAAAAAGATATAAAAGTAAACAAATAAATGTATAAATATATACATAAATAAATAATAATGATAAATAAATTTAGGTAGCTGAGTTTAACATATTCTGGACTGTTGAAGGTTACTCTCTCCATGCAGATGCATTTGGCTATGTCTCTGAGATATTTAAGTCTAGAGGATGCTAGAACATCTGAGAAAAAATGAAAATTCCATTTGGATATTAATCATGGATGAATGACCATATTCTTTACTTTTCCTCCCATTGCCTATTTTTATATTTAACATCCGCTTTGTGTGGCTGAGATTCTTCCACTAAGTAAGAATCTTTCTTCTCTGAAACAGTGATCTTAAGTATCGCCCTGGGCTCTGCTGGCCCATGTTATCTATGAGACTTAAAAGCCCACAGCCACCATCTATGGTGATGAATAAGGTTAGTTTAGTCTGAAAAAATAGATATTAATCTTAACGTAAGAGAGAATATTAATTCCATGCTAAAGTGATTATTCCAGCCTGAGAGGCCATTATTTTTTCTCATTATAAAGTAACACTAGTATAGGACAATTGTTTATAATGTGGGTCTGTCACTTTTTTTATACTTTTCTTTTGTTTAGTTTTGATAATAAATATGTGGTTCACAAAAGAAAGTCACATTATTTCCAAGACTCATGGATGTTTCTTCTGATCTCTACTTTGAACTTAGATTTTTCAGTAGCCAACTACCATGCCCTCTGCTTCATAATTCCTCATTATGTTTCTCTTTCCAGAGCTGTTTCTAATTTACCATATTTTAATTTCTAATCAACTATGTCAAATTATTGATATCAATTATCAGTAGTTGAATTCCAGGAAGAGGAAGTCTCCAATCATTTGAAAATGTATTTTTAAAAGAAATAAATACCTGGAATTCCTGTTGTAGCCCAGGGGTTACAAACTCAACTAGCATCCATGAGGATGCAGGTTTGATCTTTGGCCTCACTTAGTGGGTTATAAGGATCCACTGTTGCCATGAGCTCTGGTGTAGGTTGCAGAGATGGCTCGGATCCCATGCTGCTGTGGCTGTGGTGTAGGCTGGCAGCTGCAGCTGCACTTTGACCCCTAACCTGGGAACTTCCACATGCCAGAGGTATGGTGAAAGATAGAAAGAAATGAAGGAAGGAAGGAAGAAAGAAAGAAAGGGAGAAAGAAAGAAGGAAAGGAAGAATTACCTCTGAAAGTGAATCTAAGAAATCAATGTTTACTAGGTCATATGCAAAGAAAATTTAAAAACCATGACTGTTAGATCAAGAAATTAAATGGCGCAAGATTGATGTCACAGAGTTATCAAAACTGGGAGCTGTGGGGAAGATGGGGGAGATGAGAAAGGATGGTCAACACAGGGAGAGTTGCTGTAGCCCACATTACAATGCTATTATGAGCATGCTCAGAACTAGGGAGAAGTTTAAGCAAAAACACCCCATCATGTGCATAACCATTACCGAGATAGAACTGATCTTACTGAGCAGATATCTGTACCCCACTTATGTCTATGTGTAGGAAGAAAGTCAACACCCTGTCGAGATGAGTATTTCAGCCTGAGATAGAGTTATTTTCATCACTATAAATTAATACATGGAGAATATGATTTTATATTGCAGCTCTCTGACATGGTTTTCGGGAGCCTTCTTTGCCAGGTGTGTCCAAAGTTATTATGCTGATAATTCAATATTTGAGGCAGTTGGGATCCATCCTTGAACCAAGAAATACTACTCAATGTAATGCTGGCCTGTGGGATAATTTCCAGTGTGTTGTTTGCCTTTTCCAAGTGATACTTCTGTTTCGTGTCACTCTTTTTGAAAGTTCTACAGTAGATATGTCATTAACATTGTCAGTGGAAAGTGCTCTGTGTTAAATTATTTAAAATATCAACATCATAGTAATATAATACATACTCATAGTAATATGTACATTTTTATTCTGATATCTATCGGGATGAACAGAATGAAACCCAAGTTAGGAAACACATCAGAGATAAATTACAAGGAAATTGTGTTCCCAACCAGTGGACTGAAAAACAAGCTTTAATAACCTTCTGAAAGAAGTCTCTTCTCATATTTTATGAGAGTGGAGAAGAGAGAGACTTCGAGATGATACATAGGGAGAGGAGAGCTCTTCTGTATCAAGGAAAATCTTCAAGACCAGAATGACACTTCTTACAGTATTTACATGAGCTGCATAAAGGCTCATAGAAAAAGTGTGTGCAGACTGTGTCATTACCAAATGTTCTGGCCAGCTAAGAAGCCAATTTGAGAAGGAAAATTTAATAGGGCAGAGATGGATAACATGTAGCAAAGGGAGGCTTATTTTCTTTCTGCCATGGGTACATTTTTTAATGATACTCCAGTATACTCTAAGCCCGGCAAGCGTAACAAAGGGATAAAATATTTTGGCAATGTGGGAAACATATGAGAGATGTGGTCTTTCTGTCACTATCTTGATTAATTGGATAGAATCCACAACAAAGTGAATTTGCCTTCTGGGTTTTCCAGCAAAATCTCTCACAGAGTCTCCCTACCCAGGAACTCAAATTGACCCATTCTGTCTTACATGTGTTTATTTAAATTATTGTTTATTTAAATAAGGACTCAAACATATTGCTAAATGACTGTGCACAGGCAGAAACAGCCCCGTCCCTGACACATGCCACATCTGACGACCCGCAAAGAAGAGCGGGACCCATGTCGCTGTATTAGTCAGCTTGGGCTGCTATGACTAAGACGGAGAGGGCTGAACAACAGACACTATTTCTTACAGTTCTTTAGGCTGGGAGGTCCAAGATCAAGGTGCCAGTGGACTTTGTGTCTCATGAGGGCCCTTTTCCTGGTTTGCAAATGGCTATCTGCTATACTGTCACATGGAAGGGAGAGAAGGGAAACGGGGAGAGAGGGAGAGGAAGAAAGGGAGAGGGAGATGGAGAGAGACTAGAGTCTCTTCTTATGAAAACATCAATCCCATCATCATGCGGGCGCCACCCTCATGAGCTCATCTGAACCTAATTGCCTCCTGAAGGCTGAATTACCCTCTAGTTCCATTGGGGGCTAGGGTTCCAACATACATTTTAGGGGAACACAAACATGCAGTCTGTAACAGCTGCTGTAGATTAATCTCTGCCTATTTGACAGCTTTTATATTGCACCAAAGCATCACAAAGCAGTGCTGATCAGAAATCAGATCCTTCCTACAGACTCCATACTGAGAAAAATCTTAAGGACCTCTGATAGTTTTAAATCAATACGTATGGAGTTACATTAAAGAAACTGAAGAAATAATGGAATTATTCTAGTAATAACTACAATTAGATACGAAAAAACAACCCAGAGATTTATCAGGGGATGGAGAAATCTCGGTAGAGTTGGACCTTCCCAAGACTAGACCTGGAAAATGGTCATTTACTAGCAGTTCTGAAAAGCTCAAAAGGAGCAGGTCATGGATCTCTAGTGCTCAATAATGAATGTGAAGTCAGATATAGCCTGCCTGTCTCTTCTACCTATCCTAATAGCCAAGTTGCGCGGTATTTTGTTTACACTGTCCACAGTCACATCAGTAGGACCCCAGAAAGGTTTGCAGTACCCAAGAGATTACCGAGCTCACAGGTTTAGCATGCAGCCCCCAAATCATAACCTGGAGACAAGATCTGCCCACTGATTAAACAGCTTTGGCATCAGGGTGGGGGTTTGCTATATCACTGATATCCTTCTGTTGCAATTGCTTTTAAGTTTAAATAATATTTTAAAATTTTTATTATGTTTGATTTACAGTGTTGTGCCAGTTTCTGCTGTACAGCAAAGTTACCCAGTCATACGTACATACGCATTCACTTTCTATATTCTCTTCCATCATGGCTTATCCCATGAGACTGGACACAGTTCCCTGTGCTATACAGTAGGACCTCATTGCTTATCCATTCTAAGTGTAATAGTTCGTATCTACCTACCCCCAACCTCGCAGTCCGTCCCATCTCCTCCCACTCCCTCTTGACAAACCACCAGTCTCTTCTCTATGAGTCTATTTCCACTTCATAGATAGACTCATATGTGCCGTATTTTAGATTCCACATATAAGTGATATCATATGCTGATTATCTTTCTCTTTCCGACTTACTTCACTTAGTATGATAATCTCTAGTTGCATCCATGTTGCTTTAAATGACATTTCATTCCTTGGTTATGGCTGAGTAGTATTCCATTGCATTATGTACCTCATCTTCTTAATCCATTCGTCTGCCTATGGACATTGAGGTTGTTTCCATGTCTTTGCTATTGTGAATAGTGCTGCAATGAAGATAGGGGAGCATGTATCTTTTTGAATTATAGTTCTGTCTGAATATATGCCCAAGAGTGGGATTGCTGTATCACACAGTAATACTACATTTAGTTTTCTGAGGAACCTCCATATTGCAATTGCTTTTTCATTTCAATGGCGGGATGTCTTGAATTCCATGGTATCATTACTATAGAGGTACTTCTAATCTGAGGAAGCCAGCAAGGGTGCCTGTATGGCCATGGTTCCGTTTCATTTGGTCATTACAGTGATTTCAGCCAGTCCTCTGCTTAACAAATCTAGGGCTTTCTAATGACAAATTATGTAAAATGTTAGTAGGCTGTGTAACTATATCAGTTCTAGGGGTACCAGGACTCACTAGCTAATACTAAATATTCTACCAATAAGACCATCCTATTACCGATTCTATCTCTGCCTCTCCTTCCAGCAGTGGCACATTTCTTATCTTTGGTGATTTAGTGCCATCACTTGGCCCATGACACCCAGGAATACCATCATCATCATTAAAATCAGGCTACTCAATTTGATAGCAGAAATTCCCACCACCAAACCTGGCCTAAGAGAACAGCCACTGTAAGACTTAGAGCTCCTTTACACATACACATGCCGCCCCCCATGAAGGAAGTGTCTTCTGTACCTTCTAGGGGATGTATTTAGGGAATGGGTGAGCAAGTCTCACACCGGTCTTCCTAAACCTTTGGATACCTTTCTTTACAGCATACCAAGGAAGATCTAGCAAGCATCTCATCTTCATTCTGTATAGATCACTTTTGGGTCCAAGTTTTCATCAAACAAGCAAGCAAACTATGAGGGCCCTTCCAGGCATCTCTGCCAAAGCTGTGAATACAGAATTGTGTCCTAATTCACCAATAGCAATATTTAGACCCAACCTAACAGATTCCTTGCACTCTCATCAAATACCTTAGGATCCATTCCCACGCATCTTTCCAAGATTTCTATTGCTATAAATGGGCAAACTTTTGTAATTCTTTGTGTGTGTATTACACCTCCTCAGAGATTATACTTTGTACTTTACACTCTGAGGACTGCTGTTACTTGAGTCTGTTCATAGAACCAGAAACAATGAGAAGTAGTTGGGGGGTGGAGTTCCTAAGAAGGATCAATAGGTCCCTAAACTTATAAAATTATGAAATTAGTCTGAAATTATATCAGAGCAAGCCATTACATAATCTTTAGAGAAGAAGACTAACTCCCCTGATGGGACTTAAAAGGCTGCTTTTACAAGTACCTTCTAAAGGTTCTGTTCCTCTAGAATTACTTTCAGCACCAATATCTAAAGTTAGGGTTTTATTAGAGAAGATATTCTTATAAGTGATACAGAACAAGAGATTTAGCATGAATATCAGGCCATACTCGACTGGTGTCTGTGGACAAATCTATGTAAAGTCTTGCCTCTGAAGCTGGATTGGGCTTGAAGTCTTTCCAAAGCCAGAGCAGAGAAAACTGTAGCTTGTGGAAATAAACCAGCATCCAGAAAGACAATCTGCAACCAGAGTCTGTTTCCAACTTGCCTGGATGAAAGGTAGGCCTGTAGAAAAAGCTGGGGACTTTCATAATGAAACTGCTTCCTGCATCTAGGCCAGGACTTGCGAAACAAAAGGAGAAGATCTGATGGGAGCGGCGGTCTGCTTTGGATGCTGCCGTATGCCAACAACTGAACTGAGACTTCACACACGGATGCCGCATAGCCCAGAGTCCTACACCTTCCATCGCACTGCCCCGACTCCTACACCCACCACTGATCGCATCGCCCCAGGTCCTACACCCACAGTCACATCGCCCCAGGTCCTACACCCACAGTCGCATCACCCCAGGTCCTACACCCACCACCGCATTCACCCAGGTCCTACACCCACCATCTCTTTGCCCTGAGTCCTATACCCACCAATGCACTGACGCAAGTCCTATACCCACCACTATTTGCATTGCCCCAAGTCCTATACCCACATCACACTGCCCCAAGTCCTACACCCACTATCGCTTTGATCTGAGTCCTACGCTCACCATTACTTTGACTTGAGTCCTACACCCACCGTCACTTGACCTGAGTCCTACACCCACCACTGCATTGCCCTGAGGTCTGCACCCACCACTGCACCATTTGAGCATAAGAATTGCTGCATCTTCTTTTCCACACTCTAAACCTTATGTTCATTTCTCTTTTGACCAAGGACAGCACAGAAATTCAAGAATTTTTGTTAAAACAACTCTTGAATAAAAGGATACAGATGTCAGCAATTTTTTTTTTGAAAAATAATGGCAATGAAAATCAGACACTGAATACATCAGAATCTATGGGATATTTTTAAAGCAATACTCAAAGGAAAATGCATAGCATTTAGCATTTTATTACAATAAAAGTAAAAAAATTAAAATAAATTATTTACAGCCATTTTAACTTTTCCAGGACTTACAAATGACACTATTTGATTAAATTGATTGGTATCATAAAAGGAACAGTGTGGGGGAGTTCCCATCATGGCTCAGTGGTTAATGAATCTGACTAGGAACCATGAGGTTGCGTGTTCAATCCCTGGCCTCACTCAGTGGGTTAAGGATCCGGCATTGCCATGAGCTATGGTGTAGGTCGCAGATGCGGCTCAGATCCCGCACTGCTGTGGCTGTGGCATAGGCCGGCGGCTACAGCTCCGATTTGATCCCTAGCCTGGGAACCTCCATATGCCCTGGGTGCGGCCCTGGAAAAGACAAAAAAACAAAACAAAACAAACAAAAAAAAAGTGTGGCAATATTTGTTTATTTCTTTCTCATAAAGTTTATAAATTAATTTAAAAAATCAAAGACACACATAAGGGAAAAGGGGAGCAAAAACTCTCTTTTGTTCTAAAAATGTATTTACAGACTTCACAGACTACATTTGTATTATGTTTGTATAATTATAATAAATGCATAAACAAAAGCATGAAAAAATAAACTACTGAGTCATTATTATAAAAAAGTAGATAAGAAGAATAAAATAAACCAAAACAAAACAAAAAAAACAGAAAGAAGGAAACACTAAGCATAGAAAAATGAGAACAGAAAACCTTTAAATCAAATTAGTAAATCAACCTGGAAGGTGGAAAAGAAGAAACAGAGACAAATCACTAGCTAGTTGCAAAACTGAAAAATGGAGAAAGCACAAATTTACAAAACGAGAAATGACAAAGGGGAGAAAATCAAGTTCCATCATGGCTGAATAAAATAAAATAAGCAGTAACACACATAAAACAAGGTTTTTGATAATCACTGTTTCTAAGGACTGACTTTCTGATTTTAGACGATTTATGCTGACTTAAATGTGACTGTGACTAGCTTAGTCTGTTACTGTAGCTGTTAAGAGTTCTCTTTTGTTTCATGCTTGGGATTTTTAAAAAAATTTTTTGGGAGTTTCCTTTGTGGCTCAGTGGTTAACGAATCTGACTAAGAACCATGAGGTTGCAGGTTCGATCCCTGGCCTTGCTCAGTGGGTTAAGGATCCGGCGTTGCCGTGAGCTGTGGTGTAGGTTGCAGATGCAGCTCGGATCCCGCGTTGCTGTGGCTGTGGCGAAGGCCGGCAGCTACAGCTCCTGTTAGACCCCTAGCCTGGGAACCTCCATATGCCGCAGGTGCGGCTCTAGACAAAAGGCAAAAAGACAAAAAAAAAAATTGTTTTTGGTTGAGCGTTCCCCTCCCCCCGCCGTGGGTGTGTG
Source organism: Catagonus wagneri (assembly GCA_004024745.2). NCBI lineage: Eukaryota > Metazoa > Chordata > Mammalia > Artiodactyla > Tayassuidae > Catagonus > Catagonus wagneri. The sequence continues at coordinate 1,703,794 of PVHT020000237.1, read as the reverse complement.
TTGCCTCTTTGCTTTTTGATTATTTTTATTAAAATATTTATTTTTATTTGTTCTTCTCTCTTTATTTTTCTGGAACTGGGTGCTTTTTAAAGATTCCCAGTGTAATGGTACCAGAATCTTTTAGTTTAACAAAGTCCTGATTCTTTATGAATATTTTATTTTTGTGTTGGTGGGAAAGTGCTTATATGTCCTTCAGTCATTTTGTAGTCTTGTTTTTCCACACACAAAACTTTGTTTACTTCTTTTCAACTTTTCAGATTGGACACACTTTTATGCCTCTTCCTTGTAAAATGTGTTCTGACCTACCAGAACATAAAAAAATATATTTTCAGCTTCACTGTAGACCTACTCTTATTCCATCTTACTTCCCTATTTTCTCTTCCCTGCAGTATTGCTCAGCCTGTCCCTGATTGCTGTAAGCCTTGTAGCAGTTTGAACATTCTCCTGATCCAATTATACTGGGGGATTTTATTGTGTGGCTTTGGTTTTCATTTTCTTTTTATTGTTTTGGTATGAAATATTGGGAGGCAGCAGGGAGCTAGGCAGCCACCAATGTCTTCAGCTACCCAGAAGTCTTAGATTAAAAAAAAAAATCTTTACATTATATTAAAGAAATTGAAACTATAGGGTTAGGTTCCTGGGAAACTGTTCACAACAGTTTCATCAAACAGTCAATAAAAAAACCTTGTTTTATGTGTGTTACTGTTTATTTTATTTTACTTTTTTGCTTTGTAGGGCCATACCCACAGCCAATGGAGGTTCCCAGGCTACAGATCTAATCAGAGCTATAGCCTACGCCACAGCCACAGCAACAGAGGATCCTAGCAGCGTCTGCAACCTACACCACAGCTCACTGCAATGCCAGAGCTTTAACCCATTGAGCGAGGCCAGGGATGGAACCTGCAACCTCATGGTTCCTAGTCAGATTCGTTTCCACCGCACCACGATGGAAATTCCTATGTGTGTTACTGTTTAAAGGTACCATATTTAATATAGATTATTGGTTCACTGATGTTGAGCTCATGGTCAACCGCACTGTAAGTCATGTTTGAACAAAGTGTATCTAACCCATGTATTTCCTCCGTAAGGCACATCACAGATCCTTGTGTATCAGGACACCAGACAATGAAAATCACCAACAAAAGGCACAAAACTGTGAAAACCATGACACTAAGTAGACTGTTCAAAGGACATTTGTTTACGGTATGAGAGCTGAAATATGAAGGCAGAGGGTCATCTTGTTACTCTCAGCTGGGGACCTGCCAGTGGGACACTAGTTTTCCACCGTACTGAGTGTGCGCATGTCTGCGAGTGATCATGCAAATGCCGCGATTATTTATGTGAGGGTTATAGATACATTGTATCAAGTAGGCAAATTCACAAGAACAGAATCCATGAGTAACGAGGATCATTATGTATGAGCATAGTTTGCCCTATAAACTAGAAGTCTTTGAACAAGAGAAAATTAGTTCTTACCTAAATTATTTTTTGGAATCTTATTAAGCTTATTTTCTTTTTGGTCTTGAGCTGTGGTCTTTAAACCTAACCACAAATTGTGGTGACCTAGAGAGCAAAACAAGCCAATATTCAAACAAGGAAAAAAAAAAGGATATCAGCACCTATCTCGGAACAATGGTTTCAGAACAGTATGGCTTTGGGCCAGTTTTTATACAGGCAATTTTGTTAACTGAGAACCATTAGTCTAGAGTGAATGGGATTTTGTATCATTCAGGGATGTTGGGTAGGCATCCTGATTGTGAAAACGTTTAACTATATTAGCACACACTCCAACCAGTAAAGCAGATATAAATGCACGACGACAGTCAAAGAACCTTGCCCCATCCATATCCACTCCATGTTCAAAAGGAAAAGTGCCATCTCTGGGAACGTGAGTTCCGTGCATTTGTTTTGTTCTCTCCCAGTGCACAAAGCAGAGTTAGAAGAATGGGTACAGTGTGCAGCCTGGTCCCTGGAGTAACTGATGCCCCTTCAATGACATGCATATGGTGAAAGGAGTCTTGGACCTCACAGTGACTTTAGCTCTGGGGATTTAAATCTTTCCACTGTTACTATCCAGCTCTTCCTGATATGTTCCACTCTTTTACTTTGTGACCGCACCTGTGGCATGCATGAGTTCCCACTCCAGGGATCAAACCCATGCCAGAGCAGTGACAGCATGGGATCCTTAACCTGCTGCACCACCAGGGAAGTCTAAGGTTCCATTCTTATCTAGGGGTCACCTACTGGGGTGCAGAGCTGAATACGTTTACCCTTTTCTTGCCGAGGTTCCTGGACTAGTCTGCATCATGTGGTTTTTCTCTTCTTGAGGCAGAAAATAGCACTGACATAAGAACTGAGGTATAAAAAGAGAAGGCTGAGGGAATGGAGAAAATTTTGTTGACTTAATAACTTCATCTTTAAAGTTGTGTGGTATGTATATATTGTTAAGTGGTATTTGTTACCATGGTTCATACAATTTGGAAGTAACTAATTCATGAAAAACATATGCACACAATGATAATAAGTTATCTTCCACTTTTTGGTGGCGTCAGTTCAATTATTTCACAAGGTAAGGGGCCTCTGCTCTGAGCCTTCGTGCAACCCCATGCTGGATGGTTAAGACATTTCATTTCCTGTCACATCAAGTAAAATTATTTTCTTTGTATTATTCTTCAATGGATTTGGGAATAATGCCACTAGACAACTTGTATTAATATCACAGATCCTTCAAGTCTTGTGTGACTTTCAACTTCATTTCAGTGAACCTAAATTTTCCTACTAGCGAAACAGTGACATTAATATAATCTCTCTCAAAAAAATTACAGTGAAATTAGTAAATGGTCAAAAGTATACTAACTACCCAACTTGATCCTGTAGGATGTGTCATATCAATGAATTTTACTTTTTTAGAGGCTTTTGCTTCCTCTGAAGAAAAGCATATGTAGCTCAAGCAAATCTCTGTGTACTTCAAAATGCAGGAAAGTTGTATTTAAGAGATGGAGGGGAGGGCTGATGGCTCTCCAGTTTAAAACACATCAACATATACAATTTTACAATCACTTTCAGGATAACAGAATAGTGAGCAGAAATTCCATGGGTTTTTTGTTTTTGTTGTTGTTGTTGTTTGTTTAAGGGTTGCACTTGTGGCATATAGAAGTTTTCAGGCTAGGGGTTGAAGGATAGCCAGATCTGAGCTATGTCTGCGACCTACACCACAGCTCACAGTAATGCCAGATACTTAATCTACTGAGTGGGGCCAGGGATTAAATCCACGTCCTCATGGAGACTAGTCAGGCTTATTTCCCTGAGACACAACGGCAACTCCAGAAATTCTGTATACCTTTGAGAGTTGTAAATCAACCTCTTAGACATTAGGGTCAACTGGCTGGTTTTCCAGTGATGCCTGTGTTCTGACTGTATAACTGAAGATGCCCTACTTTGAAATACCAAGCCACCCTGGAGTATCACTGAAGGCGGTAACCCTCAGTCCACTCTCGTTCAACTCACTTTCTCTGCAGCTCTCCAGTCATCATGTCTCTTTCACATCATTTCCTTCAGGCAGCATCATATTCTACCTGGAAGCCGCTCCTTCCTCACAGGTAAAGGAACTGGAGAAGAGTGAAAAAGAAAGAAAACAAATAGAGGAGAGTTCAACATCAGTGAATCCATGTTCTTTGAATCAATATCTGCAGAGGGGGTCATAAATCAATTAGAAAACTGTTCCTGCATAATTCTGATAATCAGTTATGATCCAGAAGCGCTCGTTTGGGACTGCTGTAAAGTGAATCCATGCCATAGCCACATGGAGGCTTCCAACACTTCCTGAGAATTCTGATGCTGCGGTTGATCTGATAACTGTGAAGAAGTCAGAGGTTTTCTAAGGAAATATTTCTGAAGAAATAGGACCGCTCAGTACTTAGTAAGCATTCCCTACGGCCTTTTAGTCAAGCTCAGTCCAGTATAAATACAATTCGAGCCACAAATGCAAGTAATATGTAATTTTAAATTTTCTAGTGGCCACGTTTTAAAAAGTAACAAGTAACAAGTGAAACGAAATTAATAATGTACTTTATTTAACCCAATATAGCCCTCAGTTATGGTCATTTTCATATGAACTAAGTATAAATATTTAGTCTTTTTTTCCTGTTAAATCTTTGAAATCTTAGTATGTTTTACACTTTTTGCAGATCTCTGTTTGGACCATACTATTATTTAGGTTTTCACTCTGCACCTTCATCCTCCATCCCCAAAATGTGAATTTTATGTTGAAGATATATTCCCCCCCCAAAAAAAGAAAGTCAAAACCCAAGCACGGTGGTGTACATAAGAAGTATTTGAAAGTGTTCAGACATTGCCGCTGTTCTTCTGCAGACACCAGACAGCTCGCAATCCCTGCGTTTCAGCTACAGGTGGGGAACCCAAGGTGAATACCTGAGCCATCTGACAGGGCTTCTGGCAGGTTGACCCCCGCTTTATTAAGGTAGCTTGAAACGAAGGCCTATAAACTTCTAGCACATAGAGACCTAAAGTCTGGTTTGCGGAGACAACGCCGCCACCATGTGGGGATCGACAGAACTGCAGTGAGATTCACGTTCCCCATTGCCTGGGGGAGACTCAACGGCCAAGTGCATCCCAGGGAGAAAACCTCAGGCATGCCTCCTTAATGTACCTAGGAAACGTGCGAGAAACCTGGAGATGATTCAGAGAAGGTTCAGAGAAGACCAGTTACTGCATCGAAAGAAATAAAAGATAGACTGAAATAGCTAGATATGTGATCAAAATCAATGAAATCATAAAAGGTAAAATGGAGCCTTAGACAAACCTGTGCCTGCTGAAACCAGGGTTTACATGGTAAAGTTTTAAGTATAACATGGGGTAAAACTCACACTTTTGAACAGGAAACATTCTGGAAATCTTTATTATAAGAAGAGGTACAGATTTTAAATAAAATAAATGCTATGGAATGATGAGTTATTTTTTTTTTTGAAAGGTATCCAAGCCAGTATAGTCAGTCATTAGGAAGACTTGAAGTGACAAGAGGTCTTCTTCCAACTGGTAAATTACTGTGGCTATATTAAGGAACTTAGCCTGTTCCTAAGACAATTCTATACATAGTCTATCTTCTAGTTCGTAATATAGTATGTAATATCAAAGGGGTGTTTCAAACTATTCAAATGCATGAGATGTAGGCTCATGTAGTTGTGAAGTCAATGAAATGACTGAAGCGGAAAAAAATGAAAGAGAACTGGATTATATACTAAGATCCATGTTTTCTTTTCTTTTCTTTTTTTAGGAAGTACTCCCAAGCACACAAATATTTGCTCCCTAGAAAATTTCAGGGCATACTATTAACTTTAAGCTTTCTGAGCTTATAGAAATGACTGTGCAATTACCAGGAGCCAATATGGATTCACTAAGAATATGCAGAAGCAAATTAGTCTGATTTGAGGCTAATTCGTTAGGCATGTAGGGTGTAATGACTTCTACATGGCATTTAAACAAAGGTTACTCTTATTTCCTGATTAACAGTGTAGTGAAATACAGTCTGCATTATTGTCTGCAAACTATTGAGCAATTTATCTAGAGATGCTTTTTTTTTTCTATATCCAGGGGGAATTTCTAATAGAATATTGGTAAATATTTATTTTGTCCTTTTAATAGGTTAGCAATGACATGAGTAAATGCTTAGAAAACATGCTTATCAAATGTGCAGATGCCATCCCGTTTGAAGGCTGGGTAATATGATAGATGTCACAATCAAGCTTTAAAATGCCTGTGGCAGGTCTAATTCAAAATGACGAAATTTAACAAAGATAAATGATCTTGTATTTTAGTCAAGACAGTAAATTTTACAACTGGATTGGGAAGACTTTTAGTTGGAATAATTTGTATGAAATAATTTGGAAGTTTTGTTTACTAAAAAATAAATATAGGTTTGGTTACATCCCATAAATTTATTTTACTAAAATGGAACTGTTGGGCCCAAATTAAAATAGGTAATAATACCACCATACTCTGTCCTCATGATATAGTATCTGAGATACTGTGTTTATTGTTGTTCTGCGTCTGAGAGAAATACTGACTAGTTAAATGGTGTATGGAGAAAGGATTTTGACACGGTAAGTGTTGTAGAAGTCACTTTTAAAAGGTTCATTTTAAGGGACTGTAGTTATTTTCAGCAGAGTGATTAAACTCACAGATCATGGAGTCAAAAAGAACTGAATTCAAGTCCTAGAATAATCAGTAACCCTGGCATTCTGACTTTGGAAAAGTTAGCTGGTTTATTTGAGTTTGATTTTCTGTACATGTAAACTGCTTACGATAATAATGAAAAGGAGAATAAATGCTAACAGAAGTTAGAATTTGAATATGAGATATGCATGGCACAGGAAATTATATTCAATATCTTATAATAAATAATAATGGAAAAGAAAACATGTATATATATATACATGTACTTATATACATACATATGTACACACATATATATATCACTCTGTTGTACACCAGAAACACAATACAGTAAATGAACTATACTTCAATAAAGAAAAAAGATGGAATACACAGAAGGATACATAGCTTAGCTTTGTAAGGCAAAATCCATAAAAGAAGAAGAATTTTAATGTAATATGTTCTAATCATCTAAATTTGTTAATTAATTACCCAATAATTTAAATTACTCAAATTGCCTTTACAAGTAATGAGTTCTTTATCCCTGAAGCTATTCCAAAAAGTCCAAATTACCAGCTCTAGGGGATGCCTGCTGTCAGTTGGAGGTTTGACTGTATGTCTGAGCACTAATTCTCATCCATGTAACTATGTCATTTATTCTTTCATCAAGCAGTTATTCTCACCTGGCACTGCACAACTAACAGACAGGCAGGTAGCCTGCCTCTCTGTTTCTGAGTCTAATGGGAACTGACACACACGCTTCAACAATCACATTACAATGGGTTAAGGGACAAGCTCGGAGCAATAAAGTACAACAAAGTAAGTGAACCTAAGATAGACAGTTCACGTGTCTGGTAAGATTTCTTTAACCCCAGTGCTCTTCTCTGCTCTTATCTGAAATACTACCCTTTAGAATTAAAATGCCAGAATAACTTAAACACCAAATTCTCTTCTCTGAAACCAAATTCTGGCTTTCTATACATTTCTCTCTGCCCCAAACCCTTCCTGGATCCTCCCTCTGGAAGTTTTTCTTCTCATCTTTCTAGGGACGTAGAGGGGATAACACAGTACCCTTCTTCCCAGTCTCCCTCCTCTCAGAGATGTTATTTATTTAGTTTTAAATAGACCAAATCTCATCATTTGCTGAGGAGTGGGAATAGTCATTACGGACCTGTGAAGGAGGTCCCAAAGCATTTCTATTGACAACCATTTCTTCCAGTTATTACAATAGCTTCCATTTTGACTGGATGTTCTACACTTGCTTCAGTTCTTCCAAAAAAACACAACCATCATAGTTTTTCTGACTTTATTTCCCAGCTGTATGGATATCCGACTGTAGCCTCTCCCTCAGACTGCTGCCTCCCTTGGTTTTCAGTAGTGTGGGCAGCACAGAGTCATCCCATTTTGAGGAGGATCAAGGGAAAATATCTGTTTCTAGGGTTCAGGCATCCTGTGTCAAATCTGAGAGAGGAGAAGCACACCCGTGTGGAGAGCCAAACTGGACTGCTACAGACTTTGGATGCTGCCGCTTCAAACACAGCTTTTACCTAAGTCACATTGCATCCTCAATCATTGCAGCCTTGTTTTTCCACTTCCTCCTCTGACTGCCGAATCAATTCCACATTCAGTGCACAGATTGATTAGGTAATGAAGATGTATAATCAATCCCAAGCCTGGCAGAAAGACAGGGAAGACATCCTAGCCAGAGGCGTCTGATCCCCGAGGAGAGAGGATGTGCTGAGGCTAGTAAGCTGGCCAGAGAGAAACAATTATCTTGGGAATGAGACGGTTCCAGACATTTTTCCCCTCAGGAAGGTCACTCTAGAATCCTTGAAGTATTGCAGGAGCTACTTAGCAGAACTTTAATTTCTTAGTGTCTTTGGTGTTATTTTGTTCAGATCTTGCTTTAATTTCTAGTTTTATTATCTAGTTATCAAAGCTTATGACATGATAATTTCTGCTTTTTGAAATTTATTGAGGCTTTTTTTGAGGAAAAAGTCTATGAGCAGTCTTTGTCAACACACCAAGAACTCTTCAATGAGAAAGTACTTTAATTTTCAGTATATAATATGACTAAATGGGACGAGTGGTGAGAAGAGATATTGGATACTTCAAACCGTGGCTGAAACAAAAACCACAGCCAATTTTTAATAATTCTATAGGCACATTAACTAGCATAAAAACAGCATAAGCCTGGGTGGCTATCCTGCAGCCTTTTCATTTCCTTAATTCTGAGGGGTTTTTTTGGTAATATATTTTCTGTTAAATTACATGGGTTTTATAGATACACGATTTCACCATCTTCAGATAGCCAGTGAGTTTGTTTTCTGGTTTCTTACCTCATTCTTGCAGAAGATAGTCTAAGTACAGACAGATTTTGTTCTTTTGAACATAACCAGCTTTTCTACTTTTAACATTTTGGTTTTAGCTTTTTTTTTTGAAATCCTGAATACCTATAGAAATTTCTTTAGCCTTTGTAATAGGAAGAAAAAAGTTGTGTGGATTTCTATGGGAATTTATTTTCACTGAATTTTTGGGCGCATGAAGAATCAGTCTATCTTCATGCTCATGGTTTTTTAATTATTTGTTTGATTTTCAGCTAAGGGCATGTTCATTACATTTTTTTGCTGTTGCTTTAGATCCAATTAATCTGTTGCTCATTTAGGAACAACTGTTACTCTTAGTTTGTATCTTCATTGTTTCTTCTCATTATCTCTTGCAGTTGTTGTTCCTTTCTCATCTTGTCCTTTCCTTCTGCCTTATGGGAAACTTTCCAAGTTTGTCTGGTACAGTACTAATCCAATTTTCTACAATGCTGATTCTGCTCATTATTGCTGCCAAAGAAGATTAATATTCTTCTTTTTAGCTGTATGGGAAATTCTTATCCCACCCATCCCTAATACATTGTACTTTGTTTTGTCTTTAAATTAGCCTATGTCCTTTTTCTATGTTTTCCTTGTTCCATAGAAGCAAACTTTTATTTTAATTAGAAAACTAAAAACTTTTTTATAATTGTTTTTTTCTGTCTATACATACATTTTAGAGGATGTTCATTCTCTAGATTTCTTTAAGTTGAACTTCTCTTTAACATCAATATTTTTATCAGATTTACATATAGATACTGTTTTCCAAAATTCCCATTCCCTTTTCTAATATTGAGTTAATTTCCAGATACATTTTTTTGTTTTTAAGGAGCAAAATGTTTTGTCTCTCCAAATACTAAATCTCTATTTGGGCTTATAGTTGGGAGCAAGGAGTTTGAAACCAAGTCCCTGGCAGAATCTCATAATAATAAGAGCTAACACATACATAGATCAACCAAACACCAGGTGTGATTTAAAGAGCTTGACATATTTGATTCACTTGATCCTCTCCATAGATATATGAGGTAGATACCATTTTTATGCCTATTTTATAGATGAGAAAACTGAGGAACAACTAGGTTAGGTAACCTTTTCAGACCACTCAGGTAAAAGGATCACCAGGATCTGAAGTCAGGCTATATGACTTATTAGACTTTACTTCCTATCCTCATCTGAATTAACCTGCCATCTTTTGTTGGTTTTCTCCCAGCATCAGGTGTTAATAAACTTTTGGGATATCAGTCATCACAAAGGGAAAGTAAGTCATTACTAACTAAGATGCAGCCAGCAGCTTGTGTACAGTTGCGTGAATGTTGCACACAATGTATCTCTAGACCCTCTGAAGTTCAGAGTCCCTACTCCAAACTGACAAAGTATCAAGTATACTGTCTTTGGAACATTCCAAATGGCTATCCTAACAACCCTGATGGTCACTCAAAATGTGTGGTCCACCTTCCCTTGACATCCTGCTTAAAAGTTTTCCAGAAATTGTGTCCACTGGCTGAAAGACAGATCTTGGTGGAAGAAGGTGGAGAACAGCATGTAATAAGGAAATTTCTGATTAACTTTCAAGGGAGTACTATTCACAGGGATAAACAAAGTGGCAGAGTTTAGTCAGAAAGTCTTGTAGTCTTTCTGGTAATTCAGTGGTGGTTTGTCATCAATTATATTTTTTAACCTACGGCCTTTCTTAATTTATTTCTTTTTTTTTTTTTGGCCTTTCTTGATTTAAATTTAAAAAAAAAATACAGACCTTACAGAGATAGCATATCCTATTTACCATCAAAATACCTAAGAGTGTCATTTATTTTAACTGTAATTAATAGAATTAAATATCAAATTTTCAAACCGACACATGAATTAAAGACTGTTTTATAAGAGCACCAAAACTTTTCTGATTCTGCAGAACTAGTGATTTTTACATCTCTCTCTGAAGAATAATGCTTTTTCCAAGTAAAACTTGGCAGGCAAGCAAATTAAAATAAAAACAATTATAATAAAAGACAGGCAAACCCAGAGTCTTGATTTTGTCTTTGTTTCTATATATTACTTCATATTAGCACTTGCTCTCAGCTACTTTCTATAAAATAAATGAAAAAAAAAAAAGACCTAGTATGTGGCTAGAGGGAAAAAACAAAGCAGCAATTAGGCATCCCACACTAAAATGAAATCCAGCCTTATCTTTGTTTCTAGCCATTAAAGAAATTCCTTCTTGCCACTATTTTCAAAGCACTGACATTAAGTGCAGGACAAGAGAAAGTGGCAGTTTGGAGGACAGAGCTGAAAAAAGCTTTTTTTTGTTGTTGTTTGTTTGTTTCACAATCTCTTTCCGTTAAGGTTACTGACATTAACAACTATTCTGCATCAAAACTGCAAAAGCCAGAGATAGTTCAAAGCAACTTTAGTTGATTTAGTAGCCGCTTGTATTTAGCAATTGGCCTAAGACTGGCCTATAAAATCAGACACTACATAAGGCACCAAGAAAATGACCAAACTGTTCTTTGAAGAAATTCTTGGTAACTTTAGTTTTTGAACAATTATCTATTTACCTCTGATTTCTTTATTGAATATTAGTAATAAGACTAACATTGGATTTTATGATCCTTTGTATCTTTTCATAGAATACAGATTTTTTAATGCAAGTATAGTTGATTTACAATGTTGTGCCAATTTTTTTCTGTACAGCAAACCGACCCAATCATACATATATATATTTCTGTGTTCTTTTTTTCATATTATCCTCCATCATGTTCTATTCCAAGAGATTGGACACAGATCCCTGTGCTATACGGCAGGACCTAATTAATACTAAATATATTTTAACCTTCAGAGTTTAATATCTAATGAGCACAAAGCAAACTGGCTAACAATATTTTCTTATATATGATCTTATTTACCAGACATCAACATGTTCACAACTTTTTCTCAAATAAAAACAGCCTCATTTTAAAATTTATAATACATGTTTGTTAGAAAAGTTCAAACTATAAAACTATAAAAAATAAAATAAAATATGCCTGAAGTCCAACATACAGGTATTTCTCTTTCATGTTCATACTGGACATAATTTAATTTATTTTTTTAAATTCTCAGATTAATTTACTTAATTCAGGTAACACTGATATATAACATTATATGTTTCATGGGTACAAAGTATATTTCTGCTTCTGTATATTCTCCAGTGTGCTACAAAAAATTTAGTCTTCATCTACCACCAAATATTTGATCGCATTTCACCCTCCCTCTCAACCCCACCCCTCAGTCAACCAGTACTCTGTTCTCTGTATCTACCCTTTGTTTTGGTTTGGTTTGTTCATTTATTTTGGGTTTATTACTTTTTTATATTCCACTTATGAATGAAACCACACGATGTTTGTCTCTCTCCATGTAAGTTATTTCACTTATCATAATACCTTCAAGGTCCATTTGCTGTTGCAAATGGCAAGATTCCATCTTTTTACGGATGAGTAGTACTATTCATACACACACACACTTCTTTTTGCATTCATTCCTTCTTGGTGGACAATTTATTCATTCCTTGATGGTGGTTTCCATATCTTGGCAATTGTAAATAATCCCACGATGAATATAGGGACGTGTGTTTTTGGATTTGTGTTTTCTTGTATTCTTTGGATAATTACCCAGAAGCGAGATAGCTGGATCATATGGTAGTTCTATCGTTAATTTTTCATGGAATTGCCATCCTGTTTCCTATAGCAGCTGTACCAACTTACATTCTCACCAAAAATGTATGAGGGTTCCCTTTTCTCTACATCCTCTCCAACATTTGTTATTTCTTGCCTTTTTGATAATAGCCATTTTGACAGGTGTGAGGTGATACCTAATTGTGGTTTAGATTTGCATTTCCTTAATGATTAGTGACGTTGATCATCTTTTCACGTGTGTCTGTTGACCCTCTGTATGTCTTTGAAGAAATATCTATTCAGTTCCTCTGCCCACTTTTAAATTAGTTTGTATTTTTGTTGTTGCGTTGTATGATTCTTTATATATTTTGGATATTAACCCTCTATTGACTATATCATTCACAAGTATCTTTTCTCTTCGGGTAGGCTGTCTTTCCATTTTATTGAGGGCTTCCTTTACTGTGCAGAAGCTTTATAGTTTGATGTAATCCCACTTGATTAATTTTACTTTTCCTTCCTTTGCCTGAGTAGACATATCTAGGAAGATATTACTATGATCTATGTCAAAGAGCACTATCTATGTTTTCTTTGAGAAGATTTATGTAACAACCAGTTAATAATTTATCGTATTTGAGGATAGTTAACTATTGATAGAAAGATTTGCATACAAATATGTATTTAAGTAGTTATATTTCATAACTTGTTTTATACACTGCCTTTTTTACTTAATACTATATTACACATGACATTTAATGTCAGATGATATAGATTAATATCATTTTAAATAGCAATAGAGAAATGTATTGGTTAAAAAAAAACTGGCTATATAGCCATGTTATATTCAATAAATCTCATAAGAGTGGACATTCAAATGTTTCTAGTCTTTGTAATACTTTAAATAACGCTGTGATGATTTATTTGGATAGCATCTTATAATGTTGCCTGCTAATCCAGACATTAATTTAGGAAATCTTCCTGGATGTGATCACTGATTCAAAGGATGTGTACAACTAAAACTTCAATAAATATCTCCAGAGTATTCTCCAGAAGTTTATACATTGTTATACTTCCAATAAAAATACCAGTGAGTATATGCCCCTCACATTATCTTCAAAACAGATAGATATATTCTTATTAATCTTTGTCAGTCTGATGGGTGAAAAGTAATATCTTTTTTTCCAATTTTGGTTTCAGGCTTTGTAAATATTTAGTTCCCATTTGTATGTATGTGACAACATATGCGTGATAAAGATGTTGGGGAAGAGGAGCGAGATATACTTTGTATTTTCTCCATTTTTCTTTGGGACATGCTTTTTTTTTCATTTTTTTGGGTCTTCATTGATCTGCATGAATTTTATATAAATAGGTGGCTAGCCTTGTATGAATCAGTTCTACAATTAAGTACACACATTTTGGAATCAATGCAAGCTTACTGTGAGCTCCAGTTTCTAGAATTCCTAGCTCTGGGACTTAGGGAACAAGATCACTGAGCTTCATGGTTCCTTTATTTGTAAAATAGGAGTACAGAGTTGTGCATATTAAAGTAAATGATGTACCTAAATGCTGAATGATTGCTTGGCACTTAATAAAATAACACTAGCTACCAAGATGATTACTATTAAAATATGTTGCAGATATATATTTGCATTTTATCATTTGTACCTTCTTTAGCTGTTTTACGATATGCAGAATTTCTTGTTCTTCTCTTATCTTTTTAATTAAATTTTTCTTTTTTTTTATGGCTGCACCCATAGCATATGGAAGTTCCCAGACCAGGGACTGAATCTGAGCTGCAGCTGCAGCAATGCTGGATACTTTAACCCACTGCCCTGGGCTAGGGGTCAAATCCACACCTCCACAACGACCCAAGCCGCTGCAGTCGGATTCTTAACCCACCACACCACAGTGGGAACTTCTTCTTGTTCTTTTAAAGTCAGGAGAACGCTCAACAATTTTCTCCCTTTGGTATCATGTCCTAGAAGGGATTATTCTCGGTCTCTAGTAAGATCATTACCTACATTTTCTTCTCAAGCCTTTACTGTTCGATTTCTGCATTTTGGAATTTCACTTGCTATTGGCAGCAAGATAGAACTACAGCTTGAATTTTTTTTTTTTTTTTGCCAAAATGACCAGTCAGGTGCCCAAGCTGCTACTGAAGAATCAATTTTCTTTTTCATATTTGAAATAACACTTTTGCCATATACTAAATTATATTTAAGTCGGTTTCTGGACTAACGCATGATCGGTTTATTCATTTCTGTTTAATTTCCATTTACTCCCCATCTTATCCTACTGTTCTTTCTCTTCCAATCTCCCCTCCTGGTGTTATTTACTTTCCTGCTCTACCAGACTGCAGTTTCCTGAGGAAGTCTTCCTGTAGTTCACACTTTCATACCTAATACTGTCATTCTCTTTACCTTATAAGAACTTCCTGCATCCCCCAAGCCACACATACTTATCATGCAGCTCTTTCATGTCTTCAAAACCTCAGTTCAAGTCCTCCTTCTGCTAAACAGTCTTTCTTCAGAGCTGTGTCTTTTTTTTTTTTGTCTTTTTGCCTTATCTGGGGCTGCACCCGTGGCATATGGAGGTTCCCAGGGTAGGGGTCTAACAGGAGCTGTAGCTGCCGGCCTTCGCCACAGCCACAGCAACGCGGGATCCGAGCCGCGTCTGCAACATACACCACAGCTCACGGCAACGCCGGATCCTTAACCCACTTAGCAAGGCCAGGGATCGAACCCACAACCTCACGGTTCCTAGATGGATTCGTTAACCACTGAGCCACGACGGGAACTCCAAGAGCTGTGTCTTTTTGAGATGCCCCTTCTACACCGCCACCGAAGAAAATCTGTGTCTGGAGCATAGTAGGTGTCCAACAGATATCTTTAAGTGATTGAATAAGTTGTTTGATTAAATGTTGTAAAACATTCAGAGAAAGGAAAACACATTGTTCCCTTGAATAATTCAGAGCTGTTTCAACCAAAGGCCTGAGCCAAATGGTAAATTACAGAAATCAGAGAAGTAAGCAAAAGCTCTCCTTTTGTTAATGTCTGCTAGAGCTGGAAGAGGGAAGTGATTGATCTCATGGCCAAAAGTAACCTCTTTCTCATGGGAGAAAAAATATTTTAAAGAGGTAGGCCTGGGGAAGGCTAGTAGAAACAAGGTGCATTTAACCATTTCAGTTTATTTTTTTATCTTTGTTTTTGACCCTGAAAACAGAATTCAGACCTTGGAGCAGAAAATAATAATTTGGTGGAAAGTTTCTTCCATTAGGGAGCACAGAGAGCTGGATATTGGACATGAGAGGCAGAGGAATGAGTAGGCATTAAGGAAAAGAATGGCTCATATATGGCCTTGGCTATAGGTAGCAGGGAAGGCAAGGCTTGGAAGGTATTTGTAATACAATCATTGATTAGAATGGTGACGCTTTTACATTGGGAAAAAAAATATGCCCAGAGACATAGAAACAAAAGGTTTGTGTCTAAGTCAGAGCCGTTACCTCCCCAAATGAGTTGGCTCTGAGAACACAATTCTTTCATTCAACAAATACCTATTAACTCCATATTGTATGCTCGAGATTGTTCTAAACTATGAAAATGAAAATCGGAGTTCCTGCTGTGGCCCAACGGATTGGCAGTGTCTCTGCAATGCCAGGATGCAGGTTTGATCCCTGGCCTGGCACGGTGTGTTTTAAAGGATCTGGTGTTGTTGCAGCTGTGACACAGGTTGCAGCTGCGGCTGGCTCAGATCTGATCCCTGCCAGGAACTCCTTATGCCTTGTGGCAGCCAAAGAAGAAAACCAAAACAAAAATAAACTGTGGTAATTATAGCAAAGAGTATGGCAAAGTCCATGCCTTCACTGAAATCACAGAGTCTTATGGGTTCAGTCTGGGGAGGAGAAATAGGGGTCAGAGGTGATCAAAATTAATGATAAGCTTAGGTAGAGGGAATTAATGTGTATTTTCCTTGGTCTTTGTTTATATCCCTCTATTTGGTCTTTGTTTTTATCCACTGATGAAATTATTAAATGATTGCTATATTAATTATTACTTAGTTTCCAAAAAATATTTTTCCCCACTGTGGCTCAGCAGGTTAAGAACCCTACTAGAATCCATGAGGATGCAGGTTTGATGCCTGGCCTCCCTCAGTAGGTTAAGAATCTGGCGTTGCCGAAAGCTGCAGCATAAGTCACAGATGCAGCTTGGATCTGGCATTGCTGTGGCTGTGGGATAGGCCTGCAGCTGCAGCTCCAATTTGAATCCTAGCCTACAAACTTCTGTATGCCATGGGTGCAGTTCTAAAAAAAAAAGACCAAAAAGTTTAAAAGTATTTTCTTTGCTTTGTATATTCCCATGCAGAAGTGAGTATGTCCATCTGCCAGTAGTGACTACTGATGTGGCAGCTCAAGGGGAGCAAAAGTCTCTAAAATGGTTCTTGGAGACTGGTATAGATGAGAATCAACTGCAGGGTTTTAAAAATGGGCCTTTCCTCTGGATGTTATGACATGGTAGGTCTAAATGGAGATATGTAGTTCCAGGTGTACGCCAAGTTGAAAACCGCTATTCTGTGAGAATGAATACACATACTAGTGACAGATGACATCAGCATTTACAAAATAAAATGGTGACATTTGAACAAACAGATCTTTCTTCCCTAAATTATTTCTCCACAAATACTAAAATGTGGATGGCTTCAGTGAAGTAGCCATGATGAGAGACCGAGGAAAGAATTCCTATTTTACTGTTGGTGGTAGCCCTGTTCCACACATCAAGAGACTGTGTGAAACATTTATTGTAGATGAGAAAAGTTTTTGCTTTTATATAACCTTTGCAGTGAATAGAGGGTATATGTAATTTTGATCATCACCAGCTAATAACAGATATCATCCCCAAATGGACATATAGATAACTGCCATCTAGTTCAGTGGCTAAATTTTAATGTCTGATTCACCAGGCATGGATACAAGTGGTATGCTGAGCTTCATATATATTCTATTCCCTGCTCTATTTTAAAAGCCATTGAACCATTAACTCATTAATGGGCATATAAATCTTGCCAGTGAAGTCACACTTTTTCCTGAACATATACGTGTATACCCCTACCTTTGGCTGATGGGAAAATCTCTCTCTTTCTCTCTCTCTCTCCCTCTCAAAGAAACACAAAAACACCCGCACGATATACTCACACACGCTCATACAGGTACACAAGTAAGCTCTCAGATTTTTGTTGGACTCCTCTCTTTGTAAAACAATCAGGATGACAGCTGAAAAAAGAATTGGAAAGAAATATTTTTCTTCCTCTTCTCCTCTCTGGCTGCCTCCCAACAAACTAAGCTATGCAGTTCTGGATTCTGTCTGACACATCTTAACTACTGACATTTAGCAGATGCTTCCCAAGAAATGAGGGAGGGCGAAGGTGAAGAGGGGTGTGATAGGAGTCATTAGACTAACGATGTCTCAATTATCAAGATGTTCCTGCAGTGTCCCCTTCTGTTAGCAAATCTGGAACAGGAAGGCTGTCTTTAGGGAAGGAAAGGTTGAATAAAAAGAGGCATTGATCTGTGTCTACAACAGGATAGAGTCAGAAAGCTGAAAGAAGTTGTAAGTCTAATTTTCATACCAAACAGTAAGCAGATAAATCCAAGCCTTAATCTATATGAGATCAATTAACTGGCAAACCTGGACTGAGACAAAGTTTAATTTTGTAATGCTCTCCTCACCTGCAGCCCATTGACATAGCTGGTTTGATTTTGCCATGGTCTACATTAATGTAAATGATAAATAATTTCACATACTGGTTATATTTTGGTAGAGTCCCAAGAAGGCCAGGTTTTGTTGCTCAGGTCAAAAAATTCAATTTATTTAGCTCATATACGAGTAACTTTGTACATTTGTATATTTGTGTCAGCCTTCCTTACATGTATGTAAATGTGTGGTAATTTTTCTCTTTTGAATAAGTTGTAGCATCTATTGTTTCCCTTATTAATTAAAAAGTTAAATAAAAGATAAGCCATGGGCTTATTCTACATCGGTATAAGAGCCATGTGTATATCCCTTTTTAAGAATTATCTTTTGCAATCCTCTAAATAAATGCCCCTCACTTTTTTTTATTTTAGTTAGTAATTTCTGTTACTTGCACTAAAGAGTTCTAACTATTTTTTTTTCAATTAGGGCAATCAACTTGTCAAAAAAAAAATGACAAGAAGCCAAGCCATGGAAACAATCTAAATGTCCATCGATGATGGATGGATTAAGATGTGGTATATATACACAA
Source organism: Catagonus wagneri (assembly GCA_004024745.2). Taxonomy (NCBI): domain Eukaryota; kingdom Metazoa; phylum Chordata; class Mammalia; order Artiodactyla; family Tayassuidae; genus Catagonus; species Catagonus wagneri. Next base: position 1,685,343 of record PVHT020000237.1, on the reverse strand, counting down.
TGGAATACTACTCAGCCATAAAAAAGAACAAAATAATGCCATTTGCAGCAACATGGATGGAACTAGAGACTCTCATACTAAGTGAAGTAAGTCAGAAAGAGAAAGACAAATACCATACGACATCACATATCTGTAATCTAATAAATGCCACAAATGGACCTATCTACAAAAAAGAAACAAACTCATGGACTTAGAGAACAGATTTGTAGTTGCCAAGGGGTTGGGGGGGGAGGAAGTGGGATGGACTGGGAGTTTGGGGTTAGTAAATGCAAATTAAAATTTGCATTTGGAGTGGATAAGCAATGAGATCCTCATGTGTCACTTGTGACTGAACATGATGGAAGATAATGTGAGAAACAGAATGTATATATATATATGTGTATGACTGGGTCACCTTGCTATGCAGGAGAAATTGACAGAACATTGTAAATCAGTCATACTAGAAAAAATAAAAATCTTACCAAAAAAATGACAAGAAGGTGTTTTGAGACTTGAAGATTAGAATAAGTAAAAGTACATCCAAGAAATAATAAAATATTTTTGAAAGTATCATAAACTTAGTTCCTGTTGCTGATTAATGGAATTGAATAGTATTAAAAGAATAATTATTAAAACTCTGGTGATATTCCTTCCTATTGGGGATGTAACTACCAAAGATACAGATTTTTTTAAGGTAACAATTTGGAGATTTTTCATCTTTAGGTAGTACTCTAAACAGAAGGAAATTTTCTAATTTTCAGTGATCTCTTTAGTATGTTTTATCACTGTCCAAAACATTCTGTCATATTGTCTCTGAACAGAACTGTTATGATTATAGCTAATTTTGTTATTTTCATTTTGTGTGTTTTTGATTTTTGATATCTTCGTTTTATTTCTTTATTTTATGTTTTCTAATATTCTTTTTTCTCACTTTATACTCCATCATGTTCCATCACAAGTGACTGGACATAGTTCCCTGTGCTAGTTTTAGAAGTAAACTCTCTCAAAAAAAACCTACTGCAGGAGTTACAGATGCTGTCATGTGTGGTCGTGCTATGTGTCGATTTTGTTAGTGTCAGAGCCTGACTTTTCCCGACCTCATCCTAAGATGATGTGCTCTATTCCACTTACTGTCTCGTGATCTCATAACTACTAACTATAATGAGCATAATTCCAGCAATCTGGCAGTGCCACAGTGGAAAACACTGAGGAGTCTGGTTTGCTACATGAAGGCATTAGTAACCTCTGATGTTTTGGCATCTGAAGATCAAAATGCCTCTTGGGGCATATGATTCCTCCTGCTGTGAAACTGAGGGCATAAGCAGGCATGGAATTATTGTAACTCAATATGAATGGAAACTCACACATTTTAATTAATAATATTTTCCAGTAAATCCATTAAAGTAGCAAGACAAGTTCAACTAGCAATATGTTTTCTTTCTCTTTTTTTTGGCTTCCTTTTTTTTTTTTTTTTTGCTGCACCCACAGCATATGGAGGTTCCTAGGCTAGGGGTCAAATTGAAGCTACAGCTGCTGGCCTACACCACAGTCACAGCAACACAGGGTCCAAGCTGCATCTGCGACCTTCACCACAGCTCATGGCAATGCCAGATCCTTAATCCACTGAGCGAGGCCAGGGATCAAACCCGAAACCCTCATGATTCCTAGTCGGATTCTTTCCTGCTGTGCCACGACGGAAGCTCTTCTTCTTCTTAAGTCATGTATTGATCATTGTGGCAGAATTCTAAGCTGTCCCTCAAATTTTCACCCCTGGTGTACATGCCCTGTATAATTCTCTCCCTTTTCCTGTGACTGGGAACAGCCACCATGACAGGATATCAACCCAGTGATTAGGTCACTAATCTGCTGACTTTGGGTTAATCAGAAAGAAAGTTATCCTGGATGGGCCTGATCTAATCAGGCCACCCCTTTCCAGAGGGTCAAATGTTGGAATCCCTCTCCTGCTAATTGGAAGAAAGCAAACAAACATATTGTGAGCTGCCTTGGAGAAGGGCCATGAGGCTGAAACCTGAGAGCGGCTTCTCGAAGCTGAGCATGACCCCCACTGACAGCCAGCAAGGAACAAGACCTTCAGTCCTACAAGAAACTGGATTCTGCCGAAAACCTGAATAAGCCTGGAAAAGCACCTCCAACTCTAGATGAGCCTGCAGGCCTGCCAGCACCTTAGTACCGGCCTCATGAAACCTTGAGCAGAGAACCCAGTTCTGTCACGCTCAGACTTCTGACCTACAGAATCTGGGAGCTAACAGATGTGTGTGGTTTTCAGTCACTAAACTTCTGGTAATTTGTTAGGCAGCAATAGAAAACTGACATAACCACTCTTCAGAAGAGGGCATTACAGACCCTGAAGGACATCCTTGTTGTAAACACAGATTTCTTCAGAAAAAAATGAGAAAGGGGCCCTCAGTGAGAACCCATGTTAAGTGGTTTCAAGAGAGAAAAGCCTGCCTATGACCCCCTGCTGAACTTGAGCACCGGCTTGCTCTCTGGCAGAAGAAGGCAAGCCTCCCTAAAGCAGTACTTCTCATGCAAATCCTGGAGAGGGATTCCTCCCCTCCCCCATTCTGTTATGGGCTGATCCTTTTGTAAAATACAATAAACATAAATGAGCAGAAAAATAAAACATTTTACAAAGGATGTACGAAATGCAAGCCTCAATTTTTTTATTATTCAGCAGACATAAAATGAATCTGACAAACTGCCATAAAATGTTCCAAATGCTTGCTTGCTTTCAATTTCGAGGCATATCACACAGCAAATCAGTTACAAACTGCGGACCAGCACCACTATGAAAACCATGTTCTGAGGGGTACAGCTGTAGAGATAGTAAATGCTCAGAATGGTCTCTGCTTCTGTGCCTAGAATGGACATCTAGTGCTCAGCAAAGAGAACTTGCCTGGTTCAGATAGGGCTGTGCCTGATAACAGATGAGTATTATTCAGTTTTGAAGCTAGCTGGTTACTTTTTAGTTTAGTACAGACAGACCCCCCCCCCCAAACTTGCAATTAAAATATATATACATACAAACACACACACACACACACACACACACACACACACACACACACACACACACACAGTAATTGCAGCTCCACTATTTGAACGGGGTGTTTCCTTATGCTTGAGAGACTTCATTTGTCTTATTTGTAAAAATGGCTATAATATTAATGATAATCTGTCTCATGTAGTTGTGAAGACTGATGTAACGCGTATGTGCATGCTTTATAAACTGCTAAGAAGTATATGCATGTATGAATTAATAGTATTACTATCAAATTTTGCCTCAATAACTGATTCCAGCATGTCCTGCCCAGAAGAGGGGAAATGAGAAAAATCCGACAGTGTGTTCTAAACAATTTGATTTGACTGGTAGGAACAGTTTCTGGGAATGCCTGGGAACTGATGTGTGTGTGTGAATTGCAGATACTGAAAGGATCTCTTTGTTACATTAATAACAGGCTCCTCTGCACATGGTGCTTATGTGTAGAGGACTCCTGATTATTAACATAAGCAGAAATACCAGTCACTGAATCCCTCCCTCTAACCAGGGCCTCCATTCTGCAGTTACTCTCGAGGGTATGTGAGGCAGCAGTGAGACGCGAATAGCTCCCACCATACTGCCATAGTACCATCTGTGAGTTCTGTGGCGTCGCAACAGTGCAACGTCTAGAAATGGAAAAGGGGAAGGAAGACAGCAGCAGCGGGCTTTACAACAGGAATCCAGCTCCATGACAGAGCGTTGCTCAGTGAGACTGCTGCAGCAGTGTGCTGATTTTAGACATAAATGGAGTAACACCTGTAGATTACTGCAAGTATTTTCCTTTACTCTCATAAGGTCAAACACCCCCCTCTATGTGTCTCTCCCAACTTCTTCCTTTAAAACTATCACTTTAAAATACATTTACCATAAACTAATCTCATTCCATATTGGAATTAAAAGGCCGGAATAGAACTGGGGGCCCTTGTTGGGTTTGGGTATTTTTTTTTTACCCTTGGTATAAAACAAATTATTCCATTAAATGTATTTTCCAGTCCACTATTTGCTGCATGTATTTTTCACTTTTCTGAATAAAACTACAAAAAAAAAATCCCTCAGAGGAGACAGAGTCTCTTGCAAGTTGCCATAAATCACTTTGTATATTTATTACGCCTCAGTATCATACCACATCCATGCCTCCTGTGTTACCCAAAATTGTCTTACAGAATCTTTATGAAAATTGAGTATGTTTTGGGCGTGGTGGAGACCAAAAAATAACATATTTTATCTAATGAGAAAGCACATAGCTTAATACGGTGGGTGCAGTTGGTGAGTGATCTATGTATGATTCAATATTCAGGCCTAACAGGCACGTTCCTTTGCAAAGATCAATGGAATTTTCCCTATTGGTCAGGGCCACTGACCTTCACCTGCTGACAGAGGCCTCAATTAAGAGCCTCCCTCTAGGAAATGCCCCTTTTAAAAACTAGAGCTAATAGCCAAGGAATCATGTAATAAGATTAAATGTGAACAGATTCATAAAAATGACAAAATGGGGAACATATTAATAAGAACAATGAATGATGACATTTTAAGGTAAATTTTGGTTCCATTATAGAGTGTGTGTGTGTGTGGGGGGGGGGTAAACAGTTTAGTGAGTTTTCCTAACTTCCTTGAACCCTGTACAACTTCTCAATCAGAACTTCTCTTTCAAATTCATAGTCAGTTTTACTCAGAGCCTCATCTTGTTCAAGTAAATTATGGGGCCCTCATAGTAAGCCGAATAATTTAACTCTGGCTGTCTAGGCCCAGTTCAATAAGGGCTCCCAGCCCCATTGCTTAAATCCACAGTGTTCATTTGGATTCCAATACAATATTACTTCCTGGCTTTTAGTAATATTAACAACAAAGACACACCTCCGCTAAGCACTCCCTGTAAATCTTAGAAGGGTCTTTCAAACAATACATCTTGTCAGTCAGTGTATGGTGTCTGTGGCCACTATGAAGTTGGGACGAGGCTGAGTAAGAAACTAATAATATGCCAGTTTCTAGCTACATCCTTAAATCAGCTACAACTCGACTCTACCATCCACAGAAGTGACTCAGAGGATAAACAGGTGAGAGCTAATAACAGGGTTTTATACGATGGTACCCAGAGGAATTACAACATAGGGCAGAAGCAAACACTGAAAGTAGGAGAGATAGCTGGTTTGGACATGAATGACTTGATAATTCAGCTAGAAAGATTATTTTAATTACATGGTTTGTCTTTACTTTCCCCCACCCCCACCCCTTCATTCTATAAACCTGTCCCCTGTTTTCTGGTCCAAGGGTTTCCTGCATCAGCAGGACCCACTTGAGTTCAGGCATGGAGGAACATTCAATTAATTAAAGTTACTGACTGTAGACAGAAACATGGGAGGAATGTTCTGCAAATGATGTGTCTACCAGGCACACTTTCTCAAGCTTAATCCCTGTGAATGCATCCTCTCCAGTTTTGTATGATTCCAAAGACTCCAGCGATTCATCAGTTAAACTTCCTCTACTTTTGTACATACCACTTTCTGATTTTTAGTTTGGTCTCAGTTTCATCCCACCATTCTCAGATCAGTTCTCTCCCTGCCTTTTCTATCACTTGCTCTAATTTCCTTGTTTTTATGTATTGATCGTTTATTTTTGTACCCTGTGACTACTCTTGACTGTTCTCATCTGTGTTGCATTAATGAGACCAGCTGGTCTTTCTGTTAGCAACTCACGTTGATATCTCCCTGTTGTCTTATCTACAATTGGATAAAAACAGCAATAGCTTCTAGCAGCCTTAGTTCCAACAAGACTTCAGGTTCTGCCTGAGGACACTATCATGTAATAGTGATAAGACATTCACTTTTTTTCTTCTAATCATTTTGTTGAGGTAAATAAAACATAAAACTCTCCAGGACAAAGGCAGTTTGAAGTAACAAGGGACGTGTGTGTGCTTGAAAAAAGTGTGTATTCTGCTGGGCAGTGTATTTTACAACCATCAGTTAGGTTGTTTGTTGATTGTGTTCAAATATTCTATATCCTTAATAATTTTGCCAGAATTTCCTGTCAGTTATAGAGAGGGAGACACTGAAATCTCTGACTGTGGCTTTCTTTATTTTTATTTGCAGTTCTATAGGTTTTGACTCAAATATTTCAAAGCTGTGTTTTTATGGTATAAATGTTTAGGACCATTATTTCCAATTGATGAAATTACCCCCTTAATATTACGTGATAACTTTCCTTTATTTTGCTGATAATATGTGATTTGAAACATACTTTATCTATAGGCAAAACATTCTCTAACATCAACCTTACAAATGGTTTCTCAGGTAAATCTCCCAAGGCAACAGAAATTAAAGCAAAAATAAACCAATGGGACCCAATCAAACTTACAAGCTTATGCACAGCAAAGGAAACCACTAAAAAAAACACAGAAAGGCAAATTACAGAATGGGAGAAAAAGTTTCAAATGATTCAAGTGACAAGGGCTTAATCTATAAAATACACAAACAACTTAAACAACTCAACAGGAAAAAAACCAACAACCCAACTGAAAAATGGCCAAAGGACCTGAATAGACATTTCTCCAAAGAAGATATACAGATGGCCAACAATCACATGAAAAAATGCTCAATATCACTGATTATTAGAGAAATGCAAATCAAAACTACTATGAGATATTACCTCACATCAATCAGAATGGCCATCATTAATAAGTCCACAAATAACAAATGCTGGAGAGGGTGTGGAGAAAAGGCAACCCTCTTATACTGTTGGTAGAAATGTCAATTGGTAAAACCACTATGGGAAACAGTATGAAGATACCTCAGCAAAATAAATATAGAACAATCATATGACCCAGCAATCCCACTCTTGGGCATGTATCCAGATAAAACTTTCCTTGAAAAGGACACAAGCACCCGCATGTTCACTGTAGCACTATTCACAATAGCCAAGACACTGAAACAACCCAAATGTCCATCCACAGATGAATGAATTAAGAAGTTGTGATATATATATGAAATGGAATACTACTCAGCCAGAAAAAAAGAACAAAATAATGCGATTTGCAGCAACATGGATGGAAACGGAGACTCTCATACTAAGTGAAATAAGTCAGAGAAATACCAAATTATATCACTCATTTATGGAATCTAATATACAGCACAAATAAACCTTTCCACAGAAAAGAAACTCGTGGACTTGGAGAACAGACTTGTGGTTGCAAACAGGGAGTGCGAGGGAGTGGGATGGTCTGGGAATCTGGGATTAATAGATGCAAACTATTGCCTTTGGAATGGATAAGCAATGAGATCCTGCTGTATAGCACAGGGAAATATGTCTAGTCACCATGATGGAGGATAATGTGACAAAAATAATATGTGTGTGCGTGTGTGTGTGTGTGTGTGTGTGTGTGCGAGTGTGTGTGAGACTGGGTCCCTTTCTGTACAGTAGAAAATTGACAGAACATGTAAAACAACTATAATGGAAAAAATAAAAATCACTATAAAAAAGAAATGTACTTTATCTATTATTTAAATAGTCACTCTAACTTTGAACCTCATAAGGTGTGGTCTTCTCCTCTATGTACTTATAATTTATTTTCCTTTTGTACTTTTTAAGGCTTTATTGAAGCATACAGTTGATTTACAATGTTGTGATATTTTTTTGTTTTTATGGCCACATATGCTGCATTTAGAAGTTCCCAGGCTACAAGCTGAATCAGAGGTGTACCCCAAAACTATGGCAACACTGGATTTCAGACATGTCTGCCAACTATGCCAAAGCTTATGACAATACCAGATCCTTAACCCATTGAATAAGGCCAAGGATAGAACCCATGTCATCACTGGGACAATGTTGGGTCCTTAACCTGCTGAGCCACAATGGGAACTCCTGTTGTGATAATATCTGCTTTACAACAAAATGACTCAGTTATATATATGTATATACATCCATTAATTTTTTTCAGATTATTTTTCCACATAGATTATGACAGAATATTGTGTAGAGTTCTCTGTACTATCATTCCATATACCTCAATGTGCATATGCCAATCCCAAAGCCCCCAATCCATCCCCCACATTACCTGTCCCCTTTGGTAACTGTAAGTTTGTTTTCAAAGTCTGTGATTCTGTTTCTATTCTACAAATAAGTTCATTTGTATCTTTATTTTTAGATTCCACATGTAAGTGATCTCATATGATGTTTGTCTTTCACTGTCTAACATCACTTAGTATGATAATCTCTAGATCTACCCATGTTGCTACAAATGACATTATCTCATTCTTTTTTATGGCTGAGTAATATTCCATTGTATATACCACATCTTTATCCATTCTTCTGTTGATGGACACAAGTTGCTTTTGTGTCTTGGCTATCGTAAATAGTGCTACAGTGAACACTGGGGTATACATGTATCTTTATGAGTTATGGTTTTCTTTGGATAGAGGCCCAAGAGTGGGATTGCTGGATCACATGGTACTTCAATTTTCAGTTTTTCAAGGGAGTGCTTTCCATAATGGTTGTACCAACTTACATTCCCACCAACAGTTAAAGAGACAAAAGACCTCTACTCTGAAAACTATAAGCTGCTGATGAAAAAAATCAAAGATGACACAAACAGATATAAAGATATACCATGTTCTTGGATAGGGAGAATAATTATTGTCAAAATGACTGTTTCTGTCTTTTTATTTTGATGTATATTTCTTACAGGCAGCAAATAGTTGGGTCTTGCTTTTTTATCTGTTCTGACAATCACTACTAACTGAGATAGACTATTTATATTTAACTTAATCATTATTTATAACATTACATTTAAATACCTTACTGTTTTCTATTTATCCCATCTGATCTTTTCCCCCTTTTATTTTCCCGTCTTTTGTTGGATCATAGGTATATTTTTATTATTCCATTTTATCTCCTTAGTTGGCATGGTAGCTACAGTTTATTACCCTATTTGAGGTTTTGCAGTGTATATCTTTAAGTTATCAAAGTCTATCTTCAAATTATGTAAGAATACAATAACACACTTTGACTTCTCTCTTCCTGACCTTTGTGCTATTGTGGTCATATATTTCACAGGTGTCCCTAAGTATCCACAGGGCATTGGTTTCAGGAGTTGCCATGTATATCAAAATCCAGGATGCTCAAGCTCCTTATATAAACAGGCACAGTTCAATAAATACAGTTGGCCCTTTGCATCTGTGAGTTTCACATTTGTGGATTCAACCAACTAGAAGAGGCTGAATGCACATTTATTGAAAAAATTTGAGTATAAGTGGATCTGAGCAGTTAAAAACCATGTTGTTCAAGGGCCAATTGTAATTTTAGATATATTGCAAAGTCAACATTGCATTGCTATTATTTTTATTTAAAGACTCAGTTATCTTTTAAATATAATATTTTATGTAATAAGAAAAATAACTTATATACTTATTATGTCATTGTCTTTTCTGATCCTCTTCATTTCTTTATATGGAGCCACATTTCTGTGGCTCTGTGGATCTGTGAGTTTATAGCTTTCATCAAATTTTGGAAAATTTCATCAATTTATTTCTTTAAATATTTTTTCTGTCCCCTTCTCTCTCTCTTTTGTAGACATTATTTATAGATAGGTATATTAGAACTCCTAAAGTTGTCCTACAGCTCAGATAAGACTCTTGCTTTTCCCTCATTATCTATTATTCTGTGTTTATTTGGATTGATTCTATTCTATGCCTTCAAATTCATTAATAATTTGTTTCAAAGTCTAATCTTCTTTTAACTTTATCTGGTGTGTTTTCACCTCATGCATTGTAGTTTTTATTTCTAATAGTTTGATTTGGGTCTTGTTGCGACTTTCCACATACTACTTAAGTTTTTTGAACACATCGCATTTTCATTAACTCTAGTTGTAGTGATAATAATGTTTTAATGTATTTATCTGCTAATTCTAACATCTGTTTCAGCCCTGGGTATGTTTCAATTAGTTAATTTATATCCTTGTTATGGGTCTTATTTCCTTGTTTCTTTTCATGCCTGGTAATTTTTGATTGGATGAAAACACTGTGAACTTGACCTTATTGGGAGCGAGTGATTTTTGTTGTTTCTATAAGTAATATTCAACTTTGTACTGGAACGTAGTTGAGTTACTTGATGCTATTGGTTGCAGCTTTTAAGACTTGTTAGGTGAGACCAGAGCATGGCTCAGTCTAACTAAATGCTCATTAATGAGAAAAGAGCCTCTGTGTATTTGATACAGTGGCTCATAAAGCATCAGAATCTTCAGGGGAATAAGCACGGTTAGGGAACTGTGCTGAATACTCTTACCTCTTATCCTTTTAAGTGGTGTTGAGTGATTCTTCCCCGGGTCTCAGTTTCTTCACATGCGTGTGCTGATAAGTATCCAGCAGAATATGCAAGGGAGGGGCTTCGCAGATCTCCAGAGACCGCCTCTGTACACCTCTCTTTTCTCTGCTACTCTGTCCAGCAAGCTCTTCCTGGACTGAGTTCTTCCTGATTAACACAAAGGCAAAAGATGGAGAGATAAATGTAAGGAGGTGTTTTTCTGATGTGTACATGCTTTAATTAAGCATTTGTTAGCATTATTTTCCACAGAGAAGGAATCAAAAACATGACTTACAATTTGAATGTGGAAAAAAATTTTCTTATCCTGATGAGAAAAGGCATACGGGTAATTCTGAAGTGGTAATAGCAAAGAATAAAGAAGCAATATACTTGATTTCTAATAAGTTCATCTTTTAAAAATCCCTTAATTTGGGAAGGGTGGGGGAGCTTAGTCTCCTCAGCTCTGAATTTGGGATAAGATGAATAGAAGGTATATGCCTGATGGTTATTTATCCAGCAGTTTAAATGTCTCAGTTTGCTATAATTCTAAGATAATATAAATAGTACTTTCTTAGCAACATGATTAATACTCGTTTTTTTTTTTTTTTCTATTCGTGATGCCAATAGACACTGTACAAAATTTAAAAATCAAGCAAACAACTGAAATGCATTATTGGTTATAAGATGTAATTGCTCACACAGTTTAATTTGAATCATAACTTGATCTAATCAGCAGAGTTGGAGCTGAATCCACCTGTGAGACTGTGTAGGTAAGTGTGATAGACCTTCTTCTCTTTGTGTTTAAGTTTTGAGTCAACATAAATAAAATTATAAGAGTCAAACATGCAAAATTCTCCTGATGATAAGAGATGCCCCGATACTATTGCAATCAGCTCCTGCTGTACTTTCCAGAGTTCAAATTAGTCATGTCCACTCTCCCTACAATTGAAATTCATTATTAACTCAGCTCTCCAGATCCTAGATAGAAAGTGACAGGAAAAATAATATGCTCAACTTAAATTTTGGTGAAACAAACATTTGTGTTTAAATGTCTGTTTTACAGATGATTTATTTCCAATACTTTGCACTTTAAATTTTGCTTTAGCATCAGGTAACAGTGGGTTATTTCAATTAAATTCTTAAGTATATATATCCAGAGTGTTTATAACATAAATAGAAAAGCAGAGTTAAATATATTCATTTTATCAGCACCTAATTTGACTATTGCCTTTGTAGATTATAATTAAATTTCTTGAGACTATAAACTTTTTAACTTTTAAATTTATAATTATATTTTAAATATTTTCCATACTGTTATACACTGTCCAAGCTGTTTGTAGCATAATTTTATTTTTTTAAATTTTTTTTTCTTAATGGATTTTATTTCAATTATAGGTGTACATAAATCATTACAAGTCAATTTTACAGATTTTATATCCCAAACCCACAGTGCGTCCCCCCAACTCCCAGATTGTCTTATTTGAAAAACCAAGGTTTTCCAAAGTCTGTGAGTCATTGTCTGTTCTCTAAGAAGGTTCATTGTGTCTTTTTAGTTTCCACATGTAAGCGGTAGCATTGGGTGCTGCTGTCTAATTGTCTGACTGGTTTCACTTCGCATGATAATTTCAAAGTCCATCCATGTTGCTATAAATGTTGGTAATTCGTTCCTTTTAATGGCTGAATAACATTCCATTGTGTGTATGTACCATATCTTCCCTATCCACTCCTCTGTCGATGGGCATTTAGGTTGTTTCCATGACCTGGCTATTGCATAGAGTGCTGCAATGAACACTGGAGTACAGGTGTCTTTTCGGGTCATGGTGTCTGCTGGATAGATGCCCAGGAGTGGGATTGCTGGATCAAATGGTAATTCTATTTTGA
>PVHT020000237.1:1613785-1669902 GCA_004024745.2 Catagonus wagneri | reverse complement strand
CTGAGCTGTTTTTCTGGGCTTTTCTCTTTCTCCCTTATCTGAGTTAGAGTTTTCTGTCTTTTCATTTTTGTAGGTTTTTGGTGTGGTGACCTTTGTGTCGACAATAGAGTTGTAGCCTCTCTTAGTTCAGGTGTTTGCCTCCCCTGTGGCTAAAGTTGGTATGGAGGGGGCTTGCTGTAGGCTTCCTGATGGGAGGGAGCGATGCCTGCTCACTTGTAGGTGGGTTGATTCCTCTCCCTCTGATGGATGGGGCTTTGTCTCTGGATGAGATTAGAGGTGGCTGTGTGCCTGAGGGGTCTTTAGGCAGCCTGTTTACAGATGGGTGGGGCTGAGATCCCACCTGGATTATTTGGCCTGGGGCTTCCCAGCGCTGATGGGAGGGACCAGATTTTCCCAGAAATGGCCACCTCCAGAGAAATGCAGGCTGCTGAATGTCCCCCAGAGCTTCACCTCCAATGCCCTTCCCCCACAACAAGGCACAGTCACCCCTGTTTTGCCAGGAGATCCTCCAGGAATTGCAGTCAGGTTCCACCTGGATTCCTATGGAGACTGCTTTGCACTGGGACCCAGTGCACATGAAAGTCTGTGTGTGCCTTTCAAGGATGGGGTCTCTGTTTCCCCCTGTCCTGTGGAGCTCCTGCACACAAGCCCCTCTGGCCTTCAATGTCAGATGCTCCGGGGGCTCTTTCTCCCTGTGCCCGATCCCCAGGCGTGGGGATCTGAAGTGAGGCTCAGAACTCTCAGTCCTGTAGCTGAGTCTCTGTGATGCAGTTACTTTCCAGTCTGTGGGGCTTCCCACCCGGGAGGTATGGGGTTGCTTCTATCGCATAATCGCCCCTCCTACCTCTTGATGTGGTCTCCGCTTTGTCTGCTGGAGCAGAGTATCTTTTTTGGAAGTTTACAGTCCATTTGGCTGAAGGTTGCTTGGCATTTGGTTGTAGTTTTGCTGAGTTACTCCTCTGGTCCAAGCGCTTGCTTCCTTTTTCTGTAATTTTAATGAAAAATCTGTCAGCCATTTAATATACCATTATTTACATGGTCATCTGCTAATTTTTGGTATTGGTTTGTTTTTCAAATTTTCACTGTTACGTATAACATTGCAATGACTATCTCCATCCCAATTAATTATTTCCTTAATATTAGTTTCCAGGACTTCCCGTCCTTTTGTATAATTAAAAGGGTATAAAAAATCACAATGGCTTTTATCATTGCTGTCGTTTTTACACTAGGTTACTCTCCTAGAGAATTCATTTCTTTACTCACCGATTTTTCTGTTCACCTAACGCGTATAAAAGGTTATTTGTCTACCAGAAAAAAAAGTCAGTATAATAGAAGCAGTACAAAATTCAATGGGGAGCCAGATAAATAAACAAGTAATAATAACACACTGTGAATAATAACACCCTGTGATAACACAATAGTACAATAACAGAAGCATCTATCAAGGACCGTGGTTGTGTGCTTAACTCAGCTTGGGTTAATCAAAGAGATCTCCTCAAAAGACGCAGAATCTGTAGTAGGCCCTATGGATAAGAAGGGGCTTTTATAGGTAAAAAGGTGAAGTAACTAAATACTTGAGGAATGAGTCATCTGTGTAATGTGTTTCATTTTGATGGATGGAAAATAAACCTATCTCCTTACATAAGACATTTTATCTTTCACTTAATATCTTTCATTAAAGATAAAAGACATTTGATCTTTCACTTATCTTTCAATTATTACAAGTATAATAATTTCATTATCATATTTTCACTTATATACATTATATATAATGAAATGTATATATATTTCATATATCACCCTTTGAAAATATTTGGTGAATGAGATAATTGATGAGTAAAATGGATGAATTTCTAAGAATAGTAACTTAGTACTACATTATTAGCATTACTTACAACAACAAAAAGCCATTATATTACATACCCTTACAGACTGTCCTTCGCTGACATAATCAGCTTTACCTTCTAGACCTCTTTCCATGGACCATATGTTCCAGTCACATTAAACGCTCCTGTTCCTGAACCATGTGAAAGCACACCATGAAATACCATGGAATACCTCACATTAGTAAAAAAAAAAAAAAAACAAATTCTCGCTCTCTTTCTCTATCTAATAGAAAGAGAGGTTAATATTGAAAGCAAAAAGTAAGTGAATTCACAGACTGATATTCTAATGCCATTTAGGTAAATTAAATACTATTTAGCGACTCCTTTTTAGCACAAGAAAGGATTGCTAGGAAAGTTATCCCAAACAGACACAGGCAGCAGGATGGCAACGTGACCTTCACTGTCACGCTGTGCTGATAAACCTGCCTAAAGATCTTCTGTCTGGAGAGACATATGTCTTTGACTTATCATCGATTAGCAGCAGACATTTAACAACTCTTTAAAGGTGGATGTAATTTTATAGGAAACTAATTAGATGCAAGTGACTTTCTCCAGAAAAGAAGATAAATCTAAAGGTTATATATTTTTCCTCTGTAAGATGAACCAGCTTTGAATTTAGTTTAGAAATTTTATTCCAGCATCATTTAGTTTTTTTTCATATCTATATAGCTATATCTATATATCTCTGGACTTCCTTTGTGCTTCCTATACCCCTTAATCAATTTTCTAAAATTCTAAAAGGTTAACTCTATTGATGGATTTTTCCCCCCTGGATATTTTTAAAGCTACATTTTTTAATCTCCTTTTTTCATCTCTAAATTGAGAGCTTGCCTGTGTTACCTGAGCTATTTTTTTCCAGCAATGGTTTCTTTATTTCATAATTTTTAACTTCTTTCTTTAATTTCATATCTTAAGCAAATTATTTTAATTTGTGAAAAACTGCTGGACTCTATCTTTCTGATGCCTAGTCATATATCTCATCTTTGTGGGGGAGGGGAGGTCATAGTTCAGCCTTTCCTCTTAAGCTGAATCTGATGGACACAAGATAATCCATTTTTGGTTTTTATTCACCCCTAAATGGAGATTGTTCTTTAAGAGGGATGGACACAGAAGTTTAGGGGTAGAAAACAGGGAGATGCGGGCATCCCAGAACTTCAACTCATTCTCTTGCTCATTCTTGTGTTCAGATACCCTGCCCTGCTCCAGGCAGACAGGAATTCTTTCTGGATTGTGCTGAAGCTTCTCATCTAATAGGTATTCTGTGCAATGATGTAGCATTTATTTACCATCTATTAACCAAGATCTGTAAACTTAGAACCTCCTGACTCTTACTTCTTCTCCTGTGTTTACCATAGTATTAGCCTGCTAAGATTAGTTCTGCTAAGGATTAGCCTGTGAAGATGTCACATCTGTGGCTCTCTCTTGGTTCCTCTGCCTCCTTTGTCAGTATACTGTGTCAACAAGGGCTTGGCAACTGGCCTTTTCATCTAAGAATGGACTAAATGATTTTGCCATTTATTGCTCTCATATTTATTCAAAAAGCACTTTTTAAGCATTTATTCTTACTCTTATGATTCATAAAGGGCACAGGAACTTGCCAGCACAGCCAGAACATGCTTTCCCCAACAAATCCTCTTGCCCAGGTTTGTACATGGGATTAGCAATTTGGTGAGAACACTTTTAGGCAGAGGTAGCAACCACTGTAAAGTCAATGAGTTAAGGCTGAGGTTGTTGTGCATCAGGACCAACAAAAAGGCCAGTGGGCCAGGGAGCATGTTCTGAACCAAGTGGAGATCCTCCGAGCCTGTCCTGCATCCTCAGCTCCTCCCATCGGCCAGGCCTGATTTTCACTTCAGCAAGTCATCACTATGCGTTATACTCGTGTTTGTTTCCTGACTTGACTATTTTTAAGCTGTAGTCTCTCATCTAGTGCCTGACTTTTCCTTTATAAGCAGGTATCTCCATCTGATTCTGATCCAAACACAATTTGAGGCCTCTTCCTTCCACACCTCCTTGTTTATATATATGTATATATAAAATGTTTTTTGAAGAAAATGAACAATGGAAGATTGGAAGATTTGGGGTTTGTTTTTAATTTTTAGAAATGTAGCTTCCTGTGGTCCTGAGTCAGAAGATAAAAAAGATTATTTTGATTCCCCCAGCTTCCAGATTTTTGATCAGTAATTTTTCTTGGACTTGACCACTTTCCTGTCCATGTAGCAGAACTGATCAGATCTGATGATGCCAACTCATGCTACAAATCTCACACAAAATATAAAAGCATAATGCTGATTTTCTGAATTTCACTGGGAATTATCGTCATAAAGGAATAGACTGTTCATATCTCCCTAGTGCATTTTTTCCCTTGAGAGCAAACTAAATAGAATATTACTTATTATGAGATAATTTGGTGAGCATGGGTTGGAATAAAATGAGTGAGTATGATGTTGAGACCGTTTAGTGGTATCAGGACTAATTGCTTGATGCTTCCATCTTTATAATAGTACCATATCGGAAAGATCCAGTGCTCATATTAGCCTAAGGGTCCCATCATGGTCAGAGCTGAATCAGAGCTGAAACAATTTCAGACAACACTTGTGTCCATTTTTTTCCCTTCCTACTTTGTCAGCTGAAAAAGATCGATTTGATACATACAGTAGATAGCATAATAATTTCTCATACTACTTTCTTTCTTCTTCCAGGTATGTAATAATATTGCACCTTCCCATCTTATTGAATTTAGGCATGAGCATATGATTTGCTTTGGCCAATTAGTTGACATTGCATGCCATTAAGAACCAGTATGTAGTCTGCCACATTTCCTTTATCTTACCAGGATGATTAGTGAGGACTTCATCATCCTGTGCTTCTAAGTGTGCACACACACCTACACACACACGTACATACACACGTACACACACACACACACACACAGGAACTGGATCCGGGAACCGAAAATACCATGGTATTTGCAATGCAAGCAATACTCCAAACGTAAGGGCTTAAAATAATAAAAGCTTTACATCACGCTATGATTTGGGGTTGGTTGAGACTCTACTAAGTCATCCTCATCCAGAAGCAGAGGAGTGTGAGAGTGTGTGTGTGTGTGTGTGTGAGAGAGAGAGAGAGAGAGAGAGGGAGGGATTCTTCTTCACCCCACAAGCAATTCGCTGGACCCAGCTGGATGTCCTACAGTGTAACACAGTTCTGATACTATACCTGGAGAAAGCATCAGAATACCTGACAGGTTGAGCACTCAGTCCCACAAAACAGCCTCCTCCCTCATAATAATAAAGATGCCAGTCACAAGGCTAGGATATAACCTATGATTCTGACCATCTGGCTATAGATCGGAGGTTCCCAAGATGCCCTCCTTAGGCTTGATTAATTTTCTAGAGTCGGTTACAGGAGTCAGAGAAATATTTTATTTAATAGATCACTGGCTTATTATAAAAGAATATAACTCAGGAAGAACCAGTGCACAGAGTGCATAGAGTGCGGTGTAGGAAAAGGGCACATAGCTTCCAAGCATGCCACTCTTTCCAAATCTCCACCTGTTCATCAATTTGGAAGATCTCCACTCTCTCCCCTTTTTAGGGGTGGGTGGGTGGGGAGATATTCCATTACATAGGCATAACTGATGAAATCAATGGCCATTGGCAGCTAGACCCTATCTTCAACCCCTCTCACCTCCCTGGAAGTCAGGGCATGGGGGTGTGTGTACTTTTAAGCCTCCATCTAATCACAGGGCTCTGGCAATCAGCTGGTCCAAAATCTCCTTATTCGCCTGCCAATAGACACCTTTATCACTCTCCAAATTCCAAGAGTTTTAAGGAGCTCTATGCCAAGAAGAGTGGACAAAGACTGGATATGTATTTCTTATTATAAATCACAGCATCACACATGGCAAAATCAGGCTTGTGCTAATATAGATATTGGAAGCTTGATATAGGGAGTGCTCTCAAACAACCCTAACTATGTGGTATTGGCTTACTGGTTTGTATACTTGATAGTAAGGACAGTCTTTGCCATAGACTATAAGAGTGAGGGTCTTTATTATTTGGGGCAAAATAGTTGGTAAAAGCAACAACTACAGTAACTGAGGCATTCGCACAGGTTTTAGATACCCATACCTGAGTAGAGAAAGAGAGAGAGGCAAAGGGAAGAGATAGCAAAGAAATATTCAAAGTGAGAATTGTGATTCAAAAGCAACTTGGTTGTGGTCATTGCTCACAGAGTTTACCACAAGAAACTAGAGAAGCCAAAACTAAGTTTTAGAAAATCGGACTAAAATAGACACAACTGCTTGATACTTAAAAAGATCCTGGGGCTCCCAACAGTCTATAAGCAAAAAGTCGGCTGAGAGTGTTGTTCAGGTTCCAAGAAGAACACCCTACTGATGTCCAATTCAGATACAGACAAGGAGACTAATGTCATAAAGAAGGGGGCAGGGGGAAGAAAAACAATTATCCAGGGAGAGAAATGGACAAGTTAGCTACCCTAAAGAGGAGAATTAGCTCCTACTAAAGAATCATTCCTCAGCTTTTGGGGGGGGGGTGATCCTCAGTATGTTTTTCAGAAAATTTTCAGAATTATTACAGACAAATCTCTGTTACCTGGGACCAATGTCCATTGTATGGCTCTAATTCTTCCTCTACCAGAATGTTTACTACAGTTATCTGTCCTTGTTCCATAAATTCATACTGGATTTTGGAGAAGTGCATAGGCTTTCAGACCAAGAACAGCCATATCTAGACCTAATATCAAGATACCACACAAAAACACTATATTCCTTAGAGATTCTGCATTGTGGGACTGATGTCATGACTAGCAAGGGCTTTTGTATTAATTCCTTTGGGGGAGGGGAACATCTTTTATATGTGATAAGGGGAGAAAACTAAATGTTTTCTTACCAGAAATATGGACTATGGTAGTCCTTTGAGTCACTTAGCAGTCTTTTTGTGATTCCCCTTCTGAGAACCTGAGAATGTCACCGAGCAGGACCCTGTGAGGCCTCCCAAGAGGGGACCCTCCCACTCCTGTCCTCCACCTTCCTTTTTCATCTATAGAAAAACTTTAGTCAAAGAATCAATTTAATCAGAGAAGTGAAAAAAAATACCAAGCAAAACGAAAACAATAATAATAATGCAGTCATTCAACAAAGTCAAGGACCTTCAGTTCCTCAAAGACTATAGATAATATTCTGAGCCATGTCCTCGAAGCTGTTTGGCAGGTGCTGAAGCCCCCACCAGTGGAAGAAGCTAAATGTATGCTGCCCACAAGCACATAAACCCCAGAGCAGTTGGAACCAGAAGGTTGATGAAGCTCACTCCCAATTACCTCACCACCCACTAATCAGGAAAATGTCCATGAGCTGATCACGCCCTGCTCCTCAAATGCTGTAAGACACCTCACTACCCCCTCCAAGGGGGGAGGGGCAAAGTCCTCGAGGCACTACCCTGCTGTGTCCCCTTCCCCTCTTTGCCTGGCAATTAAAGCTTTTTCTGTTTCCTCCAACTTGGTCTCCACATCTCTATTTGGCATTGGTATACAGAGGCAGCAGACATTTTGACAAGAAGACTGCAATTGCTTAATCTTTTGATGAGAGCCCTGGCCATTTGACCTGGTTTTGCCTAAGGAAATATGATCAGCTATGATCTGTGTGACTTCCATTAAAAAAAAAAAAGTCTTTAATAGTCTGCAGGCTTTATGTCCCTCTCTCCCTGGTGACTGGCGATGCTCCAGATGGTGAAAGTGCTGTCATCCCAAGTCTCTGTGTGACTGATATGAGATGGGCATGTAGCATGAGCAATAAATAAAACCATGATGTTTTAGCCACTAAAATTTTGAAAGTGTTTTTCCTGTGGTGCAGCATAATTCACTCTGACTGACCCAACGCCAAACTAGATAAATTAAAATAAATATTACAGTCCATTTTTCCTCATGATTGCAAGAATCCTAAACAAATAAGAGCAAAGGAAACTCAGTACTCTCAAAAATGAAAAAATGCACCATAAAGAAACTAGGTACATCCCAGGAACGCAATGAAGTGTTAACAGAAAATGTATGTATGTTTAATTCACTTCATTAACAAATTTTAGAAAAAGCCATATGCTCACCTCAGAGATATAGAAAAAAATTGATTATATTCAAGACCAATTTAATAAGCTAAAAACAGAAAGAAACTAACTTGACACAAGATAACAACAAACTCCCTACAATACACAAAATTATACATGGTTAACATTGGAGTTGTTCCCTTTTGATTTAGGAACAAGGCAGGGATTCCACTTTTACTATGTCTATTTAGCACCTATAGAAGTCAAAGACTGGAATGAAATAAGTAAAGCAAATTAAGGTATAAACATTACAAAGGAATAAATAAAGTCTTATTGCGTATGTTTTTGTTCTCATAGGAAAATTTAGAGTATCACCATAATTAGAACAAGGTTGCTAGAAATGAGATTAGACATACAAATATCAATTCAGCTCTAGCCTCCACAACAATTAGAAAGCGTAACTTAAATAAAAAGGATACCACTATTTATAACAGCAATAAAAACTATAAACTCTCTGAGCATAGAGAGGATGGTCAAGTTGTGCATATTAAAATTATAAAACCTTACCAGGAGCTCCCATTGTGGCACAGCAGAAACAAATCCGACTAGGAACCATGAGGTTGTGGGTTCAATCTCTGGCCTCGCTCAGTAGATTGGGGATCTGGCTTTGCCGTGAGCTGTGGTAGAGGCTCAGATACTACATTGCTGTGGCTGTGGTGCAGGCCGGCAGTTGTAGCTCCAATTTGATCCCTAGCCTGGGAACCTTCATATGCCATGGGTGCAGCCCTAAAAAAAATAAATAAATAAACCTTTTAAAGAACATTAAAAATACTTAAACGGAAGGAAAGATAGAATGTGCTAATGAATAAGAAAAACTGACATGGTAATGTTAGTATTTCCTCTCAAAATTATTTACAGAGAAGAAATTAACTTCTCTATAAAGTTATATGTCTCGCCATGGAGAATCAGCAAGAAGGTACATTTTGACATGCACTAAGATTAACAACCATGTGAAAAGGGAGAAAATACATATGGAGCTATCTGGAGATGGAATCAGCTTCTATTTTAAAGCTCTAGTTTTATCCTCATCCATGAAATTAACTCATATAGGACAGACAGACTGGTCCCCATTGCATCCATAAATACCATTAGGTCTTATATTAAATATAACTCTAATTAACATTGCAAGATAATTTTATGAAAACTGATCATTTGATTAGGAAATGTTCATGGGTGCATAAAGGACCTAAACAGCCAGAATAATCTGAAAAAGTATAATGAAGGGGAGAATTGCCCTAATAAATACAAAGACTTATAATGAAACAACAGGAAGTAAGGGACAATGGTATTGTGACATGGATAGGAAAACTGAGTGATATAAGAGTAAATGCAATATCAGACATACGCATGAGTGGAAAGGAGGTATATTTCAGAGATATGCTGCAAACTAAAAGAGAAAGGAGGACCTAGTTAATAAATAGACCTGGTGGCAATCAATATAAAAACAAAACACAATTCAACATCTGGAAGAAAGTATGTGAAATAACAAGAGGAAAATGTATTAAATAAGATAGAAGGAGCATTATCTGCCAGTGAAACAAAATTTTACATAAGACCACATAAAATAAGGGCTTTTCTTTAAAATAAGGTGAAAATGCAAGCTACAAACTGAGGGCAACTATTTTCATATATAAAGTTGATAAAGGAGTAGTAGCAAATAATAATCTCCAGACTAGAAAGAAGATAAGTACCACTAGAAACATGAACAATAAATGAGAGCAAATAAAATACAAAGGAAAAAAATACAACCAATAAACATGAGAAGAGAAGTTTGACCTCTCTGGAAATTCAGTCATTGAGAGAAATATCACAACCTCAAAAAATACTATTGCACAATCAGTTGTCAAAACTTGATACCTGAAAATACCAAGTATTAAAAAATACATAAAATGATGAAATGTCCTTAGACATTAACGGTGGGAGTGTAAACTGTTATGAGCCACTTCAAAAAACAAATTTGTGTTCCTTTTAATATTTGAACATTCACATATCCTATGAATGTGGGACCTATTCACCAGGACTGAACTGTAGCATGTGTGTACCAGGATATGTGTCCAAGGATATGTAGTTGCCCTGTACATAATAGCAAAAGCCTGAAGAAAAAAAAAACTGTCAATTTCTTACCAATATATACGATTACTTGGATGTGTCTCAGACATCATTCTCAGTTAAAGAAGCTAGATACAAAAGAGTTCAAATAGTTTCCATGTGTAGGAAATAACTGAAAACACAAAAATAATTTCTTTTTCTAGAGAGCAGATTAGTGGTTTTCCTGGGCTGTTGATGGGGCTGGAGATGACTGTAAGGGGGTAAGAATAAACGCTTTGGAGCCTCTGCACACTTGATTTTTTAAAATAATTTAACTTTAAGACTATCAAGTTCAATATTTTAAAATCTGGATTTCACAAAAAACTTATGGCTCTGGAAAGAGTAAGAACTGGGATTTCCTGTTGTGGCTCAGAGGTAGCAAACCAGACTAGTATCTGTGAGGATGCAGGTTCAATCCCTGGCCCCACTCAGTGGGTTAAGGATCTGATGTTTCCATGTGACCCATGGTGTAGGTTTCAGATGTGCCTTGGATCTGGTGTTACTGTGGCTGTGGTGTAGGCCAGCAGCTGTAGCTCCAATTCAACCCCTAGCCTAGGAGCTTCCATATGCCATGGGTGTGGCAGGAAGAAAGGAAAAAGGAAGAAAGGAGGAAAGAAAGGAAAGAGAGATAGGAGAGACAGAGGGGGGGGGAGGGAAAGAGGAGAGAAGAAAGGAAGGGAAGGAAGGAAGAAAGGAAAAAAGAAAGACAGAAAGAATGAAAGGAAAAAAGAAGAAAAGAAAGAAGGAAAGAGAAAGGAAAGAAAGAAAAGAGAAAAAAAAGAAAACAATTTACTAGTACTTAATATTTATTAGGCATTGAAGTAAATGATTTGTATAACTTTATTTTGTCCTCAGAATAACTTTTTGAGTTTGGTACTATTACCCTTACTTTACATTTAAGGAAATTGTGGCTCATCAATATTAAATAGTTTGGCCAAGTTTCCATAGCTAGTAAACATAAGAGCCAAGAGTCAGTTCCATATCAGTAAGGCTTCAGAGAGCCTAATTTTAGCTATTTGCTCTTTCTTTTTTTTTCTTTGTCTTTTTGCCATTTTAGGGCTGAACACGCAGAATACAGAGGTTCCCTGGCTAGGGGTCTAATGAAGCTGTAGCTGCCAGCCTACACCACAGCCACAACAATGGCAGATCCAAGCCACGTCTGCAACCTACGCTACAGCTCATGGCAACGCCAGATCCTCAACCAACTGAGCAAGCCCAGGGATTGAACCCACAACCTCATGGTTCCTAGTCAGATTTGTTTCCACTGCACCACAACAGGAACTCCACTATTTGCTATTGCTTTCGTCTTTGGAGTTTTATAATTTAGCTTTTACATTTTATTTCCTTGCACAGGCCTCAGAGAAGCACACAAGGTTTTATGTTTTTGTTTTTTCATTTTTCCTGCCCGTCAATTCAGTGAAAGATACTGTGAGAGTCATGGGAAATAATAGAAAGGAAAGGAGAATACATTAAAAAACAGTATTTATATAAGGATGTAGGATACATGTTATTTCATATGTTTCTATTTTGTACACTTGTGGTAACATTGCTATATTACTTCTATAATTTATTTGTTTCTAAAAGCAACACAAGGTTGGAAACTGGTTACTCCTCTCTTGGCATCATTCTTCCTGAATCTATTCCAGAACCTATACTTCTTGGTTCTATGATAAATTTGATTTAAAAAGCACAAGCCAGGAATATGTACTAAAAATACCAGTCCAGAGAGACAGCAAACCACTTAAAGGTAGCTTAGCAATTACATTGTATCTGTGAATAGGGGTAATCCCTTACTGACAGCTTCCTGTTACTAACTTGTATGTTTGCTCTTGCATTTACCATCTACTTATCAAAGTTTGCTCAAAGCTCATAGACTTTATTTCTGGTTGCAAACATAATTTCTATGCACCAACAAGGCCCCTGTCTTGACATTATCAACTTATAGTCAACTATATCTTTGAAATCTGATTCAAAACTCACCTCCTTCCCCAAGATTTTTCCAATTAACTAGTCCCTTCTGAACACTGCAAGACCCATTTATTTAAGAAATAGTCCTTATTTTATACTATAACGTCTTGACAGGGTTTTGCATGTGAGGTCATTGTTTTTATGTTCTTCGAGGGTTTGTTGTGACTTTCATCACTACTTACACTATTAGAATTAAAAAAAAAACCTCAGTCATTGCATAACATCTATCTATCTATCTATCTATCTATCTATCTATCTATCTATCTATCTATCTACTTAATCTACCTTATTTGGAAGAAGCAATAGAAAGTTTTATCTTCTATAACCCTGCATGTGTGGAACTAAACTGTACATTTTGCTAAACTCAGTTTATAGCCCTTAGTTAGATTCTTTCTGCAACATTGTCTAATTTTCATTTTTTCTGTGTCACCTCTTGATCTGTGATGGATGGCTCGGTGTTGCTTTCTTAAATCCCAGTTCACAACAGAAAGTATTGCTTCACCACACTGCCAAATGCCTCAATGTCTCAATGCCATCATAAATATTTCATAACTTCCTATGTGGACACACATTCTTACTCCTTGTCTTATTTTAGTAACCTCCAAACTGTTTGCACAGTTCTCTTTGGGGCAATTTTCCCCCCATTTTCAATTTTCTTTCTTACTGTCTACCTATATGAGATTTTTTCCCCCCAGAAAATTGCTTCTGTGTAGAAGATCTTGATATCTTGGGTAAAATGGTCAGAAAGTACAAACTGCAATCTTGTCCTTTCTAAGGGGAGATCTAATTACACAGCTGGCACTGGAGAATACAAACATTTTCACTCTGGACAGTGTTTATCTGTTTTTTGCAAGTACATCACTTTGGAAAGCTACTTGCTCAGCTAATCTGTATCTGTCATGGAAATGTAATTTTTTCCTCCTCCAAACCAATAACAGGCACCTGGTAAGACTGTCTTATGCACCCATGCATTCAAGTCTAACTGTTTCCATGGAAACCTAGAAAACCCCATGTGTAAGGTTCTCAGCATCCTGCCACATTTCCCTTTTCTCTATGCTGCTCTGCCCCTCCATTCCTTTAGTGCACGCGCATGAGACTGCAGTGCTTTGCAACAACTCTGTAATAGACCTCTTTTCTGTTCTTGCCCTTGTCAATGATTCACTATGCCATGTTAGAGGGCAGACTGGGTCTTACTCATATGTGTAGCCTCCTCATACTTAGTTCAATGGCTTAGACTTAATGGGTCCTCAAAGCCTATTTGTTGAATTGCATTGGATTAAAGGCTTATTATCTTAGTGAGTTTTACTTTTGTTACATCTAAAACATGCTCATTAAGTTCTTCCTCAGCAGAATAGTTGGAAAGATAAAATAAGCCTACAGACTGAATACAGAGTTTAAACCACCAATTTCTATATTTCAAAAGTGACATGAATTTTCAGCCCTCTCTCATATTTGATAATTTTAAAGTCCACAAAATTTATAAATGAAGGAAGATGAATTAATATTTGTCGAGCAAATACTAAATATTTAGCATTTTCATTTTTATTTCCCTGTAAATTCAGCATTATCATCTATAGAATCTGAGTATTAAAATCTTAGGAGGTATAATACATGCCATTTGAGTTGTAATTTACTTACTTAAATCTTATGACCTCCTTAAAAACATCCATGCTGGCACAGAATTTATGATCAAGCATTTGTAAACGGTCAGGGTTAAGAATCTGAGGGAAAACGAATGAGGACAAAACTTAGCATATAAACTTATTTTATGAAAAGATAAAACAGGCTAAAAAACATTCTTAAAAATTTTTGGCAAAATTGCTAATGACTATAAAGTGAAAACTAGGACATTCAGGAGCAATTATGTTAAATTTGAGGTATACCAACATATAAAAATAATAAATAATACTATAAAATGTTAGCACATAAGAATGCATATAATAATGGAAGAGAATGACCAAGGTCAAAGCATTCTAAATCACTGTATTTCTGACAAAAGACAAAGTAATTATTCTGATATTTGAAAAGGAAATCTAATTTGAAATACTGCAACCCCACTGTGTTAGTGGAGACCACAGTGGGCGTTCCACCTGCACTTGGCCGCGATAAGCTACCTCCTCCCTTTCCTTGACAGTGTAAGGCCTAGTGGAGGGCAAATGCTTAACATTCCACTCAGGAGCAACAAGGCAGCCTTCCCCATGAAATGTCAGCAGAGACCACGCGTACAGGCTGTGTCTTTATCCCACCCATGCTATGGAAGGATTGCTCTCCTTCTCTGCAGGAAAGGTATCAGAGGAGATCTACTGGGGAGTCAAGACTTTCATCATTTCTCAGCAAAAACAAGGACACTCCTATGGTGTTAGTGGAGGAATGAGGCATCCTCTCTTAGGCAGACTGGTATCAGAGGAAGCCTAACCCTTACCCTGACCCTAACCCTGAACTCCCACTCCCACCCATCAGGAACAAAGGGTCCCTCTACCTCAGGTGTCAACAGAAACTGACGGGGAAAACTGGACTTGTATCCCTCACAGCAATGAGGCGGTGCCTCCCTTCATCCACAGGATCAGTGTTAGAAAAAGAGAAGATCTCAATAAAATCCAGAGTCTTATCGTATACACAATGTCCAGGTATCAACGGAAACGCACTTGCTACATCAAGAGCCAAGATGATCTCAAACCAAACAAGAAAACACACTGAGATGACCCTTAAATTTATCTACTAAGGGTTTTAAAGCAGCCATCATAAAAAATGTTTCAACAAGCAATTGTAAAGACATTTGGAAAACAAAAAGGAAGTCTCCGCAAATAACAGAATATAGAAATGAACACTAAGTGTAAATGTTAAAAACACAAATACTTAAAATGAAAAACTGATCACACCAAATATTGCCTCAAAAGGAAATGTGTTGTCCAAATAAGGAAATAGAGTGCCCAAGACTCTCGTGCACTGCTCATGGAATATAAGCTGTCACAACCACCTTGGACCAGTAAAATAAAACATACATCCATTTAGGGAGATTTGGACATGAAAATTCCTATAAGCTTTGATAGGATAGATGACAAAGACATTCATCATAGAAAGCTTAATTCTGATTTTTTTGATATTCTGTCTGATCATGATGCCAGTTATAATCCACAAAACTATCTGCTGAGGATTGTGGTGGCTGGACTCAGGTGGCTGGGGCAGGAGGATCCACTGAGCCTAGGAGTTCTGGCATTTGTGAGCGCTCTATTCCCACCAGGTACCACACTAAGTCTGGCCTCAATATGGTAACCTCCCTGGAGCAGGGGCCTCCCAGGTTGCCTAAGGAAGGGTAGAAGGGCCGAGGTCAGAAAAGCATCATGTCAAAACCCCCAGGACGGTCAGTGGTGGGATTGTGCCTGTAAATAGCCACTTTACTCCAGCCTGAATGAAAAAAAATGGCATGAGGAAACTTTTGGAGGTGTTGGAGATATTTTTACTGTCTCGATTGTAGAAATGGTCTCATGGGTGTTTATATATGTCAGAACATTGAATTGTAAATGTTAAATATGTGTAGTTTCTTATACATTAATTAGGGCTGTAAAATTTGTATTTATATTGCTATTGAAAGCCTTAATTTTTAACTTAACTAATTTTCAGTGACATCAATTTCTATTGTCTCCTTTATACAGTCTTATTAAATATGTACCTGAAGATACCTTGATTTGGAATGATTTCATTGTTTACAGTCTTCTAACTAGTCAAAGGAAGCTTTTTTTTTTAATTCTAGAGATTACCTTTCATTCCGTTTCTAAGCCTCCACTTGAGCATAACACTTTACCAAAATCAAATATTGCTAAAAGAAAGACCACCTTTGATGCTGAACATCTGTTCTTACAGACAATGACCATAAAATTAATACCATAATGTGGAAACATTAAAAATGGTTGAGTTGGAGGAGGAAAAAAACTTTAGAGGAAGTCATATTGATGCAAATAACAAAAAGATTTTATTTATGAATGGAAGGACAAAATACTAAAAACTTGTCATTCCTAAATTTCCAAATGTCCAAAGTGTCAGAATCGGTTACCTGCCACTTGATAGAAACCTCCAGTTGGTCTGACTGTGGTGTCAAAGGCCAGATTACTTTTGTCAACAATAGAAACAAATAATCAGCTGTGGAAAAATCAGAATTACAACCAGAAATAAACTTTATCAAAAACTATACTTGGAGTGGTGGATCTAAAGTATTGAATCACTGCACATGGGACTTACTAAAGGAGCCAAGAGGAATCAAGGCCCTCGAAGGGCACAATTTAGACCTTAATGTATACTATTTTATTTGCTACAATTTTAGGATTCAGATCAGTACTGCTTTACTGGAAACTCCACAAATAAATTGTCCAAGAACAACTCAGAGATATTGAGCTGGTTATATACATACTAATAATTTACTTACATATATGAAGGAGGACATTAGGCTGTTATCAGTCAACAAAGGAAAATCGGATACATAAGAAAAAGAAAAGGCGTTTCTGTCATGGTTCAGTGGTAACAAACCCAACTGGTATCCATGAAGACATGGGTTTGATCCCTGGCCTATTCGGTGGGTTAAGGATCTGGCGTTGCCATGAGCTATGGTGTAGGTCACAAACATGGCTTGGATCCCTCATTGCTGTGGCTGTGGCTGGCTGCTACAGCTCCAATTTGACCTCTAGCCTGGGACCTTTCCTATTCCTGCAAATGCAGGCCTAAAAAGACCAGAAAAAAAAAAAAAAAGGCAGAAGGAGTTCCCTTTGTGGCTCAGTGGTTAACGAATCTGACTAGGAACCATGAGGTTGCGGGTTCAACCCCTGGCCTTGCTCAGTGGGTTAAGGATCTGGCGTTGCCGTGAACTGTGGTGAAGTTCGCAGACGCGGCTCGGATCCCGCGTTGCTGTGGCTGTGGCGAAGGCCGGCGGCTACAGCTCCTGTTAGACCCCTAGCCTGGGAAGCTCCATATGCCGCGGGTGTGGCCCTAGGTAAAGCATAAAAGACAAAAAAATAAAAAAAAGAAAAAGGCAGAAAAAGGGGAAAAGAGGGAGGCGAGTCTGGGAAGAGTGGGTTTTGTTTATACATATGGGCAGCTAGCAAAAATCCAGTGTGGCAGAGTGCATGAGCAGTTTGATGCCGGTCATAAAAAAAGTCAGTTTAGTTCTTTGTGGACTCTTCAGGAAGGCTTAGAGTTCAGCTGGAGCACGGAGAAGATGAGTGGAGATACAGTTGAGTTTCAAGATCAGAGCTATTTTTTTCTACTAAGTTCTATTTAATCTATGAATATAGGACATAATTGCCATCTGAAGGTTGTGTTATGAAGTTCACCATGAGTGGAATGTAGGAAGAAATTTAATTAAAAAGAAAGGAATCTTACTAAAGAAGATGTGGTACATATGTGCAATGGAATATTATTCAGCCACAAAAAAGAATGAAATGATGCCATTTGTAGCAACTAGATGGACCTAGAGATTATTACACTAAGTAAATAAGTCAAAGAGAGACAAAAATGGCATCACTTACACGTGGAATCTAATAAAAATGATACAAAAGAACTTATTTATAAAATAAAAACAAGCTTATAGATTGCAAAACCAAGTTTATGGTTACCATAGATGATAATGCTGGGGGAGGGAAGAATTGGGAGAGTGGGAATAACATATACACACTGTAATAAAATAATGATTAATATGAACCTACTGGACAATGCAGGAAAATCTACTAAATCTACTAAATAGTTTATAATAACCTATATGAGAAAAAGGATGTACTTATATGTATGACTGATTCACTCTGCTGTACACCTGGAACTAATACAATGCTGTAAGTCAATTTTGTACTCCAATAAAGTTTAAATGAAACAAGTAAATAAATCTTTAAAAAAATAAAATTCAAAAGGGAATCTTACAAAATTGAGAAGCAGGCTCACTATAGAAACATGGCAGAGAAAATTTCCAAATAAAGAGAAGTTTTTGTTTTTTTTAATCCGAGTAACTTTGTTTTCTTTATCCTGAATTTCACTGTGAAATCTGCATTTTCCTTCAGGGAGGTTAGTCTCAGGGGTTGTTTTAAAAATACCAAATGTATATAATACAAATTTCACCATTCACAATGTTTTAGTTCTTGTGATAAGAACTTCCTCTTAGCTTCATCCCCTTTAGCGCCTGCAGCCTTCTTTGTATAATTATTACTAGGAAATCCCGCCTTTTGTAGTAGCAATCTATGGTGATCCTGAATCAATTCTCCTTTACCCTGTTTATACTGACTTTTTAAATAAATGGTGTATTACCATGACTTATCCTTTTCATTTTTTCTTTTTAAAGTAAAATTATATTTAACAAGTACTACTAGTAATCAGTAACAAATAAAATTTAAACAGGAATAAAATATGTGCAACAAATGTAAACTTCCTTCCCATCTTTGTGCTTCAGTTCTGCCTGTTATTATTAGTTTCCTATTATCCTCACCTAAATAAGCTGGGAGCATATGTGTATTTGGAAGTGCGTGTGTGTGTGTGTGTGTGTGTGTACAAATGTTCTGTGCATAACATAAACTATAGCATACTATATATAACATTTGGCATCTTGCATTTTCCCTTTAAAAATATATGTAAACCCTTAGCATGGTGAGTAGAATACAAAAAACCAAACCAGGAAAATTCAGGATTGCATTCATAGTGAGGGTTAATAAAATGACTGGGGTGAGACTGTACAGATTAGCTCTCATGAAGCCTTCAAGGACTTAATCTTTCCTGCTCTCAGTTGAAATGTGCCCTTGCCCTGGTGGCTGTTTTCTGTTTCCATTTAAATACCCAAATCAAACTGTGGCCACTGTTGCTGACTAAACCGTGCAGTAAACTGGCAAGGATTCTTGCAATCAAATATATTTAGCTCCTGTTCTGCCAACCTGGTCAAGAGGGGTTTGGCCATGCAAACACAGTAGCCATAGGTACTTACCCTCTGCTTTCCAAATCTTTCCAAATGTTTTTCCCTATCTTTCTTCCCAAGATAAGGAATTTAAGCAACCTACATTTTGGCTGGCTGGAAGCCAACAGCTAATAGCCAATCAAGTTACATCCAAATTGGGTTTTTCTCAGATGTGTTTATTATTTTTGTCATTCCTAGTTTATCAAGGTTATTATTTCAGTAAATATAGATACACCTCATTCTTTTTTAACGGTCACATAAAAATTCTCCATTGTGTAGATACGGCATGTGCAGATGGCCAGATAAATTTGTTTTACTTTCCAAATGACATTTCTGAGGCTGATCAATAATGTAGAAGCTGTTTAATGATGCCAAACTTCTCCAGGGCAGGTCTGGGCTTTTAATATGCTGCATGTATTGTTACTGGAAATTTATGGGTGAGTTTCTGTAGTGTTTAATTTAAAGCATCTATGGTCTGCATTTTGTCAAGATTCATAATTTTTCCCTCCTATCTTCCCATCCTATCTAGACTGGTTTTTCTCTATTCCCGCTGTACTGCTGCCATCTCTCCACCACTCTCCTGAGCAGGATTCACTCTTTCCTACACTCCATTTCTATGCCTCTTATGGTCTGGTAAATTCATCTCCCAGTGTCATTCTAAGGAAACATTTATGGGATGATAATTTTATAAATACCTAAGTGTCTGAAAATACCTATATTTTGTCCTCACACTTGATTATTAGTTTAATTAGGTATAGGAATCTAGACAAAGTAGATTTCTCTTAGAATGTTTAAGATACAGACCTACTCTTTGTTGTTACATGTGGCTAACTGGCATGCTTATATTTTCATAGTGTTATTATCTTCTGAGTTCCATTTTTATTTTTACCAAAGCAGTATCTGTGCATAATAAAATATATAATTTTAGAAGAAGTCTCATAACAAAAATGAGTATTTCCTACTCAGGTAAATGCTGAAAAATCTTTGAGTTTATTATGAACTCTAGCAATATGGAGACTATTGATTAGGCATAAATTATTCTTGTTTTCAAAAATAAACATGGCAGAATGCTATGAATATGAAACAATTGTGATGCTTTACCAGATCAAAACTGGATGAGAATAACTGTATAAGAAAGCATTAAATATTCATTGTGCCAAAGCTTTCAATGACCTTACAGAATGTATCTTTTGGCGGGTGAAACACTGAAATAAATGTTTGGTTTTATCCTTGTAAGTAATCATTAAACTGGCATTAAGTAGAAAGTTGTGTCAATAAGTGAATAATCATTAATAAAATTGAATATAAAATATAAAAAAAGTGAGTATTTCCCACTCTATTTCTGCCCCACCTACCCAATTCCTATTTTCCAGTGTCAACTACTTCCAATTCTTTGAGCTGTTTCTTTGGGTATTTCTAGCAACATTCCCTACTAGGGGTGGGGGTTGGGGGGGTCTCAGGTTTCTTTGGAGTCCATGAGGACCAGTGAAAGCAGTTCAGTTAGGACAGCTACAATCACTAGAATGCTGTCAGGACTTGCCAAGAGAGTGAACATCAGTGACTCCTAATTAAAAAAACAGCTTCTACATAGATATTAGTTGGTGGAGCAATAGAAGAGGCAAAGTAACACAAATATGCCTACACTGATTTATTTAAACACACAAGGAACTGAGCTAGGGAAACAACAGACTGGAGCATGCTAGAAATAAGCACATTTGCATGCTTGCTATTCTTTTACTAAAAACAACAGCAGCAATAACGAAAAGCTCTCTTTTTTTCTCATTGCCCCTTGTATTGATTCCCCCTTTTCACTAATACCTGAATGATCTCATGGTCCTGCCCACACTCATGACTAAATTAGGTTCATTAATTCTCCTTCTTGAACCACCATGTCAATTTCATGATTTTTTTTGGGGGGTTGGGTGCTAACTGGTTTCCTTCCAAGCTTGTACAAGACAAATTATGCTTCAACAATGCAAGTTATATTGAGAACCACATATTTATCTTCTGTGAGGTATTATAGACACCAGTAGGTTTTAAATGGTCCTATATATTTTTCTCACTTTTTTTTGCCTTTTGTGTATGTGCAAATCTTTCCCTCCCCCTTTGGTTTACGATCAGTTTTACCAACTTAGCATTTTATATTTAACATTTAGA
This sequence comes from Catagonus wagneri, assembly GCA_004024745.2. Classification (NCBI taxonomy): domain Eukaryota; kingdom Metazoa; phylum Chordata; class Mammalia; order Artiodactyla; family Tayassuidae; genus Catagonus; species Catagonus wagneri. The sequence goes on along the minus strand of PVHT020000237.1, from coordinate 1,648,765 downwards.
CTAATGCAATCTATTTTTCAGATTTAGCTAATAGCTGAATTTTGTAATACAAAAGATAAGAATTTAGAAGCCGGTTTTCTACTTTCAGAAGATAATTAACAGATCCTTTGGTTAAATCAATATTTGCTGCTCGTATTTGAATAACACATAGCTTTCAGTTTCTCTGGTCAGTTTCCAGTCTTAGATCATTTTTTTTGTCTTTTTGCCTTTTATGTGGAGCCGCACCCGCGGCATATGGAAGTTCCCAGGCTAGGGGTCTAACAGGAGCTGTAGCTGCCGGCCTTCACCACAGCCACAGCAATGCGGGATCCGAGCCGTGTCTGCAACGTTCACCACAGCTCACGGCAATGCCAGATCCTTAACCCACTGAGCAAGGCCAGGGATCGAACCCGCAACCTCATGGTTCTTAGTCGGATTCGTTAACCACTGAGCCACGAAGGGAACTCCCTTAGATCATTTTTTAATTTCTCCTTTCCATCTTCCGAAAGTACACAGCACTCATGTGGGGTAGCAGAACCATAACTAGTGATATGGAATAGGCCTTTGCTATAGAGATTAGTTCTTATACAATTATAAGAGCAGGTGAAGATGTCTACAGAAGGCTGTTGCCTCTACATCTCTGGTAGAGCTGAACTGCTGTAGGGCAGAAGAGCTAGCAATTAGGAAGAAAAGCTAAATGAGAAGCAGAAGACGGCAAGGACAAATTAGAACCCATGAGGGAAACATATAACCTGACTAACTGGCTCAATGACACATCCTGGTAAAAAAGCTGGTCCTTTTCGCCATGACCTACCCTTATAGCTAGTCCCAGAATTAGAGAGTTAGTTAGAAAGAGTTAGAAAAAGTTAGTGAGTTAGAAAGAGGTCTGACATAAATTAGAGAATGTATGGCCTGGCCACCAACAGTAGCCAGTAGATCAACATTTGAGAGTTGCCTTTGGTAACGCTAACCAAGGGCAAGAGAGGAAAGGGACTTCTGGGAAAAATAGTTGCAAATTATATTAAGTAGATAACCTACAGATGCTCAGAGACAAAAAAAAAGACATTGGAACCATGAAATAAAACACAATGTCGTAAAAACAAATTACAGAACTTAGTTTAAAAAACTTTAGAAAAATTAAAATATTATGGCAGATTTTTATGTCAATATCATATTTATAAATTTTAGAGGTAAAATTCTCCAGTGTAATGAATCAATAATACAAAGAGAAGAAAAACGGGAGAGAAAAAAATAAGACACTTACAGGATCAAGCTAAGATACCCAAACAATTGGATTTCAAGAGATAAAATAGAGAAAATCAGGAGGAAAAAAATTATTGGTCTACAGAGAGGAGAAACAATTTTCTGCACTGATGTTAAGGGCCTTAATTCTTCTGCAAAAGCAAGCAACTTTCCTTAATTAGGCTAACCTCATAAAAATCCAAAGAGCTATAATTTTGCCAGCTTCTCCCTTAGGTCAGACAGAAGGCTCTTCTAATATGGATTTGTCCCTTTAAGAAGAAAGACACCATTATAACTAAGCCAGTTTAAATGTCAGTCACAGTATGAGTGGTTCCATCCATGTAGTACAGGGCTCTAGCCATTAAACACTAAAATAAAGAAAACCCTGGACAAGTCTTCAGCTGAGAGCTATGCAAGGTCCCTTGAATAATAAGCCAAGTAGGACTCTTTTTGCTACGTCTTTGCTCTTGACCCAAGTATTACTTCCTTATGAACCAACTGGCCTTCACTAGCCTCAGCACGTCTTAGAATTCTTATCACCTGCTGAATTCCATGAGTCTCACAGCAAGCACCTAATTTTTTTAAGTTTTATGGATGTATAGTTGATTTACAATGGTGTGTTAATTTCTACTGTGTAACAAAGTGATTCAGTTATACATATACACACATCCATTCTTTTCCAGATTCTTTTCCCACAGGAAAGCACTGGGTTTTGATTCTGGTGTTCCTGAAGCACATTCTTATTAGCGGTATGTTTTTAGGCTGAGTCCCAATTTGCCTCCTCATAAATGCTACTTTGAGCACCATCACCATGCCCAGTGAAATGGTTCTCTCCCAATTCTCAGAGAATGTGATGATAAGTCTACTTCAGGAACCCACCCTTGACTCCTAGAATTTTATATAAACTCTTTTTTTGTTTTTGATTTCTTAGGGCCACACCTGAGGCATATGGAGGTTCCCAGGCTAGGCATCATTTTGGAGCTACAGCTGTCAGCCTACGCCACAACCACAGCAATGCAGGATCCTAGCCACATCTGTCTGTGACCTACACCACAGCTCATGGCAACACTGGCTCTCCAACCCACTGAGTGAGGCCAGGGATTGAACCCGCATCCTCAAGGATACCAGTCAGATTCATTTCCATGGTGCCATAACGGGAATTCTGTAAACGCTTTATACTGGGAGTTATACGCCAGAATTTAGGATATGTAACTCATAATTTCTTTCTTAACCCCCTATGGAATTCCATGTACATTAATGGCTACTAAATGCTGGCCCCTTGGTCAATGAAGAAGATATCCAGGGTTTGAATGACAAATAAGGACATTAAAATAATTTGCCATACAATGTATCTAATTTAAAGACTCTGAAATCATACCTTTCTCATTTTTCATTGCAAATTTTTCCTTCATTTTATGAAATGATAGAAGTAGTTGTTGGTTGTTTTATTTGAAATGGACTTATCTGGCCAAATAAAAATCCAGCTGCCGAAAGAGAAAACTAAACATCATATGTCATTTTTCAGATATAGAATTCAAAGCCCTGGGGACAACTGCTCTAGCACACAGTGACAGCAAGAGCCATCTCTTCCAGTATATTATACTTCAAAGATGACTGTATTTCTTTCCAAAACTACACAAAATAATCTTAAATATAAATCAAAGTCTGAAATAGAATTGACTAGAAAGATGCATATAAAACAACCCAGGATTTGGAGGAGACCTCATTTTTTAGCTTAAAATTTTCTGTAGAAGTTTCTATCCTGATTAACCCATTGCATTTTGACTCACTAGTTACAGGCGTGATGGGTAGGGAGAGCCACACAGAAATCTAGCTGTTACTGTCTGGTTCTGCCTCTCCACCAGGCTTACTGCATGTCAGTCTTTAACATTATGAAGCAACAAATGTCACGGGACCCCTTTCTTGTTCTTGAATTTATGTCCTAATTCAGGGGCTTCACAGTGCCAGTCCGTTTGCTTGGACCACATTTTTTTTTTTTTCAAAACTGTATACTCATTTTTTTAGCAGGTTGCCTCTTTTATAACAGGCATATCACAAATGTTTCTTAAATGAATAAGTGAATTTATGATAAGTGTCAGCATACAAGCTAGGCAACTGGTTAGTGGAAAAGTAAGGATGGCATTTCAGCAGTGGAAAATAGAAAGAGATTAAAAACACTAGAATTATTTCTCCACATAAAGAGGGATGCAAGGTATTACTGCCTTTTGACTAAAGTAGCTGTTGCTATATATAGATAATTTGAAGATAGCCAGCAGATGGACTATTTCCTCCATTTTATATATTCTGCTTAGAACTCTTTTAGCTTGTTGGAATTTCTTTGAAGAATTCCAGTTTTCCAGCAATGATTTTCCAAGCCCACAGTTTCTGCTAACACAAATTATAAATACTTTTAATGCCAAGCTCTAATCCTGAGCTACATGACAGTTTTACATCTCTAATTCTGAGTCAGATGGAGGCATTTCACACGCCCGTGTGGCAGCAGTGGGTGTCCAAGCTGTTGAGCTTACTGATCCTTCAGCATTTATCATCTTATGGAAATTTTGAAAAGCATAAAAATGCTGAAAAAGCTAACCTTTAGGTCTACCATGGTGATTCCTAACCCCAGATCTGACAATCATTCATGGGAAAGATTACAGTATGAATTGCTAGAGGCTTTAAAAAGATTTGAGACTTGATGAGTCCCTAAACCTTTTTCCTGGTTTCATGATGAGAAAGACAAGAAGGCCCTTTTCTAGGAGAAATTTCACAGCACCCCTAAAGTGCTAGCACTTTAATTAGAACAATATTTCAAGTGTCAGTGGATAAGACTACTAAATAAAGCAGGATAAGCTGTTGAAGGTGAGAAAGTCCTTGAAGGCACTTTAAGCTCTATTGGGAATGCTAAATGTGTAATATACATCATAGAGGAGAAGGATAATTAAATATAATTTGTATCTCTAGATCACAATATAATCAAACATCATCTTATTTTTCTCACTAATGGACTTCTGTTTTGTTTTCAGTGATGGCCTTGACAATGCCTTACATTTCCTTACAGACGGAGGATTCTTTAGCTTATTTCCTTTACACATTACTGATTTCTCCTCTGTATCTTATCCTGAATTTAGATCTAGTCCATAGCCATGGCAGAGATAAGCCCCTTGCTTTATCTGGAACACGCTTTCCTCTTTTCCCATTGCTCTTGCAGGTTCTTTGGGACTCAGCTTAAATCTTCTCCACCAAGTCTTTTTATGATACTGGCAGTGTGCTCCACTCAAAATGCCATAACCCCCAAATTTCTTCATATCCTACCACTTAGTTTCTCTATTTCTGAATTTCTACCAGGAAGTCCTACGCTTATATATCATCATCGTTAAAAGCTTAAACTCCAGAGTCAAAATAAAACTGTATACTCATCTTTGGAGTTAACTAGCTCTGTGACTTTTGAAAATAAAATATTTAACCTCTCTATGCATCATTTTTTCATCTGTTTAATAGAAATGATAACAGTGACTAGACTTTCCATGATGTTAAAATGAGGTAATGTGTATAAAGAACTTAGTACAGTGCATGGCTGATTAAGTGGCTCAAAATGAATTGACTATTTTTGCTATTATCATTATTTTCCAAGATGACAAGGACGGTATTTTAGATCTAGTTCCTGGTTGACAGTAAAGGCTTAAAATATTTAGTAAGTACATAAGAAACATTTTTCTCCTTTTTAATTTCAGTAACTAAGAAAAGTCATTTTAAATTAAAAAAAAAAAAAAACTAAAAGCCAAAAAGAAAACCTCTTCCCTTCTGATCCTAGTAAATCTGAGAGTAAAATGGATAGTGTCTTTAGATAGAGAAGACACGCAAGATAAACAGATGTATCTTGCATTAATGCCAATGCTATAAAGGCAATTCTCATAAAAATGTGTAGCAAGGAACCTTGGTGGCAACGGTTACTACAGCACAATATTTGCATTTGGTTTGAAATGCTGATACTTTCCAAAATAGCATGTAAACTACATTGAAACAGGCACACAGCATTCTAAAGTAGTCAGTATCTCAGATTTTCCACTTTCTGCTTTTGTTGTACAAATAATCTCTTCTTACTATGAGAATCTGTCTGCCCCTGACAGGCAAGACATCTAGAAGTTCTGAGTCATTACGTTAGAGCTTGTTTGAAGTCAGTGATTGCTGTCCTAATTTGGATATTACTGTGGAAGAGTCATACCTATTTGGGGGAAAAATTACTTCCCAGAAAAGAGAAACAAAGGAAAAATAAGATTTTCTATAGCCTTCATTGTTAACAGTATTTTAGATTTCCTATTGCTATTGTATCAAATTCACCACCTGGGTTGTAAAGGCATAATGACAATGATAATTATTAGATTGTGCATTTATATAGTGCTTTGCAATTTACAAGGCATTTTCACAGTGATTCATATTTTTTCCTGGCATTTCCAGTTTGAATGTAGACAAATTAGCACGTCCTGCACATCTTGTGTGCATCATTGGTTCTTCCAGAATGCCTTGGATGTATTACAATGTGGCACAGTCAGGCTATGAAAATGTTGGTAAGTTGTTAAGGAAGGTGTGTTGTTCACTTTAACTACAAGTGTTCTATTTTGGAAGACCCAGAGAAGAAACTTATTACTACCATAATCTAGGGAATAACTGTGCCTCTCTTAAGCAAGTTGGTTATGTGGATATTGTGCACCACTACAGAACTGATCAGGTGTTCTTCTATGTGTTAACTGATGAAATAATTAAATCTGATTTTGTTGAAGACCAATGGCAAGGACATAGATTTTATATTAATTCATTCTTGGTTAACTTACATGTTTCTGTACTTTTTCCTCATCTACTTCAAATTTATGATATTCTGCCATATTTTATGCGTCACTGTAAACTACTTTAAATCCTTTTAAAATAAGGTGGTACGTATATTATTAAAGTGTTTTCACATGCGACAGTCTATTGTTCATATCTGCCTTGTGAAATAGCCATATTATTAATCCAATGTTATTTATCCATCCTGTTTTTTACTATGTTCCCCCTAAAAAGACATTTTCTGTGAAGATTAAGGCTCACAGAGAACTGTGAGTGGGTTTCTCTGCTTTGCAGCCCTGGATTCTGCTTTGTGTAACAGATCCCAAAAGCAGGCTTATGCAAGAAGGCAGCCCAGAATCTAAGCCAGGAGTCTGTCTCTTCAGCACTGATTAATTCTTATGTCTAAAAGCCATGTGTTCATTGTGGATGATAAGCTTGTTTCACAAACACAAGCTAACCACAGTGAATAAGTTTGGCATTAGTTCTGCACAAACCCTATGAAAAGGATATTTGCCAAAAAGAAGAAGAAAAATTCCTGCCAATTTAGAATGAATGAAATGTTTTGAGGCATCTGCAGACTTTTACATACTAAACAGAGAAAACATGTTATAAAGTTGATTTGAAATTTACTCATCCAAACTAGGTGCACTGAGGACCCCCAGATTCTAAGCTTGGGAAGTGGTCTAGGCTTGTCTCTAGGAGCAGATACATATAAATACAAGTAAAAATAAAACCATTAAAAAGTCAAAGCATGCTATTGTGCAAATTCTACCTCAAACATTTGTGTACAAAGATAGTGATGCTATTTTGCAGTGTACTAAAATGTGAGATTTGTGGAAGTAATTACAGAAGCCTATAATTTATAGAAAATTTGCATATCAATGTTATTCTCCTCTATAAGAAAGAAAGGGAGATGAAAGGAAGGAAGGAAGGAAGGAAGAAGGAAAGGAAGGAAGGAAGGGTAAAAAAGCATTCTGGCCACTCCAAGTAGCTTAGCTGAGGCTTCCCTGGTACTTATAAGAGGGGAGGAGATGATATTTAAGAAGGAGAGTTTAAACAATATAAATTAATCGAAAAGGACAAGAAAACTATGGAAGTTGCCAATGAACCTGTCAAGAACAGAAGACAGGAATATTTGTTAGAGTAAGTTTAAAAAACATTAATGAGGAAGATATAAGGAGGAGCCAAGAAAGCTAGAAAACTCATTTGCAGAGATGCAAACTGAGCTAAAGGCAATAAAGAGCAGATTGAATCATGCAGAGGAACGAATTAGTGACGTGGAAGATAGAATAATGGAAATCACCCAATCAGGTCAGCAGACAGAAAACCAAATGAAAAAACATGAAAGCAATATAAGAGATCTATGGGATAATATAAAGTAGCCCAATCTACACATAAGAGGAATTCCAGAAGGAGAAGAAAAAGAAAAGGGGATTGAAAACATATTTGAAAAAATTATGTCTGAAAACTTTCCAAATCTGAAGGAATCTGACATCAAAATACAGGAAGTTCAGAGGGCCCCAAACAAGTTGAACCCAAACAGACCCACACCAAGGCATATTATATTAAAAATGGCAAGAACTAAAGATAAAGAGAGGATCCTAAAGGCAGCAAGAGAAAACCAAAGTGTTAAGTATAAGGGATCCCCCATAAGGCTGTCAGCTGATTTCTCTACAGAAACACTACAGGCTAGACAGGAATGGCAAGATATATTTAAAGTGATGAAAGGAAAAGGTTTGCAACCTAGAATACTCTACCCAGCAAGAATGTCATTTAAAATAGAAGGGGAAATAAAAAATTTCTCCAACAAACAAAAGCTAAAAGAGTACAGCAATACTAACCCCTTTCTAAAAGAAACTGAAAGGGTTCCTATAGAAAAAAAGGTAAAAAGTAAGAATTAGAATGGAGGAAACCACAATTGGAAAGCAATCACTCGAATAAGCCAGCATACAGATCTAAACATGAAGACACTAAAAAAAAAAAATAAATAAGCAAACAAATAAATAAATAAATAATAAAATTAAATTAAAAAAAAGACAATAAAACCATACATTGTGGGGAGGGAAAATAAGAAAATGTAGACTATTTTTCTATTTTTGTTTATTTTATTTTATTATTACTATTATTATTATTTTATTATTATTTTTTTTAACTTAAAAAAATTTTTTTAATGATGTGTTTAAGCCTATATGGCTATCAGGCCACAGCAAGCAGATATAAGATGGTGTTACCATACTTAAAAAACAGGGCAACCACAAATCAAAATGGAACATCACATCCACAAATACTGAAAAGGAAAGCAGCCATATAAAAATAAATGGAAACCATCCAACCAAAAAAAGAAAAGAAGAGAAACATAGACTCAACTGGAAAACAAGGTTCAAAATGGCAATAAATACGTATCTATCAATAATCACCTTAAACGTCAATGGTCTGAATGCCCCAATCAAAAGACACAGAGTGGCAGAATGGATAAAAAAGCAAAAACCTACAATCTGCTGCCTACAAGAGACACACCTTAAGGCAAAGGACACAGATAGATTGAAAGTGAGGGGATGGGAAAAGATATTTCATGCCAACGGACACGGAAGAAAAGCAGGAGTGGCAACACTCATATCAGACAAAATAGACTTTAAGATGAAGGCCATAAAGAAAGACACTATTTAATGGTTAAAGGATCCCTTCAAGAAAAGGATATTACAATCGTCAATATATATGCCCCTAACATAGGAGCACCCAAGTACCTACAACAAGTACTATCAGACATAAAAGGAGAACTAGATGGCAATACAATAATTGTAGGAGACTTTAACACTCCACTCACATCAATGGACAGATCCTCTAAGCCGAAAATCAGTAAGGCAACAGAAATCCTAAATGACACAATAGAAAAGTTAGACCTAACTGACATTTTCAGGGCATTACATCCAAAAAAATCAGAATATACATTCTTCTCAAGTGCACATGGAACATTCTCAAGGATAGATCACATACTGAGGCACAAAGCTAACCTCAACAAATTTAAGAGTATAGAAATTATCTCAAGTATCTTCTCTAACCATAAAGGCATGAAACTAGAAATCAAACACCGGAAAGGAAATGAGAAAAAAACATACTACATGGAGACTAAACATGCTACTAAAAACCAAATGGGTCAATGAGGAAATCAAGAAGGAAATAAAAAAATACCTTGAGACAAATGAGAATCAAGACACAACCACTCCAAATCTATGGGATGCTGTGAAAGCAGTGCTCAGAGGGAAGTTCATAGCATTACAGGCCTTCCTCAGAAAAGAAGAAAAATCTCAAATCGACAACCTAACCCATTACCTAAATGAATTAGAAAAAGAAGAACAAAAACACCCTAAAGTCAGCAGAAGGAAGGAAATCATTAAGAGCAGAGAGGAAATCAATAAAATAAGGATTCAAAAAGCAGTAGAAAAAAATCAATAAAACCATGAGCTGTTTCTTTGAAAAGGAAAACAAAATTTACAAACATCTGGCTAGACTCACCAAGAAGAGGAGACGAAAAACCCAAATAAACAAAATAAGAAATGAAAAAGGAGAAGTCACAACGGATATTACAGAAATACAAAAAACCATGAGAGAATACTATGAATAATTGTATGCCAACAAATTTGACAACTTAGAAGAAATGGACAACCTTTTAGAGACTTACACCCTGCCAAAACTGAATCAAGAAGAAAAGGATCAACTGAACAGACTGATCACTAGAAATGAAATTGAGTATGTCATAAAAACACTCCCTACAAATAAAAGTCCAGGACCAGATGGCTTCACAGGTGAATTCTATCAAACATACGAAGAGGAACTCATACCCATCCTCCTTAAAATTTTCCAAACGATTGAAGAAGAAGGAACACTCCCAAAGAGATTCTATGATGCCAACATCACCTTAATTCCAAAACCAGACAAAGACATCACGAAGAAAGAGAACTATAGGCCAATATCTTTGATGAATATAGATGCAAAAATTCTCAACAAAATTTTAGCCAACCAAATCCAACAACATATCAAAAAGATCACACGCCTCAACTAGGTGGGATTCATCCCAGGTGCACAAGGATGGCTTGACATATGCAAATCAATCTACGTCATACACCACATTAACAAAAGAAAAGTCAAAAACCACATGATCATCTCAATAGATGCAGAAAAAGCATTTGACAAAGTCCAGCATGCATTCATGATCAAAACGCTTACCAAAGTGGGAATACAGGGAACATTCCTTAACATAATAAATGCCATTTATAAAAAACCCACAGCAAATATAATACTCAATGGTGAAAAGCTGAAAGCCTTCCCACTAAAATCTGGAACAAGACAAGGATGCCCACCAGTGTTATTCAACATAGTATTGGAAGTCCTATCTAGAGCAATCAGACAAACAAAAGAAATAAAAGGCATCCAAATTGGAAGAGGTAAAACTGTCACTGTATGCAGATGACATGATACTATATATAGAAAACCCCAAGGACTCAACCCCAAACTTACTTGAACTGATCAACAAATTCAGCAAAGTAGCAGGATATATGGTCAACCTTCAGAAATCAATCGCATTTCTGTGTAGAAACAATGAAATATTAGAAAAAGAATATGAAAATACTTAACCTTTTAAAATTGCACCCCAAAAAATCAAATACCTGGGAATAAATCTGACCAAGGAGGTGAAAGACTTATATGCACAGAACTACAAAACATTAATCAAGGAGATCAAAGAAGATACAAAGAAATGGAAAGATATTCCATGCTCATGGGCTGGAAAAATCAATATTGTAAAAACGGCGATATCACCCAAAGCAATCTACAGATTCAATGCAATCCCTATCAAACTACCCATGATATCCTTCACAGAACTAGAACAAACAATCCAAAAATTTATATGGAACCACAAAAGACCCAGAATTGCCAAAACAATTCTAAGGAACAAAAACCAAACAGGAGGCATAACTCTCCCAGACTTCAGGCAATATCACAGGGCCACAGTAATCAAGACAGTGTGGTACTGGTACCAAAACAGACATATAGACCAATGGAACAGAACAGAGAACCCAGAAATAAACCTAGACACCTATGGTCAATTAATCTTTGACAAAGGAGGCAAGAACATAAAACAGGGAAAAAACACTCTCACTCTCTATATCCCATGTTTCCTGGTAGATGCAGGGTAGCTCTCTTCCCCTACAGCTTCCTTCTCTGTTGCCTCACAATCCAGGCTATGTGCTTTTTTTTTTCTTCTTCTAAAATTCTCTCAGTATTTCAAAGAATGCTACTGGTGTTCCAACAAGTTGCACATGTGTTCTTTTACAATTTTTTTCCCCTGTATTTCATGTTGGTCTTCTTTCTCATACTCAGTCTTAAATATTTTTGTACCCCTCCCACCCCCCTGCCTTTCTCTTCCTCACTCGCTCTCTCCAGCTCCTTCTCTTTCTCTCTCTTCCTTCTTCAGATTTTCTGGATCTGGATAATGCAATGATTTAAAAGCAGATCTGTCTGGGTTCAAAGGAGTCAGTTCTTCCTCCTCCTTGCATTTGTCTATCAGGCAATCATAAGGATAAAGTACAAAATATCTAGGGTTGTGTGCAATTGAACACTTTAGTAGCCAGTGCAACTTAGGGCACTTGCTCAAAATTATAGACATAGTCTCTCTAGCTCCACATTATTCATATTGATTTTATTTAACTTAATTTACAAAAAAAATATGAGCATAAGTTATTTTCTTTAATAAAGATGTTGATTCACATGTATTTTTGAATAGTCAAACCTACTTTTCTACAGAGGGAGTTCCTCATTGAATTATTAATTTTCATTCAGGAGTTCCCTTCGTGGCTCAGTGGTTAACGAATCCAACTAAGAACTATGAGGTTGCGGGTTCCATCCCTGGCCTTGCTCAGTGGGTTAAGGATCTGGCGTTGCCGTGAGCTGTGGTGTAGGTTGCAGACACGGCTCGGATCCCGCGTTGCTGTGACTGTGGCAAAGGCTGGCGGCTACAGCTCCTGTTAGACCCCTAGCCTGGGAACCTCCATATGCCGCGGGTGCGGCTCTACATAAAAAAAAAAGGCAAAAAGGCAAAAAAAAAATTAATTTTCATTCAATATTTGAGAGGCTATGTCCCTCCTTCTCACTGCCTCATTCCCCACAGACAGGAATATAGGAGGAGGATGTATCTGTGAACATCTTTCTGGGCTGTGCCATACGAGAATAATAACCTGGCAGTGTAGAGAATTCTGAAACATCTGTAGACTCTGGCTCATCTTTCTCTGACACTCAGAGCTCTCTGGCATTGCTCCTTTGCAAGAGTTCTTCTCTGTTTAGACCCTAACAAATCTAATGAACATTAAAGAGAGAAGACATAAAAATACTATAAGATGAGAAAGAAGACATAACCACAGATACAGGAGAAGTTGTGATTTTACTAGTCCGTGAAAATATTCTAGAAAATTCCAGTGGCACATGTATGAAAAGCTAAAGGAAATGCTTTCCTAGGAAACTGTCACTTAGCAAAACTGATCCAGGTAGAAACAGGAAGCTTAAAGAGATGAATTTTATGTAAAAGGTTGGAAGGGAGATTACAATGAGGATATCCAAGCCAAGACAGACTCCCTGCCAGGACTATCTCTTGCTTGTAGAAAGCGGAAATTATTTATACATGACCACGTTGCAATAAAGCTCAATGTGTATGTACAATGAGACTCTTTGAAATGGACACCTAGGGCTTCAGAAACCTGATATCCCTGTGTGCATTAGCCACAGAGATATTCAAATAAAGAAAGCAAGCAAGATAACCAAAATTAAACCAAAATTAAGTGTATTTTAATCCTCTCCTTTAAGATAAAAATCAAGAAAGAGAATAAGCAGAGTGTTTTCCTTTTTTGGAATTTTCAAGGGAAGAGGAAAACTAGAAGTGTTTACACTTTGGAATTAATAAGAAACAGTTACTTGGTGTCGTTTTCCCTAGAAGGTTTTTGATATACACATTTTTAAGCTAGGTAATATTAAATTTGGTTCTTCAAATATATATTAAAGAATAAATTTTAAGATGATTTTGCACATCCCCAAAACAGCAATTTCCTTTGGCCATACTACGCCACTTTGCTTTAAAAGGTTGCACAGAAGGATCATAAAACAGGGGACTTGAATTGGTAGAACTATAATTTTCTACATTAACCTAAATGAAAGGACATGGCAGAGATGCCCAGGACATCCCTCAATTCTCCTTTAATAAGAAAGTAATCTTATTTCAGTCATTGCTTTTTCAACCCAACCTCTAAACCAGTTACAAAATGCTAGGCATTATTATGAGGCTGCTAAATCATCTCTGCTGAAGCACCCCAGTCTGGAGCCATCTGGGACTTCAATACCAGTCCAGAGCAGATCTGGGCTCTGGTTTGGGCGATTTGGATTTACTGCTAGTGGGCTTAGAAGACTCCGCCAACAAGGCTGCTTACAACTTTACCCATGTGGCTTCTTCTGTTTTCCTTCTACATCTATGCCAAAGCTTTCAATAGAGAAAATGTAATGGAAAACAAATACTGTTTATACTAATACAAATTTACAAAATGCCTAGGAATTAACTTAGCAAAAAACTGTAGAATTTATTGACCAATCAATCAAAAATAGCAGAGGATCTAATAAAACATTGTAAGTCACCTAAACCAATAAAATTTATCAAAAAAATTAGCAGAGGAGATAAAAGATAACTTGATTGCATGTAACAGAATAGATTACTTTGCGAGTTCTCATTATGGCTCAGCGGAAACAAATCTGACTAGCATCCATGAGGATGCAGGTACAATGCCTGGCCTTGCTCAGTGGGTTAAGGATCCGGCATTGCCTTGCTATGGTGTAGGTCACAGATGTGGCTAGGATCTGGCATTGCTGTGGCTGTGGCGTAGCCAGCAGATGTAGCTCTGATTAGACCCCTAGCATGGGAACCTGCATATCCTGTGGGTGTGGCCCTAAAAAAAAAAGACAAAATAGATAACTTTGGGAAAACTTACTACTGTAAAGATAAACTTTAGACTCAGATTTTATATACATACACATGAAATCTTAATCAAAATATACATAGGCTTTGGGAAAGGGTATTTTTGTTTTGCAAAATGAGATTAAATACCATGATGAAATTGAAATGACTAAAAATAATCAAGAAAATTTTGAACAAAAAGAATGAAGAGACATACTCTACCAAGCACTGACATATGTACATATATATACAATAAAAAATTGTATTTATTACAATTAATAAAATATTATATATACATACAATAAATAAAATCACACAATGTAAGAGAAGACTGGTTAATGGAACAAACATAGAGGAAAAAACAACAATGTGCACTATGCTGCGTCCTTAATGGCACTTCCCATCTGGAAGTACATCTTTCAGTTTAGGGACATTTTCTGTAATTATTTTGTTCATAATTTTATCTCCTTCACCTTTTTTTTTTTTTTTTTTGCCTTTTGTTGTTTTAGGGCCACACTCACGGCATGTGGAGGTTCCCAGGCTAGGGGTCTAATTGGAACTGCAGCTGCTGGCCTATACCACAGTCACAGCAACGCAGGATCCGAGCCGTGTCTGCAACCTAAACCACAGCTCATGGCAATGCCGGATCCTTAATCCACTGAGCGAGGCCAGGGATCAAACCCGCTACTTCATGGTTCCCAGTCGGATTTGTTAACCACTGTGCCACAATGAGAACTCTGTCTCCTTCACTTTTTTTCTACTCAGTTTGGAAGTGCTTTTGGTCATATGTTGGACCTCCTGGACTCTTGCTCTAACTTTCTTATATTATATCTCTTATTTTTCTACTAAGCCTTCCCTCCACCCCAACCCTGTTTCCAGATGATCATCTCAACTTTATTTTCCACCCTTTCTGACTTTTGCAAATTTGCTATGTGCATTTGTTTCTAAAGAGTTCCCATTTTATTTCTTCAATATTCTTTGATGCTTATAAAAGCCTTCTTTCCTTATGTCATAGTTGCAAAATTTTACTTTGTCTTTCTTATGATGTCATTTATAGCTTCTTTCCTTCAGATTTCCTTTCTTAGAAATGATTAACCTTGTGATGATTTATGTACACCTATAATTGAAATAAAATCCATTAATAAAAAAAAAAGAAATGATTAACCACCTTAACTAAGTGATCAAAGTTAGCATCATGAATTATTTTTATTAGTGGATCAATTGATATTTATATGCTCTTCTATCATGATATAACATAAAATAATATCTATAGAGTAGATCTGTTTTTCAGGAAATACCAGAAATAGGGAAATAAGTTAAATGAGATCATGATGAAACAGTCAAATATAGAATTAGGATATTCTATCTGTAAGACAACTGATTTGAACTCCTCAAAATACTAAATGTCACGAAAAACAAAAGGCAGAGGAACGGTTCTATATTAAAGAGGTTCAGAAACACACACAAAATGGAATTCATGAAATCATAAAAAAAATGAAGCCCCAATAAAAGTCACTCGTGAGATAATATGAAATATAAGTAACAGAATTATTATTAACCTTAGTGGTAAAAATCATAGTATATGTGAAAACTCTTATTTTCAGGAGAAATATGCTGAATTATTTAGAAGCAAAATTCAGCATTTGAGGTAAAGGGAGAAAGACATAAAGAGAGAAATATCAAGCACAAAAATGGTAAAATAGTCACTCCACTATTCTGCTTCTTTTTAGGTTTGACACTTCTCAAAATAAAAGTTGAGGAAAGGTGCTCTTTTCCTGCAGAGTCTATTTCATGAAAGTTACTCTTTTTTACAGCTCTATTTTCTGTCTTTCATGTTTTGAGGATTTCATCAGATGGCAGGTAATCCTTGGTTGCCTGCTCATGTTTAAGAGCAGAAGATTGAAATGCTGATCATAAACTATGACTGTAGATGGGGCTTGCTTACTATGATTGCCTCTTGTGCTATCTGGCTGGCTGTTTTGTGTTTGTATGTGTGTGTGTATATGTGTGGATAACCCTGATATAAATATTGTTACATATTTCCTCAGCTTGTCAGAGAAGAGCTTTTCGATCTCGAAGACAGGGTCTTTAGGCCTGGGTGCTGGTCGGAAAACAATCAAACAAAAGCCGGAAGTCTCATCTTTCACTTGGTCAACCCTCACTTATTTCTCCATTTTTACTTTGGCTGGTACCCCAACTACAACTGTCTCCTGATCTTTCCAGTGCAGAGACCCTTCAATTATTCTCTTCAGAGTGTAAACCTCAAGTACGGAAGAGACCAAAATCTGCTTCTTTATGATGGGACGCAGCTGAGAGGATATAATAAACGTAGACACAAGCTTCTTGCTTCAATTCCACCTTCACTTCTATTAGGAGGGAAAACTGTCAATTCCTATGCCTGTCTGGGATTCCCTATTGCCAACGTAGGATCCCGCTTGCTTGTATTTGCTAAATCAGTTACCACTCAACCATCTGCTTTCAGCTTCCAAAAGTTTGCTGCATTTGCTTCTTTTACAGCTATTTTTGTTCTTGTGCAATCCTGATGGATTAAAAAAAAAAAATCCCTGAACTCTCCATCTTGGTGGAATAAGATGGGAGTAAGCAAGGGAATATATGTATATCTAATCCATTGTTTATAACCAAATTTTCTAAAATTATGTATTGATGAAAAAGCATGAATATATCTTGCCTTGAAAAAGAACACATTGTTTTTTTTTTTTTTTGTCTTTTTGCCTTATATAGAGCCACACCCACGGCATGTGGAGGTTCCCAGGCTAGGGGTCTAACAGGAGCTGTAGCTGCTGGCCTACACCACAGCCACAGCAACACAGGATCCGAGCCGCGTCTGCGACCTGCACCACAGCTCACGGCAATGCTGGATCCTTGACCCACTGAGCAAGGCCAGGGATCGAACCCACAACCTCATGGTTCCTAGTTGGATTCGTTAACCACTGAGCCACGACGGGAACTCCAAGAACACATTGTTTTATTTTTAAAAGCTAGTATTCAGTAATACCAGTTTTTTAAGGTTATCTTAAAAATGCGTACAATGACTATTTCAATATGCCAAAATTATACCAATAAAAATTGCTGAAGTAGGACTTCCGGGTAATTTTAATTTTATTTCTCTTTTTTATATTGCTGGTTTTTATAATGACAAATATTATTTTTAAATGAAAAACACACATAAAAATTACATCATAATAATAGCAAATAATCCATACTTTTTTTTTAATGGCCAGACCTACAGCATATGGAAATTCCTGGATCAGGGACTGAATCCAAGCCACAGCTGAAAACTATACTACAGCTGTGGCAATGTCAGAAACTTGAACCCACTGCACCATGCCAGACCCCAGTTCTTGCAGTTGTATTCTTAACCCACTGTGCCACAGCAGGAACCCCTAACCCACACTTTTAAGTGATTTCCTATTCAATAACTAGAATGCCAGCATTTAAAAACCTACTAAGAATATGAAATAGAGTTCCTGTCATTTCAAATATTATAAACTTTATTAATATGCTATTCTTGAATGGCAAGTCCTTTTACTGCTGGTGAAGGTACAGTATGATGACAAAAGTCAACTAAATATCCTCCATACCTCTGTTTAAGAAAGAATTGCCATCTCTCGCCATGACAGCAATCTGAAGGTGGAGTCTAACTAGGAACGTTAGCTTACTGTCCCTTCCTTAGTTGCCACTGAGTTTTTTGTTTTATGCAAACTAGAGCTTCCAAACTATGGCTGCCAGGTACATGAGATGAAAGCAGTGTCAACTTAAGGCCATCAGGCATAGAGAAATCTGATTCCGAATACATCTCCATCTGTAATGAATTCAGCAACACACTGGGAAGGAGGAAGGAAATCATCAGACCTTTATTTAAAAAATTTCAGAGAGCTCGATGGCATCCAGTTCTGCTGACTGTCTGCTAACAAGAGGCCAATCTCAGGGGGCTGCAAAGTCATTTTCATCTGCCCTCTCTCCTAAGCAGAGACAGACAGGTAGGAACTGAAGTTTTAGGAATTTGTTACCATATTTCATTATTTCAAGTCTCCATCAAAATCTGATAATGATATGACACTCAGCGCACGGTACATTTCCAAGAGGAAAATGTGGTGAGAAACTGAGCTGTCAAATAGTCAAGAACCTAGCCTGTGTAGACCTGTGTCAAGACCTACCTTGCTTCCTACCCTATGATCCTTCAGAGTTAACATCAAATGTCCTCCTAGATCTCCAAGCTCAGATCATCTGATCTCAAATGAGGGAAGAAAGTCTGTATGATATTCAAAATACAATCTTACCATTCCTCCTATTTCTTTTCATATTTTAAAGCTTTATTCTGTTACTTTGTTTTATAATTTAAAACAATAAAGTCACTCATTCAAGAGTACACTGTTTGATGAGTTTGGTAAATGCACAGAAGCAATCACCACAAAATAAAATTCCAGCTGGGTCTGACTACATCATTTGTAGGTCTCAGTGCAAAATATTTTTATAAATTTCAAAATATGTGACAATGGAGCATTAAATCAAAGACAGAGCCCCTTTGAGCTTGAGGTCCTGTAAGACTGTATTTGTCACACCCAGGAACTGGCCCTGCTCCTCCATCACTTTCCAAAAGTTCCCTTATTCCCTTTCAACTAATCCCTGGCACCAGGCAACCCCAGCTCTTTTTGTTCTAATAATTTTGCCTTTTCTAGAATTTCATAAAGATAGAATCATATAGTGCGTAGTCTTTTATGTCTGGCTTTCAATTTTATTCATTTCTCCTACTGTTTGTCCATTTCTATTGTACTAATTTTCTTTGTGATGTTGATTATTTCTTCTATTCTGCTAAACTATTTTAGGTTCAGTTTTTTTCTATAGCTTCCTAATGTAGATGCTTAGATCTTTGTTTTTCTCATCTCCTGATACTAGCATTTATAGCTTTAAATCTCAACATAAACACTGTCTTAGCTGCATCTCACAAATTTTGATATGCTTTGCTTTCATTTTTACTTTGTTCAAGATATTTTCTAATTTCCCTTGTGAATTTTTTAACCTCTGGGCTACTTAGAAAATTTGCTAGTTATTTTAAAAATTCTGCATATTTGTAGATTTTTCAGATTTATTTTGTTATTAATTTCTAATTTAAATCTGTTGATTTCCAGAATGTATTTCTTGTGAATTTAATCCCTATTAATTTATTAAGATATCTTCCTTGGCAAAGCATTTGATTTATGCTGGTTAATATTCTGTGTGCACTTGAAAGTGAATATATTTTACTATTATTTTGGGTTTGACAGATATGAATTGGGCAAACTGATTGTTTGCACTATTCAAGGCATCTATATCCTTTCATGTTTTCTGTTTTTTCAATGTCTTTTACAATGAGAGGAATATTAAAATTGTCACTGATTCTTTTTTCAATGCCATTAGTTTTTGTTTCATGTTCTTATATCATTGCTATCTTGATCTTGATTCTTATATCATTACTTTGTGACAAGTAATATGCCTTTTCTTAATGTCTATTTTTCTATATTACTAAACCTAATCTAGATCTCTTATGCTTACTGTCCTAATGATATTTTTCATCCTTTAACTTTCAACCTACGCTATCTTTGATTTTAAGTATACTTCTTATAGAGGGTGTATAGTCAGTTCTTGAATTTTTATTAAGTTGAACAATCTCCTTTTTGATTAGAATATTTAGGCCCTTTACATTTAATATTATTAGTAGTATTATTGTTCTATTTTTTTAGGTCTGCCATTTTTATTTGTTTGATTTGTCAATGTAGAACACTTTAAATGCGTTTAGGTCCTAAGACACAAGGTCAATATAAAAACAAGATGTTCCAATCTGTAACAGTGAGGGAGATAAAAATAAAAGAAGTGACCTTACTTTTGGCAGCTTGATAAACTTGTGAGAACAGCATACACCAAAAAATATTACTAAAAATAACTTAAGGACACTAGAAAATAGTTCAAGAGAAAAAAAAGTACAAGAAATGTTTACTCACTTTAAAAAAAAGGTAACAGGAGTTCCTGTCATGGCTCAGTGATAACGGACCCAACTAGTATGCATGAGGATGCAGGTTTCATCCCTGGCCTCACTCAGTGGGGTAAGGATCCTGCATTGCTGTGAGCCTTGGTGTAGGTCGCAAATGCAACTTGGATCCTGCATTGCTGTGGCTGTGATGTAAGTGGCAGCTGCAGCTCCAGTTCAATCCCTAGCCTGGCCACTTCCATATGCCATGGGTGTGGCCCTAAAAAGACAAAAAAAAAAAAAAAAACAAAGTTGACAGACTCTTCTGTATTTGGTAAAAATATGACTTACTACTTCCTTGTCTTAGGGCATTCTTTTCACCCCTAACTTGAGCTGAAGGTGGCAGACTTAGTTCATGACAGATGGCAGTGGAGCTGTTAATGTAAAGGAGGAGACTTTATAAGCTGAGATAACAGATACTCCACATTTCTTGCTAACTGATAAAGCACATGCTCATGTGGGTGATCCCATGGGGCCTTAACAAAACAGTGATGTCTAGGGTATCTTATACATCTTCCAGGTCTTTGAATCCAGGCAACAGAGATGGATATTTTAATAATTTCAGGCCTTTTATCTACCAGGTCACAGGAACCAAAATTAAAACTATAAAAGATAGATAAATAGATAAGTAGGTGGGTAAGTCACACACTGCACATGAGACAAATGTCATAGATTGAATTAAGTCAAATTAATGCACAATGACCAAAAAAAAAACCCTCAAAAAAAACAAAACAATGTATTATACACAATTAACTTGTTTTCAAACAAAAATTACTAGACATGCAAAGAAACTGAGATCTGAGACTTACACATCAGGTTTGGAGAGACAGCATTCCTCCTAACAAAGAGATAATATCTTCTTGAATTACTTGGAAGGAAGAAATTAAACATGTGTTTTTTGTTTTTTTTTTCATTGTTCCTAAATTATTTCTGATTCCTGTAAGTATTCCTGTCCCCTATTTACCTAGCTTAGCCATTCTATGTTTCCGGCTTTATTTTAACATCTGGCATCCCTTGACCATCCATTCATGTTGAAGAATGAGGCTATGAAACACTGGCCATGGGCTCTCCAGCTGCAGGTATGCTCTTTGCACTCTACCTCACCACTCTCTAATCTATATTTATTGATCCATAAGTCCACAAGAGTCTTTCTTGACTCGGGTTCATAATGATAATAATCAGGGCTATGTCTGAACATTCATGTCCCCCTCCCCACATTCACACAATGGAATCCCATTGCCCAATGTGATGGTATTAGGATGTGAGGCCTTTGGGAAGCGATTAGATCACAAAGGCCAAGCCCTTCTAAATAAGGCCTAAGAAACTTTCCTTGCCTCTTCTGCCATGTGGACAAAACGAGAAGTCTAACTCTTCAACTTAGAAGAGGACCTTCACCAGACTAGACCAGGCTGGCAAGCTGATCTTGACCTTTTCTCCTCTAAAACTATAAGGAATAAATTCCTATTGTTTATAAGTCCCTAAGTCTGTGGCATTCTGCTATAGCGGGCTGAATGGACAGTCAGGTTATATTTAAATGATGGGCACACCTGGGACTTCTTTCTAGGCTCTCAGATAACAGAGCAATTGCATTATTAAAGGCTCTGGATTCTCAAACCTAAAATGGATTATTAAAAATAATTTTTTCTCCATCCTACGACTTTTGGGCAGATTCATACTTGTACCATTTTAGGAAGATAAAAAACTTCTCTTTTGAAAGATACTCAATTGAAGAATCAGTAAGAATAAATGGATTTTGTCTGCAAAAGAGATTATTTTTAAATGATCCATCTAAAACACGTAAGGTCTTTAGACAATAGTTTATCAGTCTTGGAAAAAAATTACATTTTTCTGGTAAATCGACCAATGAATTTCTCTGAATGTAACTCATCAGCACTTTGTGCAGTGTGCGTGAGTGTGTGTGTGGGTGGTTAATATAGTTAAACTTTTTAAATGGAAAAAATATCTGAGTGATTCTCCAAAGGTGTTTTGCAGAGTAGCAATCCCAAGAGACAATCCTTGAAAGAAAGAGTTCCCTAAGCAATTTACTTTGTTTTCCTCTGGGGACTCACAGTGCATACTAACATACTCCAAGAAGTCATCAGTAAACAAATTTGTGTCACCTTTAAACTCCTTTCCAAATGGCTTGCCATAATGATCGTTTTCTCATTAAAACACATGAACGTGTTTTTGGACCTTAATATTGAATAGAAAATACTTTAGGAAATGAATATCTAAGTTCATGCTCTATGGTACCAAACTACAAATTTGTGGAAACGTGAAAGAAAGCACAGTTATTAATTATGGTACATCTTCAAGTAGAAGTTTTCAGAATTTATGCTGTTCTAATCAAATCATGTGGGAAAAGATTATCAAAGGTTTGAGCTTAAGTTCTTTTACTCAGACTCTTAAGCACTCAGGCCCTTAGTTCTGTCACTGAAAAAAATTAAAACTGTTTAAGTAATATTTGAAAATCTCCAATAGAAAATAATTTCTTGCCAAAATATATAAGCAAATAGATCTTTATTTCTTCAGAGGATAAATATTTTGCTGTCAAAATATCTAAAATGGTTCTGTTTTGTAAATCATAGACATCTTTTTTTAAAAATATGTCTGAATAAACATGTCTGAAAATCCTAACAATGAAAAATGCTGAGTGCTCTAGGGCCACAGATGACATCGAACAGGGCAGCTGGAAAAAATCACTGTTAGTGCAGATCCTGACAATTCTGGTCTTAATCTAGGAAGATGGTCTTGAGAGTTGTAAACAACTAAAATCAAAATGTCCCTTGATGCTCCCACTTATTTTTAAGTGTCAAGACCATTATTTTCAAAAGGATTCTGACTCAGAATTCTAATATTTAAAAATAATCAAGCGACCCCCCCCTACACTGTTAGTGGGAATGTAAGCGGATACAAATAGTATGGAGAACAGTATGGAGGTTCCTTAAAAGACTAAATAGAGAACTACCATATGATTCAGCAATCCCACTCCTGGGCATATATCTGGACAAAACTTTCATTTGAAACGATGCATGCACCCCTATGTTCACTGCAGCACTATTCACAATAGCCAAGACATGGAAATAATCTAAATATCAATTGACAGATGAATAAATTAAGAAGATGTGGTACATATATACAGTGAAATAACAGCCATAAAAAAGATCAAAATAATGTCATTTGTAGAAACATGGATGCAACTAGAGATTCTCACACTAAGTAAAGTAAATCGGAAAGAGAAAGACAAATACTATATGATACCACTTACAATGTGGAATCTGAAATATGACATAAATGAACCTATCTACAAAACATAAACAGACTTACAGGCATAGAGAACAGACTTGTGGTTACCAAGGTGGAATGGGGAAGAAGTGGGATGGATGGGGGCTTTGGGGTGACCAGATGCAAACTATTACATTTAGGATAGACAAGCAATGAGGTCCTACTGTATAGCACAGGGAACTATATCCAATCTCTTGGGACAGAACACGATGGAAGATAGTATGAGAAAAAGTATGCATATGTGTGGCTGGGTCACTATGCTATACAGTAGAAATTGGCAGAACACTGTAAATCAACAATATTCTAATAAAAAGGTAAAAAATAAAATCAAACATTACATACCCTAAAAAAGGTAATCAAGCCACTCCGTCTTATTTTGATTATTTTGTATTCTCTTTCATCAGGATTTTGTTAAACAAAACCTGTCTCTTCAGTGCAACAAAAAGGAACTAAACAGAAAGAAAAGAAGGACTAGAAATGGATCGTTCTTTCCGGTAACACCGTAATGAGGTCAGAGATATTTTTTTGTTTTCAATAAGGGCATTTTGATTGTGCGCTGAAGGAATCTTCATGATACTGTCTTCTCAGCATGAGAAGATGAATAATTTTCTAAGTGTGTTTTGTGTGTGTGTTTGTGTGTTGTGTGTGTGTGTTGTGTGTGTGCTGTCATGCCAAGAACAACTGTTCCTGTTGTCATGTCACATAAAGTCCTGGAAGCAGTGACAGTAAACAATCAAAAACTGCCTGTGTTTGCCTTTCAGGGAACACAGATTTCTAGAACACCTAGAGACTCACTGTAGACTAGGTTGAATGAAAAATCAAATATTAAAAGAAAAATCTTCCTTGTTTTCAGAGTTTTACATGTCTAAGATTACACTTTCTTTCCTGAGAGAAATGGTTACGGACTCGAGATTTATCCCACTTATTCTGTTTGCACTTTTTGCATGTCCATTCACTCTGAAGGCTTATTTTGTTACTTGTACTCTTTTTTGAACTTTCTAGCAGACATGTACCTCTGTCTCACAGTGACTCAGATCTGTGTAAATGCTTTCAATGGAGCATTTCACATCACAGTGTAGCAATCTGGTTTTCCCTGAACAACTGAACAAAGATTACTGAGTAACTTACATTGTTCATCACAGCTGTTATATGTCACACACCAAAAAAAAAAAAAAAGGTACTTTATCTTCGAACATCTTGTCTTCCCTGAGAACTTACAAATAACATCACATTCCTACTCAATCTATTTTCCATGTGGTGTTACTGGGAACAGGGAAAGTGGGCACAGTGGCTCCTGAGCAAAGAAAAATCACTCCTACATTATGAATCTTACCTTTGAATTGCTCAGGGGACATTTAATGAGTTCCCCTGAGAGCACAATTGCAATGAGCCTCCATATGCTGCGGGTGGGGCCCTAAACAGACCAAAAAAAAAAAAAAAAAAGGGGAGACAAAATGCTATTCTTTTGCTGTTGTTGTTGTTTTTGTTGTCTTTTTAGGGCTGCTCTAGCAGCATATGGAGGTTCCTAGGGT
The DNA here is from genome assembly GCA_004024745.2 of Catagonus wagneri. NCBI lineage: Eukaryota > Metazoa > Chordata > Mammalia > Artiodactyla > Tayassuidae > Catagonus > Catagonus wagneri. The sequence continues at coordinate 1,623,894 of PVHT020000237.1, read as the reverse complement.
AGGGGTTGAATCAGAGCTACAGCTGCCAGTCTACACCACAGACACAGGAATGCCAGATCCAAGCCGAGTCTGCGGCCTACACTGCAGCTTATGGCAACATCGGATCCTTAAACCCACTGAGTGAAGTCAGCAATCAAACCCGCGTCCTCAGGGATACTAATCAGATTCATTTCCACTGAGCCACGAAGGGAACTCCTGTTTCCCTTTTCTTTGAAGTGATTCTGTTAGTACTATGTTGGGACTTAATGACCAAATTTTAATACCAATTTCTGATATTGAGCCTTACTCACTGTTAGAATACAAGTGCCACATGCCTCAAGGACTTAAACTAACCCGTATGCAAGTCTGCCAGGCCTCCTGTGAAAACGTTAACTGGAAGCGGTTACTGTTTGTCCAGCACCTTAGGCTTTTGATATATAAAAAAAAAGGACAAACGATTTTAAAAAACCTAAACATGAAAAACCTAATCACTAAAATGTGATGTAAAAGGTGGGGTAAATAACACAGCTACCAGTTGTTATGTGCTTTAGAAACTTGATAATGTCCATCAGCTTTGAGAACCACTGAAAGGGCCAAAGAATGTCTTTCACATGTGTAGTAATTTTCTGGGTGTATATGATCGAGTATCATTTTCAAGCAAAAATAGTAGGCAGAACCCATTATGTTCTGGCATAAACATACTATATAACATATTCATTAATAATAAAAATGTCTAGAATAAGAAAGCCGAGATTATACAAATTTCCAGGTACCTAATACCAGTCTAAGAAACAGAATTTATGTCTCAGAATTACAGTGGATCTTACTTCTACCCTAACGTGTAGATTCTGAGCATTTTTATAGTTCTTCAACAGGCATGATTTACACATGAATGCTGAGTTAAATAAAAAGAAAACACTTTTTAGAAACTCACCACAGTGTCACTCCAGCAGTAAAGAACATACATAATATTCAGATCTTAACTGCTTCTTTTTTTTTTTTTTTTTGCTTCTTGGGGCCTCACCTATAGCCTATGAAAGCTCCCAGGCTAGGGCTTGAATAGGAGCTGAAGCTGCAGGCTTGTGCTGCAGCCACAGCAACACAGGATCCTTAACCCAGTGTGCAAGGCTAAGGATTGAATCTATATCCTGATGGGTACTAGTCAGGTTCATCACCACTGAGCCGCTACGGGAAATCCCAGATCTTAGCTTCTATAGGCCATATTTCAACGAAAGAAACCAGAGCTTCTTGTAGAAATGTATGATTTGATTCTAGGACTAGGTCATGGAAAAAGCAAGATAAGCCTAGAGACTGTTGTTAATGACAGAAAGTTAAAAAAATGCTCAAACAAAACAAAACAAACAAAAATGGGGCTTATCAGATAGACGCAAGAGCCAGCTTCAATGTATTTCCAAGCTGAAACAGTTTGAGCAACAAAATAAATAACATTATTGTATTATATCCCAAAGAACAAAATAAATATGTATGAGCCCACTGGATAAAAGTAAACAACTGAATAAATAAATAAATGCTGGAGAGGGAAACAAAAGATCCTTATGGAAGAATACCAAATAATAGTTATTTCTCTCCTAAGTATGAACTGGACTTAGTGACATACTTTCAAAAAATACACTATGGAAAGGGAAAAAAATAGTAATTTTATAGTGAAGAAACTTTAAAATTTCAGACAATGCTTTAACCACGTGATCAAGTTAACATAATCAGTGATCACTCAGATTATCATACACCTGCTGATCTGATTGAGAGGACATTGTGTTTTTCCCTCCAACCCATAACCCTAGTAGATTTGCGAGCACTAAGAAAATCAAAATTGAGGATATTACCAAACCCTTCACAGATACTCTTCAAAAGTGTCAAAGTCATACAAAACAAGAAAAGACAGAAACTCTCACAGAGGAGGCGAAGGACTAAATACAAGGGAGTATCCTGGATTCTCTTCTGGAACAGAAGAGGGAACCTAGTCCAAAAACTGGAGAAGCCCAAGTTAAGTCTGCAATTTAAGTGATAGCATTGGAACAACGTACGATTTGAGTTTTAACAAATATGTCACAGTTAAGTAAGACGTTAACATTAAGGGAAGCTGGGTGAAGGCTACGTGGGGATTCTCTGTACTATCTTTGTAATTGTCTGTTAGTCTAAATTTTTTCCAAAAAAAAAAAAGTAAAAAAAACCCAAAAAGCAAAAACTTAAGATAGTATCCTGATGCAGATTACATTTTGGGGGCCTATATTAGAATAATTGCTTTTACTTTTTTTTTTTAAAGATTTTTTTCTATTATAGTTGATTTACAAAGCTCTGTCAGTTTTCGCTGTACAGCAAAGTGATCCAGTCATATATTCTTTTTCTCACATTATCCGCCATCATGTTCCATCTTTTTCTATGAGGTAGGAGAGTATTTGCTCCAGCCAGTAACTTTTATTCTTATTCTCTCCAAATGCTGGAAGGCATTTATTCCAAGGACAAGCTTGATGTTTAGGGTCATAAAAATATTCACAAATGCTGCAAAGTTGAACCAATAAACACAGCTAATGATTCTCAACTCTTACTGGTCCTCAAGCTCTTAGGGTGCTTAAAAGAATACAAAGGCCTAGGTCACATTCTCAGAGGTTCAGATTCCATCGTTCCAAGGTATTGCTATTACTTTTAAGATCTTCAGAAGGGATTTTATTTTGTAGTCAGGTTTGAGATCCAATGTATCTAATTTATTGAGGCATGTAGGGATTGGGTTTCCAAAACGATGAATAAATTTTTCTTAAACCTGTAAAAGAGTCATTGGTTAATTTCAGGTACCAAAAAAAAAAAAGGAAGAGAAAGAAAAAGCCAAATGTGATTAATTATTCATATATCACCATTGCAGGATAGATATAGGTGTAGCAGGAATATTAGGACTGGGCTGTCAATTGTTTTCGTGAATTGATGCTAATTTTTCTACTTTGAGTGGAAAATAAAGAAAAGGGAGAGGTGACTCAAAGCAGGGTGGAGGAGACGCATGAAAATGAGGATCTGTCACTTATTTTGCCTAAGGCTCTGTTATTAGCCTCAACCAATCAGAGTAGCAATCTTTTCTACTCTTTCCGATTAGTATTCAAAGATTGCATTGTTACTGGTAAGTGACTTTCATATTATGAACTATGAATACTGATTTAGAATGATGGAAAAGTGGTAATGTGAAGGTACACTTGTGTTTTTACCACGTCCAGCTGACTTCATGGTGCCTCTGAATACCAAGGATGAGGGAGAGAGATAAGAGCGAGACAGAGAGAGAGAGGGAGAAGGGGAGAAAGTTTGATTTCTATGTTGGGGTTGAGTGGAACAGAAATCTAATAAGCAGGATCCCCTAGTCCTGAACTCTTATGTCAGCTTTACTGAATTCTTAAATAGGGAGGTAACCTTGCTTCTCTTTGCATTTTAAAATTCAGAATGTATTCATTTGGCTAACAGGGATTGGGAATCCTTAGGGCTCAAAAATTACTTTGGTTTCTTCCATTGATTTGGTGACTTGATTCTAGAACTTGATGATCCTTAAAAATATATTTTGTTTTACTGTATTAAATGCATTTTATAGCTATCCAACAAATATCTCCTGAGTACCAGCTACATATGAGCCCCTGCTCTAAATTTGGGGGCTCAGCAACCTGCTGAACAGACAAACTATATGTTATAGCAGTTTCTGATAGTCAGGAGATATTTACATTTATAATCAAACTGGAACATTTAGTTCACACAATGGTCATCGATAATTTCAGAGGTTCTATCAAAGTTTTTTTCTTGGAAGATGTTTAAATGATCTCTTCCTGTATAAAGCTTTTCTCATAGATGAATATTCATCAGTTTACTTATTTATCCATTCATTCGTTCATTCATTCCTGGATAACTTATGTTCATCAAATATTTTTGTGGCTTCTAAAGGAATGAACACTTTGTGAGAGCCTGGAGTATGCTACTCTGTTCTTTCTATCTAGTGCATTTCACAATGCCCTGTGTATATTATGAAATACTGAATAAATGCTGAGAGATTGAACATTTGCTGTATAGTGGATTAACAAATACGAAGGCAGGCTCTTGATCTCTATCAGGTGTTCGGGCTTCTTGCTTTAACTAATTATTTTTTGTTTGTCTATAATATTTATTCATTCGGATTTTTTTTTTTTGGTCACATATGCCCCATGGTACTACCTATATTTCTTCCAGTTATATTATTTTCTTCTGCAGTAGTAACTTCAAATACCCCGCTGAAGAATTCTCTCAAATCCATGTGAATGAAAAAAATCACTGAGATTGTTTGAGTAGGAATTTCAAACAAGTTATTTATAGTTTTGTATTATGAGCCTAAAAATACATTATTTTTTATTTGTTGTCATTGTTCTTATCTTCCTGAGATCTCACTGAAAAATCATCTTTAATATCAGTTGAAACTAACATTTATGACATGCATGCTCAGAAAGAAAATATGAAAAGTCCTGTGCTATAAGAAATAATTATTTTAATGACTGGATTTTTCCAGAATTTAAAGATAAGGAAGAGTCTTTGTCCTTTCATACAAAAATAAAGGGAAGTAGGCATTTGGCCTAATTTTAAATTACAGCATCATTATCCTGGTTTTGTTCCTTAAAAAGTACAGCCATTTAAAATTAATTTTTAATTATAGTTGAAGGAGTTTACTATCAGACTCTAAATAAAATGCTTAAAATGCAGGGTTATCCCAACAGAGCTGAGGGCATTTATTTGAAGCACTTGAGCTGAATTTTCATCCAAAGAACACTGAAATCTATAAGAAAAGGAGCTTTCCTTTATAGATTATGCAGACTCAGATCCACTTTTAGACGATATATTTAGAATGTGGAGGAAAGAAGGAATTAGGTATTTCTTATTATTTCCATATTTCCTAGTAAACTTTTGAAGGAGACACTTAACTGTACTTGCTACTTTTCTGTTTGAAGCAAACTTCTTTCTATTAAAGTCACAGAGGCTTTGGGGAGCAAATCTGCTCAAAAGGTGTTGAGGCTTATTTATAATTAAATCCAAAAATAATTGAAGTTTTCATGTTTAATTGTGGAATTTTCTTTCCAGGAGATTTTGCTTCTGAATTACCAGTGAAGATCAAGAGTTTGAGGTTATTTGGATAAAATTATACGCTATATCCTTTACAAAAGCAGTAGAGAAGATTTTGAGACTAATGGGTCTTGCCAGTTGCCAAACTCGGCAACATCACTGAAAATGGTGGGTTCTACCTAGCTGAAGTGACAAAATTCATTGATTGATGGGCCAATACCCTCGAAAGCCAATGAGTGGCAAAGTGGAAATAACACCTGGTAATGCAGCTGCATATCTCTGGGTAGTTAAACATCTGCATGCAGATGGTATGTCCTAAATGTCCTTCACCTGGCATATCGACCACACACTTTTAGCAAGAAAGAAATCCAGCAAGAGGCAACCAGGTACAATCCTTTGATTCAGAGCTTAAATTCTAGGCTGCCATTGCTGTGGAATATTTCATGTGGTAAATGCTTTTGAGGGAAACTATACATGGCATTCAGGGAATGGAAGTTCTGATCATTTATCACTTCTTTAAACTTTATGTTGCTCATCTCTCTTTCCAAAAGGCTTTTTCTCTTCTTCTTGCATATATCTGTGAGAGATAAGTCCTTATGATAAATTCTCCATAAACTAGCTTGTAGGGGTTTCTGTTGCTTGAAAATAAGTGATAATTTTTTTTTTTTTTTGTCTTTTTAGGGCTGCACCCATGGCGTAAGGAAGTTCCCAGGCCAGAGGTCAATTCAGAGCTATAGCTGCAGGCCACAGCCACAGCCACACCAGATTCAAGAAGCATCTGTAACCTACACCACAGCTCATGGCAAAGCTGGATCCTTAATCCACTGAGTGAGGTCAGGGATTGAACCTGCATCCCCATCGATGCTATTCAGGTTTGTTTCCGATGGGCCACAATTGGAACTCCATAAGTGATACTCTTGATAGAAGATATTTTCATATATTCAGGTTTGGGAAAGTCATTCTGGCTCATACATAACAAACTTTATACAAAGTAGAATCGATTGTTTTACGACCTATCGAAAATACAGTGTACATCTGCTTTAACCATTGAAACTAAGGGTGAATTGTCCAGAAGTATAGCCAGGACATGGAAGCAACCTGTGTCCATCAACAGATGAATGGATAAAGAAGATGTTTTATATATATATATATATATATATATATATATATACACACACACACACACACACACACACACACACACACACACAATGGAATATTACTTAACCATCAAAAGAATAAAATAATGCCATTAACAGTAAGAAGGATGGACCTTGAGATTATCATGCTAAGTGAATTAAGACGGAAACAGAAAGACAAATATCATATGATAATGCTTACATGTGGAGTCTAAAAAGTGGATACAAATAAACATATTTACAAAACAGAAATAGACTCATGGACATAGAAGACAAACTTATGGTTACCAAAGGGGATGGGGGGAGAGGGACAAATTAGAAGACTGGGGTTAAAATATACACATCACTATATATAAAACAGATAATGAACAAGGATCTACTGTATAGCACAGGGAATTATACTCAATATCTTGTAATAACCTATAATGGGAGATAGTGTTTGTAACACTGAATAATTTTACACCTGAAACAAATGCAACATTGTAAATCAACTGTATTTCAATAACTTTTTTAAAAAAATGCCTGTTTTTGAAGGCAGAGATAAATTCCCCCCTTCCTGGGAAGTCAATGCTGGTACTCCTTCAATAATAAAGCTCTCTTCCCAGGTGCTAAGGCTCTACTGACTCACTGTGTATGTGTTGAACTGTCTTCTTACTGAAACTTTGAAGGAATGTACCCTGTCATATTTGATGTTCTTTGTTCTGACAAGATACAAAACTGTGCTGAAAATCATGCTTTTTTGGAATAGTTCCTCAGAGCTATTTGAGAGGCTGTACCCTGAGCTCTAAGTCCTCATTTGGGCCAGAATAAAACTCTTCTTATTATAGATTTATTATTGGTTATTTCTGTCAGTAATCTATAACTTTAATGTTCTACTCTGCAACCTGAAACCTGTTAACCAGACAGTGGAAATAACTTTCCATGTCAAGGAAATCCATCTAGGTTTTGATGGGAGAATATCTGCTTTTATGCACAAATCATAATTGATTTTCAGTAAAATCTTTTGTAAGACTTAAAATTTTAAATATGAAGATACGTTCCTGAGAAACATAAGAGAAATACTAAAGGAAGCAAAGGCAATAAAATGCAATCACAATTCAAACACAGTGGCCATTAATAACATGTAATAACAAGTTAAACACCAATGTCCATTATTAACATGTTGGTATATTTTGACTCCAACTGTTCTTGCTGCTATTATTTGCTTCAACTTTTAGAACACCTCAAGTAATACCTTTTCCCTGTTTCAAAATTAAAACATTACCATTAGTTTCCTGTGACAAACACTCCCAGTTCTGATTTTTCAATTACTGGAATGAGTTTCCAGTGTAATCTTCCAAAATATTTCCCATACATTTACATACATATACTAGTGAAAACTATTAAACATTATTTTAATCTGTGTATCTGTGTTAACTTTTACTTGTAAATACAGGTTTGATTCTCTGTGCCTATTATTTTATCACATGCTTTTGCCAATGTATTTATTTAGTTCATTTCTTTAAATATTTGCATAGCATTTCACACTTTCACAGTAAATTTTGCCTTCTGCTGTTAGATATTTAGATTATTAACAATTTTCACCAAAAATTCTTTGCTCAAAGCAACCTGAAAAAACAAACACGCACAAAAATATAAACTCCCTGCGTTGGCAGGAGATAAATCATCTACATTTTACATGAGGTCAAGCATAATAATAGACAAGGATACTCATCACTGAAGATGGAATTAGGAACCTTATAAACAGTTCCCACTTTGTTTTAATGCTTTGTTGAAGGGGGATTTTTGTTACACAGATTTTTAAAAAATTAAGGACAAGTATGAAAATCTTTTTTTCGATTTCTGTTGTGGATATCAAAGCCTTAAGTTTCTGAAGAGTGTTTCTCAGATATGTATGATGAAAAAGGGGGCAGTTAATAATAGCCACTCATTTCACAGGTTATATAATTGGCAGTGTCTGTGGAGAGCTTTATGTTTTCTTGAGATAAACAGGCATTATAATATGGTTTTATCTTCTGTCCTTTTAAGCATTTCTAACCAAATGGAGTAAGATAAAAAATAAACCAGACATATTATTATGTTTGATTCAGAAGGAAACGTATTGAAATTTACCTTTTCCTTTTTTTTTTAAGCCCTGATAAGGAGGCTGGAATACTTAAGATGATCGCAAAGATTATTTAGCATCTAAATAATGTAAGAGACTTCCCCAAACTTAGGGAAATATTTTCAAATACTCTAAAATATTAAGATCATTGTCCTGCCTACAGGTAAAGAGAGTAACCATACCCCTGCTTAGTGTAATAGCTGGTCCTATTGCCTACATAATGTAATGACTCCAAATTCTCAAACTAAGAATTTCCCAGGGGTTCCTTCTATTGGTTTTCATTGTTCTGTTCAACATTCTAATAAAAACAGCCAGTAATATGACTTTTTAGATCACCGGGATATATTTTAGGAAGATTTGGTTGATGGTTCACTTGTTCTTTCATTTATTTATTGTTATTGTGAGCTAACGTATGCTTTAGCTTCTGTTTTAGGGAAGATATATTAATCTTATATGATTTCAGAGTATAATGGTGAATGAATATTTCCAAATAGTCCTATAGAAATCACTAAAGTTTAGAAATTTTCTTTGACTGTATATTTTTCTAAAGATTATTCACAGGAAATGACATTTCTTTTCTTTTAATATATAAAAAAATAGTGCCTTCTTAGCGTGGTGGGCAGTGTGTCAGTCTCATAAAATATGAAAAATATACTAAAAATTTGTATTAGTTTATTTACAGTATTCTGTCAAATTTTGTATACAGCGAAGTGACCCATTCATACGTATAGATATTATTTTTCTCACATTATCCTCCATCACGTTCCATCACAAGTGACTAGATATAGCTCCCTGTGCTATACAGCAGGACCCCATTGCTTATCCACTCCAAATGCAGTAGTTTGTGTCTATTAACACCAAACTCCAGTCCATCCCACTCCCTCCCCCTTTCCCTTGGCAACCACAAGTCTGTCCTCCAAGTCCATGAGTTTGTTTCTTTTCTTTCTTTTCTTTTTTTTTTAATCTTTTTAGGGCTGCACCCTCAGCATATGGAGGTTCCCAGGCTAGGGGTCAAATCAGAGCTACAGCTGCCGCCTTATATGCAGCCACAGCAACACCAGATCTGAGCCGTGTCTGTGACCTACACCACAGCTCACAGCAACACCAGATACCTAACCCACTGAGCAAGGCCAGGGATCGAACCTGTGTCCTCACTGATGCTAGGCAGATTCGTTTCTGCTGAGCCATCATGGGAACTCCTCTTTTAAGTAATGTGTTTCTGGCACAAGCCAGACATAGTTGAAGCCACCATGGTTCATGATTAAATTTTGGATGTTTCTGTGAAAGTCAGTCACAAGAAGGAACACCAATGGTGTCAATAAGCAGTTCTTTGAAACATTCCCGTATTCAAGACAGACATCCCCTCACTGATCTCACTGTGTATACAGCCACACATTGTCTACACCACTACAAGAGTGGGATTTTAAAATATCACGTCTGACCACATACCATCCTGCTTTATGACCCATTAACAACTCTCCTGCACTGTTGGTGGGTATGCAAGCTGGTACAACCACTATGGAAAACAGTATGGAGGTACCTTAGAAAACTAGACATAGAACTACCATATAACCCAGCAATCCCACTCTTGGGCATATACCCGGGCAAAACTTTCCTTGAAAAAGACACCTGCACACACATGTTCATTGCAGCACTATTCACAATAGCCAAGACATGGAAACAACCCAAATGTCCATCGACAGATGATTGGATTAGGAAGATGTGGTATATATACACAATGGAATACTACTCAGCCATAAAAAAGAATAAAATAATGTCATTTGCAGCAACATGGATGGAATTAGAGACCCTCA
>PVHT020000237.1:1575993-1608967 GCA_004024745.2 Catagonus wagneri | reverse complement strand
GAGAGTAGCCCCTTTTAATACAAACTTGAAGTTATTAGGGAAGTGAAATATAGTATCCTCTATTATAAAATAAGCACATAAAAAATCTGTATATTGTCTATTAATTTTCTTCCGAGTGTGCTCTTTTAAATGTGAAAGAGCAATCTGTTTCCTCATTGACAGGTGATCACAGTGACATAGGCCAAATCATTTCACTTTATAAGGCACACGCTTATCCTTTGAAAAAGACGATAATAATGACTACTTCTAAGAGGTATAAGAAGTAGCTTCGGTAAAATACGGTCCACTGGAAAAGTCACTAGGCATTTTATGAAAGGGCATTTGTTCCACTAATGATGATTTCACTGTTTTATTTCAGGTTAAAGGAACTGTTCTGTTTCAAGACCAATGTCAGAGTATCTGACAATCTTAACAGAAACTCCAAAAATTTCATTAACTGTAAAAAACCTGGGAGGGCTTAAGGGAGGAAAAAAGAACTGTTCTGCCTGATCAAAAACTTTAAACTCCTGGAGTTCCTATCGTGGCGCAGAGGAAAAGAATCCAACTAGGAACCATGAGGTTGCGGGTTTGATCCCTGGCCTCACTCAGTGGGTTAAGGATCTGATGTTGCCGTGAGCTGTGGTGTAGATCGCAGATACGGCTCGGATCTGGTGTTGCTGTGGCTATGGCAAAGGCTGGCAGCTGCAGCTCCAATTCGACCCCTAGCCTGGGAACCTCCATATACCACGGGTGCGGGCCTAAAAAAACAAAAAAAAAAAATTTAAACTCCTAAGACTTGCACTGCTGTAATACAACACCACACTAGAAGGGTATCAATATAGAAATATATACATAAATTTCTTCCCTGAACGGAATAAGGGGATTGCAATATAGGAATATTGTATTTTTCCTTTTTCTTTCCTGTAGAATTTATCTGTATTTTTGTTTTTCAGTAATGACATATAAGATCCCTGAAAACAGATTTCCTCTGTGAAAACATGCAGCCCTGATCATAAAGTGCTTTATCTCCCACTGCCAAGGACAACTAAGAGATGGAAATCACATCTTGGTTAAAATAGGAGATACTGCATTTATAGTATAAAATGAGTTTATCTTCCTTCCTCATTCTCTTTAGTTCCTTTAATTGAAACACTCATGTTTATATTGATATTTTTGAGATCATTTAGATTTTTCCTGTATCGTATTTTTAGGCAGAAAATAGATGAATGAATTTACTCTGAATTCTCTGAAATGCCTACCAACTGGTGCGCCCATTCTAATCCCAAACACACTCAGATCAAGCTCAAATCCTCAAATCAGATGAGCTCTCAGAAGCTGCTTAAAACATCATAGACTGCAGATACCAACTTTCGGCTCCTAGCGTCAATTCTAATCTTCTAGACAATATTTCCGATGTTAATCTGTTTAATCTCTAAGGTACTTAGAGTAACAACGTTCTGGCTAAACCCAGCGAATGAGACTTCCTGAGGTGTTACAGCCAGGAAATGGCATCATCAGGACCAGAAGCCATTCCCCAACAGTGCTCTGTCCACTCCACCAAAATAAAGAAGGAACATACAGCATGCTATCCAAACCAACACTTTTGGGGGCGGAGGTATGAGTCATAATTATTTACATCATGGCAGCTAATGTAAACCTGGACTGGACCCAGAAAACCAAGTCAAATGTCTTCTATGTGCTTCCTGCTTGTTGTAAAATATTTGGAGAATTTGCGGCCTGGTTTTACTGTATACCTGTTGGGACTTGGGGCAGTTACGGAGTCTCCCACAGAGTCTCTAATTCCCCCATCTATAAAATGGGTATAATAACAAATTCTAACATGATTATAGCTGGCTGTAAGTAATAAAATGCCTGGCATATAAAGTGAATTATGTCTGTATACGATTCCAATATATATGAGTATTTCAACAAAAAAACTAAAGAATTTACGCCAATATCCAAAATGAAAGAATAATTGTATTTTGGGTGTTTCTGAGTTAATTCTCCGCTCTGAAGAAGGAATCCTGAAAGTCCAGACTTGTTTTAGTACAGCACCAGCTGCGCTGATGGGATACTGACCACTCTGCAAAGTGCAGGCTAAGAAGTTCTCAGATCTTTAGTCTCTATAACAGTTTTCCATTTTAACAGGTGTTAGGAATACACAGTTTTTGTTGAGTGTCCCTCTTTGCTGGGCACTCTGTCGGGAACTTTCAAACTCTACATTCTTTATATAAATATATGTAAATTATAGCATTGCTGCATATATCATATGGATAATCTTTACATATGAAGAAATGAAATGGCTTTCTAAAGGTCAAATAAATACCCAATAAATGGGGAGGGAGAGAGGGAGGGAGAGAGAGAGAGAGAGAGGGAGGGAGGGAGGGAGAGAGAGAGAGAGAGAGAGAGAGAGAGAGAGAGAGAGAGAGAGAGAGGGAAATGACCATGTATCAGGCACTGTTTCAGACCGACAAATGGTCTTGGTAACTGTAAAGTCTACAGAGAGAGACAAAAATTTATCCACATAGTCTACAAACCTAAGTAATATTGTGATTGTGAAACAATGCTACGGGAGCTACAGTGAAGGATCTGATTTAGTTAGAAAGTCAGGGAAAACATTCCTGAATATGTCCTACTTGATTTGTGATTTAAAGGATTATTATGCATTAACCAGGTAATGAAGGGTGAGGAGAACTTTCCAAAAAGTTGTATCAAGTGCATGTGCAAAGATCCTTTGGTAGGAGAGGGCACAACAAGTGTGGTCACGACATGCGGTAATGTGGCAAAAACAATGAGGTCATGCGGGAGTGTGGTGAGAAGTGAGGATGGAGAGGTTGAACGGGGTCAGTCCATAAAGGGCTTGGATAAAGGATTCTGGATGTTGTCAAAAGAACACAGTAACAGGTTTGAAGCAGGGGATTCATATTTGCCTTCTGAAAATATCACTCTGGCTGCAGGGTACAAGATGAATGGGATGGTGTGAGGGCTGACGTGGCAAGACCAGTTAGGCTGCTTGTACTACACAGAAGCATAAATGAAAATGGGAGAAGCTGATGGATAACGTCATAGATTTGATATTTATGAGATAAAACTGGGAAGCTCTAAAGCATAATTGGGGTGAAAGTTAAGGATGATGGCTTGGTTTCCATTTTGTGCACTTAGTAGATAGTGGGTTAAGAAACAGCAGAAAAAGGCCAATTTTGTGGTGAACTCATGAATGCAAGTTTGGACACGGTGAGTTTGAAGTCTGTTTGAGTTATCCAGGAGGGGTTCTGAGGTAGATAGGCAGCAGGATATACAGGTTTGGTGTTCAGTGGAGAAGACTGGGGTGGAGATAATATTTATGTCTTGTTACATTTAGGGTGATAATAAAAGCTGATGTTGTGGAAGAGATCCTGTTGGGAGAGAATAATGAAATAAGAGAGAGCTCAATATGTATGAAGCCTTGAGGAACTTAACTGTCCTTTGCTGAGAAAGCTAAAGCTAATTCTCAAAGTCCATCAGGAGAAACTACAGAGAATTCCTGCTTTTAGATGGAGGTGAGAATACGTGTCAAAGACATTTTGACCAACCCTGAGAAATGAAGAATTTAAGTTTACCATAAACTTGAGTATGAATATGTCTGAACGGATTCTTTCCTGGGTCTGGAGTCAGCAACACCTCTTTGGCAAGGACATAGTCATTTATAAGCCCATTCACTATGGTACCTCTTGTTTTTACTTGAGAATATGAGAAGAGTCCACAGTAGTTTGTGTGGGATTTGACTTTCTTCTCTTTTGGAAAGAGGAAAGGGATTCCCGATTGATGTCTCAAAGTCAACCATTTGGGGAAGGTGCACAAAAAGAGGAAAGCTTCCCTACACACCTAGCCCACCAAGTATTTCTAGAAACCTGAACAATTTAGAGTCCCTCCATGCAAGATTTTAGATATTTCAGAAATGGAAAGCAGAGGAGAGAAAGAGTGCTCTGGAGCAGTTTTTATCTGATAGATACAGAAAGTAAAATGAAAATTTTAAGGACAGAGCTAGAGCTCACACTAATTTGTATAGAAATTAGGACTCTGTCAAGTGAGAAGCATGCCCCAGTTGGGATACTTTCTCAAAGAGTAGCTAGAATCTAACTTCCAAAACTCTAATGACGAATTATATGAAAAAAAAATTATTGTTGAGTTTTCGGATGGGTATAATGCTTCATGTAGGAATCAAGCCTGGCCCAAACACATCCAAGGACCGACATGTAATTGTCATCATCTTCCAACTATTTATGGGATTTGGCATCACTGTTTCTTCAGCATTGAATTTGAAAGTTGGAATGTCTCTGTACACGTGCCTAATAGACACTTAGGTCAACATTCCTTTGGCACGTTGGATATTTTCCATTGGTTCATGCCTCAGTCCTTGTATTTGTGAATCACTTTCCATTAAATTCCTACTACCATCTCTTTAAACATGCTCTTTTCCTTTTATAAATGTATAATAAATACATACATGATTATATAAACTTATATACATAGATATAATTTATGGTAATACTCCATATACATGGTTAAAAACCCTATCAAATTATACTTGCTCAATTTATAGGCTATAAAATGTTTTATTTAAGAATATACAGTCTTCAACTATTTTATCGTGTGCTTTGCCTTTATTAAACAATCTCACCACGGGATTTGGAATTCACATGTTTAAACAACCATCTTTTAATATAGGATTTTAAAAAGACTAAGACGATCCACTATGTGTGTATTTCTTTCTAATGAATGTTAAAATCCTTACTCTTAAGTAAAAAAGCAAAGCAGTGGAAATAAGAAAGATATCAGGTTCCTTTGTCATGACAGGTTTTCAGGGAATCATTAAAGCTAATGGAACCATATAATCCTAGGTTGCATGTTACATAAACTAACCTGTCCATGGCCAAGGAAGACTGTCTGTTAAAGTTGGCTTCCTAATAGGTATGTGTACACCGAAAGTAAGCTTTAACTCCCTTTTTCATTATGTCTGAATCGTTCAGTAATTTTGCCCTTCCTCAGTTCCCCCAAATGAAGCTGGTGATAACATGGAGCTTCTCACATATTGTGTTCTACAGAAGACTCACTTTGTCTTCTGGTTTTTGGTCCAATACTTCATAGTGTCAAGTTCCCAACTGCTGGTTGGGCCCACCCATGTCCTCACAGGGTCTGGTTGAAAAGAGCACATCCGTATGTTTGAACATTTTCATAGGACTGAGGGATAGTGTCCACCACCTTATCTGCAGCTGTGGGAGGCCCGCAAGACCATGGAATGAACCAATGCCATGCTGATCAGAAATAATTACAAATGGAAACAATCCTTCACGCAGCTTTTTAA
Organism: Catagonus wagneri; assembly: GCA_004024745.2. Classification (NCBI taxonomy): domain Eukaryota; kingdom Metazoa; phylum Chordata; class Mammalia; order Artiodactyla; family Tayassuidae; genus Catagonus; species Catagonus wagneri. The sequence goes on along the minus strand of PVHT020000237.1, from coordinate 1,603,644 downwards.
TTTTTTTTTTTTACATTTACAACTATAATTTTGTCGTTTATCCATATTTTGCTGTGTTATTTTGATATTTAAAGCATATGTGTCATTATTGGCAGCTTTTTTTTTTAATTCTTTTTGCTTTCTGGAGTAGCAATGTCAACTTAAACGAAAATCTAAAACAATCTCTAGGGAAATTCATTTTTGTGTTTGCCTCTGAAAACATTTATAAAAGTAACTTTTAAAACAATGGTAGTAAAGACCTTAGCAAAAATACTAAAAAGAGATGAAGGAAGTAAACATACAAAAAAAAAATACAAAGAATTTGAAAAAAGAAAGGAAATTCTATTAAACAGATATTGCTATTCCTTTGAGAGAGCTTAGGGGTAAGATTTTTCCCATCACTGGGATTTCTTACTTTTATTGCTTCTGGTTTATTCTTAATTTTTATTCCTTATGGTTATTTTTTCTGATTACGTAAAATTTTTTTTCAGATAATAACTTCTATGTAGGGTTGAGAGAAAGTAAAATGGTTTTATTTTGCCTTTTAATATCTGTCCTTTAAATGACCTTCTGTACTTCTTTTTTAATAAACAGAATAATGAGAATCCCAAGAAAAGCAAAAATAATCTGGTTGATAATCTTATTTTTTTTCTGTGAGACTTGCATTCCTGCCTTGTCTGTTTTTCAGGATACCAGACATTTTGACTATTTGATCATCCATTGGATAGGCACAGAAAACATCACCCATAAGGTTTTATATCATTCAGAGGTAAAAAGAGCTACAAACCTAAAAAAGAAAGTCTGAGAGGGATTTTGGAAGGAATGTGCTCAGAAATTATCACTTTTTTTCTTGTACTCAGCTCTCAAGATAGTGACATTAATAATTGAAAGCATCATACTGTATAGTTGCAGACTGTTGGAGGGTACCCGTCATGAAGATATGTATTTATAGATGTGTCTTCTAGGTGTTAGGATGTATTTCAGGTGCATTTTCTTATCTCCATCCTATGTAATCACTGCCATGCACTGAAGAGATGGCTTTCAGATGACCGGGAAGTATTGGTGGCAGACACAAGGCTAAGACTCATATGATCTTAAAGGCTGTGAGAAAATTTTGCCATTTACGGGCCATAGCACAGAAAGAGACGGAATTTTTTTCTTCAATACCACTTGGCTGACCTGAGGGTTCAGTGTCTTCTCTAACAGAGTACTAAATGTTTTTGGAAGTAGGAGAAAAGTTGTGCCTCTGGACACTATCAAGATACACAAAGGCGGAGTTCTCTGTCGTGACTCAGCAGAAATGAATCCAATTAGGAGTCATGAGGTTCTGGGTTCGATCCCTGGCCTCCTCAGTGAGTTAAGAATTCGGCCTTGCTGAGAGCTGTGGTGTAGGTCACAGACGCAGCTTGGATCTGGCGCTGCTGTGGCTGTGGGGTAGGCCAGCAGCTGTAGCTGCGATTAGACCCCTAGCCTGGGAAACCTCCATATGCCATGGGTGCGGCCCTAAAAAGCAAAAAAAAAAAAAAATACACAGAGGCAAAACTTCTGTGGTTGTATACACGTGTGTATTTGTATGTTCCTAAGTGTCAGTGTGCATGTGTGTTTATGTGCCTGAGTATGCATGATTGTGTATGAGTATTAAGTTGAATAATTACTTCTAAACTGCAGATTAATTACCATTAATTCTAAACAATGAAATAACGGATGATTTATTCTGACTACTCATATGAGGCAAATATGTTTGTATATATGATCTCTGCAAAAAATGATGTAGGAAATTATGTAAAGTATATGTATAAGGTATCTTTTATTAGAGATATTACAGATAGAATTTAAGCATCTGCTACGTATATCTTTAAAATTTGATATACTAGTTGATCTTTAAATGTTTCAAAATGGTTATGGTTAAACTCTGATGTTAAGATCATGGGACTCAAAGTCCCAAGAGATAGCAAATATGAAGAGCCTACTTGTAAATAAGCAACTGACCTTATGTCTAAGAAAAATTTCCCTTTCCTATGGATAGTGTTTTAAATGTAAAGTTTTTGCCATAAATATTAGATGCCTTGCTAATTATCATAATGCTTTGTAAACATTTTCATTAGACTATAAAAGTCAGTTGTTTTAAAAGCATGGTCCGTATCGGCATCACTTGGGAATTTATTAGAAACCCAGATTCTAAGATCACAACTCAGATTTACTAACAGGGTCCAACAGTCTGCAGATGATTCTATAAAAGGCCAAAGTCTGAGAACTGCTGACATAAGGTATAATGTAAAACGATCCTAGTCAAGATATTCACACCATCACAAATGTTAAGTACCTACTCTACATACAAGGGCAGCAAGGAGAGAAAGACTTAGTATATTGAAGATAATTAAGCATGAAGTGAATTACAACCTTTTGTTTTTGTTTTTGCATTCTATGGCCACACTTGTGGCATATGGAAGTTGCCAGGCTAGGGGTCGAATCAGAGCTGCAGCTGCAGGCCTACACCACAGCCACAGCAATGTCGGAGCATTTGCAACCTACACCACAGCTCATCGCAGCGCTGGATCCCGGACCTACTGAGCAAGGCCAGGGATTGAGCTGAACCCACATCCTCATGGAAACTAGTAGAATTCGTTTCCGCTGTGCCATAATGGGAACTCCAATTACAACTTTTTAAAATACAAATAGTCCACTATCCAGATTTAAATTATTCACCTCTGTAATCCACTGTAATTCTTTCTGGACACAGACACAGTTTATTTACCAACACCTATCTTATTCACACTAAATTGAAAATGATATCTATTTTTAAAAAATCCTTAGACATAACTTCCAAACATCTCCACATTTTTGGTAAATATATAGTTTAAGGATCTAGGTGAAATTCTGGGTAAATGGTGCAAGTACATAAGATGGAAGCCCTTGTTTTCTTACGTCAAGTTTCCCATGACTTAAAGTGTGTGTATTCAAGAAGTCAAAGAATAGATATTTTAGAATGTCACTATTTAATAAATAACTATCTATATTCTACAGCTTACCACATTGTGCTTCTTCCATTTTTTGGTTGAAAAAGACAGATACATGCTTTAAAGTGGAAACTTCTTCCATGATGATTCCAAGATGCTTTTCTTGTCTCAATATGGTCAACCACCTAGTCAGGAATAGCATTTGATAACTCATCAATACAGTATTCAACTCATATACTAAAAGATGAAATGAGAACTTTTCACTGGATCAATAATAAACCGATAGGAACAGATCGAAAATGCAAATTTCTTTCTCTTTTTCTAGAAATGATTTTGGTTCACATGAGGAATAGGAATTTGCAAGAGTGGACTGTGTCATAAAGGTAAGATTTGGGAAGTGGTTAGACATCCAAGAATGTCCTAAAATTCAAAGAAAATTAGAGTTCACTGAAAAGCATCTCTCCCATTTCATGCTTTGGTATCTAAAGAAAAACAGGAATCTTTAAGTTTTTAGTGTTTATTCTTTTTCTGCTAAAATGCAAGCATCTCTTGGGACTGATGCCCAATCTCAGCGAGTATCTTAACTGTGTTTGCTAAGTAAGGATTTGTGCTAATGGGCCAAAAAAAATATTCTGGGGAATGTGGGTAGTTAAGTGGGCATCAAGGAACCAATAAAATTCCTATGAGAAAATGTAGGGCACTCAGAAAAATACCATCTATTTTGTAATTTCTTGCAGTATGATTGCTACACTAAAAGTTTTTGGCATTTAATGTATGGGACGCTGTACTGGCCCCAGACTGAAAAGAGTGGTTTGCAACATACAGTGCTTGTACAATTTTCCTTGCTTTTCAAAGTGCAAAACATCATGAAGGTCATCCTTTCCTCTCAGTATAATTATTTTTTATTTCACAAAAATCAGTTAATTTAGAGGAGAGCAAAGCTGGATGTCAATGAATTGGTTGCAATCTCATCAGGCAATCAGACGTGAGATCAACACAGCTGTTGGAACAGAAACAGCCAGGAAGATGCTAGTTAGAAGCCTGTCAGGAGCACAGAGGCCAAAAGCATTATTGTCATGTGGGGTGACACCAGCAAAGATTTATTAATATATTCCTCCAAGAGATATTTAAAATCAGTGCTGTTTCTAAAGACTACGAAACAGCATAATATTTATATGGGTAGGCTCTTGGCTGTTTTGTATAGACTGCCTTCAAAAGCAAATACTATTTTCTGTTAAAATTGGATATATAAAAAATCTACTGTTGTTACTCTGAAGCAGCATATACCATATTACATACTCAGATTTTGCATATAATATATTTATTTGCATACAGAAATATGTATTTCTATTATACATTCTATCACTTTATTTATAGAATATGTATATTAAGCATACAGCATATTCCAGGAAGATACATTAAATATGCACACAGTTCATGCTGTAGCGCGCACCCTTTTAAGAGAAGCATATTTAAGAGGCATGGTATTGTATATACATGCTGAAAATACACTTTGCACAATTCATCCAGCTTTGGGTGCTTCCCTAATCTATTTGCAACACCAGTGCTGTGGTTGTTGAAAGGGATACTATCAAACAGGGGTAAAGGCAACTACGAGTGAATGAAGTAGGAGAAAATGAAAGTAGACTGCATTTCTAAGTATACGTTGCCATCATTTTAAATTCCCATCTCCCCCAATGTCAGATCTTCAGGATCAAAAAAAAGCAGTGAATGGACAAGGAGCAGGAGTGTGTGGGACCTCCAGCTTTGACATTCAAGCCAGAAAGCTTACCTTGTGTGACTTATTGTTTTGGTGACCTTGTCCTACAACTTGGGAGTTGGCATTAAATTAATGATGAACTGATAAAAGGGTAATCATTTCTTCCAAGAAATGAACTGGCTTTTTCACCTTCTTAAGCTCTTTTTCTTACAAACCACTCTAAGATATTTACATTATTGCTATGAGGAAAGAAGCAAGTCTTGACAGATGTTCACCTTTCCAGTGAAGACAAAGGAGGTGAATCACCTGTTTCTGAAAGAGGCGCTTAATATTTTTGAAAGGAAAAATAGCAGCTCCAATAGAAAGTGACCATATCAACTGCAACCATTTTAGCCCTCAATTGACTGGACTCTGTGGCAGTTATAACTGGACATTAAGATATCAGAAACAATGTGCAATCAGAAACAATGTGCAGTGTGCATGGTATGGAGATTTTGGATATGTAGATGTGTCCTGGGTTCCAAATTTGTGAATTACAAATAAACCAGACTCACTAGATGACAGTGTGTCTGTGTACACAATCGGTCAGTATTACCTTTTTCAAACAGGTGAGTAATTTGCATTAACATTCTAATAACGATACAGGATTACTTTCCCACTTATACAAAGCAAGCTCTAGAATCCCATAAAATGGACCAGAGTTTCTCAACTTCGGCAGTGCTGCCATTTTGGATGAAAAAATTCTTAGCTGTGGGTCTATTTTATGCCTTGTAAGCCATTTAGCAGCATCCCTGGCCTCTATTCACTAGATTCCAATAGCCCGCCCTCAGGTTGTGACACCTAAAAATGAATCCACATTGTTCAATATCCCCTAGGAGGCAAAATCGTCCCTGGTTGGGAGCCACAGAAATAGATACATCCAGCAATAGTTAATGCAAGCTTTTGGATGTGGTCTCCATAGCTTTCCAATCATCTACTATTTTCAATATTCTTCCCATTTTTCTGATTCCAATTGGCAAGCTTCCATGATGTGTCAGTCTATATTCAGTTCCTTTATTTAGTTTTTGATGGTTTCTCTTGCAGGAAGGTTGTGGTGTATATGGTGAAGGTCAAGAACAGAAGGAAGAAAAAAAAAGAATGCAATGGCAGTGGAGAGTAAGAGGCACCTGGATTCTCGATAAGTTGGATGGTGAGAGCAGACAAAAAAAGACCTCAATCCAGAATCCTGAATCCTTGAATCCAAAAGAGTTCATCCCAACTATAGCTGAATCTACCTCATAACAGTACAAGTTAATAAGTGAAATATTTAGCCAGTCAATTGTTGTGTTTACAGGAAACCAAATAGCCTACTGGCTTGATGTCCCTTCCGCTCAACTGATACACTAACTTCAAGAAAAAAAATAAAAATAAATAAGGATTTGAAATATAAAAGTATATAATAAAGCAATTGTAAATTTTAGAATAAAGAAATATGTATGAACTGATGCTGTATGTTTATAAAGATTTGGCTGGGGGGAATGACCGAGTTATTGAAACAGGAGGTTATTTTTACAAAGGATACATTATGTACAAATGTTGGCAATTTGCTTCTTGCTAATTGTCTTTTTTATTGTTATTTACCTTGTGCTTTTGTTTCAGCTCTCAAAATTTCTGAGATGCCATTTGAGAGGCAAGTCACATAAAATAACTCTAATTAAAGTACTAAAGCCTAATACTGACAAGTTTATCATGCACCTCACATGGATATTATTGGTCAAGATATCATAAAGCTCATACATCTAAAATGCAAAATATGAACTTTGAAAAGGTTTTAATAAATTTGATTTCTATTGATTGGGCCATGTTTACAAAACTTATTGGGAAGACTATAGCAAATATATAAGAAAACAAATTTGAGGAATAAAAATAACTAAATATTAATATAATCACGTATTTATTGGGAGGGGTACCAATAAAAAGTCTCTATATAGACAAGACTCTATGTAAAGCCACCATTGGATAATCGTTCCTGTTATAATTTTCTAAGGTCTGTAATTAAAGAAACAGTGGGAAGTGCCACTACCTTCTTTCACCTACCTTCTTTCAGATTCTGCTGAGCTCCCTTGGCCTGTTTGATATCCATGACACTTCTGCCATCAAGATTACTATACTTCTCATTGACAGAATTTCGAAGTTAAAAAACTTTAGGGAGAACTGACAATTTGAGGAACACAAAACATGTGGTTTCAGTAAATGTTTCTGAATTACTCTCTTTCCTCTACAGGTCATAGAATGGTTATAAATCTCACTGGACTCTAAATTGGATATCATCCTTCAGCAAGTATGGAAGAGAAGGTCTTACTCTCTTGGGACTGACCCAAGTCATTGGTGCCACATGAGTATGTTAATCCTATTTAAGATTCCAGATGAATAAAGCAACATTTTCTTCCTGCTGACAAAGGCCAGGAGTTCATGATTTACAAGTTAACATTTTATGCATGGGTCAGGAAGATTCAGGTGGAAACATGAACTTTCCACCTTCCGTTTTCTTATCTCAAAATTCATCTGGCTTCAGTAAACTTTTTCCAACAAGAATGACCATTATTTAATTTGATGAGACCTCAATTTAAAAATGACTTTGGTTGCTTGAGCATGTTTCTATATTAGGAAGGCTATTATATTCAGCTAAGAGGTTAGTTCAGTAGAAAACTAGATTGGTCAAAACATTTCACATGAAGGATCATAAGTGAACTAAATCCTCATTGGGCTTTATACCTCCAAAGAAGGTAAAATACACAGTGCGCAGGACTAAAATACCCTTTTTCATGGCTGTCTCTGGTTGTATTTAGTAGAAGTCCTGTGGATTTTGCCCTTACACAATGTACAAAAAATAATGCCATAATGAGAAGAATAATGATGTAATACAGTTACAATTTTTGTTTTTCTTTGTTTGCTTTGCTCTCTTTTGATGGTGGGAAAAGGGTAAGGCAAAGAAAGATAAGGATTTGTTATGTTGCAATTCTCCACAAAACCATAATAAAATAATAATATATAGTAACACTCTGGAGGCCATTTCTACACCCTTTTTTGATCTTCTTTCTTCACTTCCCCATTGTATAATGGCTTTCTTTATGTTTAAGTCTCGAGGTTAGGTTGTAATCGTGGCATTTCATCCTCATATGGACACATGGGAACAAAAAAGTGAAAAAAAAAAGAAAAGAGTTTATTATTCTTTTTGTGCAGAGATAAAATTATATATTCAGAAGCCCTTCATCAAGAGAGTATGAGAAAGCATAGATCGTTCCTCAAATCCACAATTCCAACATGTCCCTTGTATGGTCTTGTTGCTCCTAAACGGACAGGGTTTATAAGATGCAAGTTTCTCAAATTGGAGCATAGGCACAATAAGTGTCACTGTAGGGCTCCTTAATTGCACATTCCATAATAAGACTATAAAGTGCAATGGCAGAGATTTTAAAACTAGGAGCTCTTACATTCTGTTTCTGTTCCTCAGGCTCCTCTTGACAAGCTTTCTTCTTTACAAAGATGTTTTACCTTGTAGCGCCTATGTTCTTATAATGACACATAAGAAGGTGTTTAAAGGTCTTCTTGAAGGTGGCATTACAAAGTGCATAGCAGGCAGGGTTGATAGTGCTGTTTATGTAACAGAGCCAATAACCAATTGTCCACACTGTGTTCGGGATGCAGGGTGCACAGAAGGTATTAATGAGCACCATGACATTGTATGGGGCCCAAGTGATGATGAAAGCCAACAGAATAGCCAAGATCGTCCTGGTCACTTTCTTTTCCCGGGAAGGAGGTGGCTTCTTTTTTGCAGGCTGCTTGGTCATCTTCACAATCTTGCGAGCGACAATGTTCTGCTTTTCATCTCCATTCTGACCTGAAGAACCAACAAGCTCCACAGTGGTATTACTCGGGGTACATGAGTCACCTTTTTGGGTCTTGGTGACAATTTTGATGCATGTTTGCTTTGAGTTCTCATCTTTGGAATGGCCCAGGGAAGTGGAAACTGTATTTTCATCCTGGGTTATTTCATCATCTCTCATATTAGAGGCAACAGCACTGACTGAGGTGGAATCATTGGAGCTTTCTTTCTCTTCTCCCTGGACACAGTTTTCAGTCACAGCATCTCTGGGAGCTTTGCCATTCTGGATTTTGTTGTGCTCCAGGCCATCATCGCTGCCAGGTGTGTTGTTGTTGTTTGGCTTCACTATCCTTCCTTGTACCAAACTTGGAGAAACCGGATCTTGGTTGGCCACAGGCTCCTTTTTGTCCTTCTTTATCCTGCTCTTACTGGCTCGGGAGATGTGCCAGTATAATACAGTCATGATGATCACAGGCAAATAGAAGGCTGCAATGGCAGTGCCAAAGGTGACAGCAGCATTGGAAAAAAACTGTATGTAGCATTCCCCATCCTCCACAGTTCTCACCCCTACAATGAACTGCCAGAAGAGAATGGCCGGAGCCCAGAGGATGAAGGAGAGGACCCACGCAGCAGCAATCATCATACCTGCCATTTTTGTGGTCCGCTTGACGGGGTAGGTGAGCGGCTTCGTGACACAGAAGTACCTGTCAAAGCTGATGATGAGCAGATTCATTACTGAGGCGTTACTGACCACGTAGTCCAGAGCTAGCCAAAGGTCACACACCACGGGGCCCAAAGGCCAGTAGCCAATCACAGTGTAAAGAGTGTACAAGTTCATGGAGAAAACACCAATGATGAGGTCAGCACAGGCCAAGCTGAACAAAAAGTAATTGTTGACTGTCTGGAGGTGTCGATTGACTTTGATGGAGACCATGACTAGGATGTTTCCAATAATGGTCACTAAACTGAGGGATCCGGCGACAAGGACAATAAAAACCACTTCGAATGTCTTATAAGGACTGGTCAGAGCCAGGCCATTGTTAGAGGAGTTGGTTGAGTTATTCATTTTGTGTTCTATTCAGTAGCCAAGTAGCCAAATATACATTTAAACCTGCAAGGAAATAAAATAAAATTAACAAATATGTAATATAAACATTGCTTTAAAATATATCAGGTTTCTTTCTTCTAAACCACATTTTCCGCCCAAATCTTCTTCCTTCTTTCCCCTACAAGTTCGTTGTGTCTACCTGCCCCAATATCCCACATAAAAGGCAAAGATTTAAACGGAAGACTCAAAAGGTCCTTTCAGGATAGGAATGTATTTGAAGTCTGATAACATTTTCAATGTGTTCATATGTAGAACTGAATATCTATTTGTCTATATGTCATAATGTTATCTGTCATTAATCAACCTAACGGAGCATAATATTGACGAACTGAACTAAATAAACCAAAATTATACATAAACTTCCCAAAGTACCAAGAGGTTTCTGGTATAGACATAAAAATTAATAATCAGGAGGATAAAATTATGGGAAAAAGCATAAAACTGATGATACTGAGTGTGTGACCTTTATAGTCAGTGGATCCTTTCCTCCTGGTTGCTCTAAATCTTTTTCATAATAATACTGGTAATGATAACAATAAAGATGAGATAATAGTGATACATTATTAACCAATATAATCTCCCCAATGAGTATTATTTTTTCTGATCTCTATTTTACAGGTGTGGTTAGTGTCACATAGTTAGCATATTCTATGTAGTTAGCAATATCCCATCTCCTGAAAAAGTTATTAAATGCATATTGATACGATTATATCAATTTCCTGAATTTTAAAAGATCACTACCAAGTCTATTATCTTACTGTTCGTCCAGATAAATCTTTGGTACAGTAAGGCTAGAATTTTATTTGTTTGGCAGAACGGGGAGCTGAAGCCCAGAATGATTTAGAAATTTATATAAGGTCACGTAGAAGTCAAGATAAGACTATGAACCTTAGTTCATTCAATCATTCAGTCATTTACTTTGTCGTCATACACCTATTAAGCAACTCTGGATTAGGCATTATGATATCCTCTGGGTACTCTCTGACGATTAAGACATGGTCCCTTGCCTGTGAAAGGCATATGCTCTGATGGAAGCTCATGGGTTGGTAAAGAAGCAATTACTAAACCTATGTAAAGATACTCAACCTCACGATTTAAAAATGTAGACACGTTGTCATCAGTTTGTATATAGGAGCTGGTATAGTCATTCCATGACCTAACATCCTGACCCTCAGTCACCATTCTAAGGCACCTTAAGACAATCCAAGTTACTCAAAGACAACTGTACTCCAGATTGATAAAATGTAAACCCAAACAATGGGAACCATTTCTCCATCTGCAGTTGTTAAAATCATTGGCTATTATTGACTGGACTATGGGGGTAATTTCTTTGAAGTGAAATATCTATATCCTTAAAAATGTATACACGTTTAAAAAATTTTAAATGAAGAAATACTTGTCTCAGTATACTACATATAGGAAGTTATATTTCAGCTATAGTTATAAAAATGTGCAAAGAGGTCTACTCAAGGACATTAATTCAGAAATATTATAGCAAAAAAAAACATCTAGAAAGATTACAACAATTCATTGAGAGAAGTCTCATCACACAAAATTTCTTAAGGAAAACATAAGGAATTTGAATTTAGTCTGTAAGTCGTGGAGAAATTTGAAGAGTTTCAGCAGGCAAGCAGTTTTGATGGAAAGGAACTTAGCGTGTTTTCTTCCCCAGTTCTCCATATCCTGTTTTACCCATCTCTGTAAATCCTATTATCATCAAGTTAACAGTTGGGAGTCTTCACCTGGCCTCCTGCCTCTCCCACACTTCATGCAACGATGGACTGTCAACTCTACTTCTTAAATATCTTTTAACTTTACACTTTGTCCCCATTTTTCACTCCCATTTCCTTATGCTAGGTCCTACTTACCTGTATCCTTGACCTAATTAGGCTCTTGATAAAATTTATAATCCTGCCCCCTTGCATCTGTCCAGAAGTATCTCAGAACTTCCCTAAATATCCCACATTTAAGGCAATGACATGCAGTTCTCTAAACACAACCTTGTCAGTTATAACTTCAGGCTATTTCCCATCCTTGTCTCCTGCCTTAAAAGAACCTCCCCCACATCAACTCTCATGTCTCATCTGTGTGCCCCCTATTCAACCTTCGGGCATCATCAATTCTATGAAACCCTTTAGAGAGCTCTTGGTCTAGCGGTTTTTTTCCCCCTATCTCTGCTTCCACAGCCCACCTTATATCATTTTATTTTGTTATTCTGTTATTTGCTTGTTTAGAGTTTTTGAATGTCAACTGGAAAACCAAGTTAATCATACTCCTCAGATTATACTCCGCATCCTCACCAGTCTCTGCAAGGTCCTTCTCTTATTTTTATTCTATCAGTAGTATCCTCTTTTCCTTTCTAATTCTCACATCCCATTACCCCTTTTTTCTTTAGAACTTCCGCAAGTTGCTTATACTACTTTGGCTAGATATGCAACTCTGGAAAACACACATTTTTTTTTTCTTATGATCTTAATTTACTAAATGATCCCATGTTCTACATGTTCTGTTTCATTTTATTTCCTCACTCAATACCACGTTTTTATGTTACTTCAGCTATTTCAAATACAGTGCTTCTAATCCCACAATAAGCAAATCACAACATCTTTTCTTATACATTTCTCTAGTGATGGGCATTCTGATTGCCTCAAACTGCTTGAAATAGTGCTGAATCAAAAGTTTCATACTGTGTCATGTACTTGAGCTACAAATTTCCATATCACGTAAGACCAAGAGTGAGACCACTGGACGAAGGCATGGGTATAACCCTTCTTTTGACTACGGCCTTATTATTCTCTGGGATAGCTGCAGCAGATCCTACTCTGATCAGATTAGTCCTGCTTCTCAATAATATTTAAACAATCGTTATTATGCAACGACTTAATATTTGACAATCTCACAGAGAAGATTGTAGCTTTTTGTTTTAGTTTCTACTCTGATTCCTGGAGAGGCCATATAATTAAGTAGCCTTTCAGGTTTCCATTTTTATAGATCCCTGTTGACCCATGGGACACTGGTGTTACATTGTCTGTGTAGATTTCCTTCTTCACTAGCAAAACAATGAATTTTTGACTTAGTTTTTGTAGCTCTACTCTCCTGCTTACTGCCTCAGATATAATTGGTGCTCAAAAAATGTTGAATCAATACAAGATCAACAATTAATTCAACCCCTGTTTACCTAATCAGTAGAAATGTTTCAATAGTACTGCTTTGGTCATTATTCATACAACTGTTTATCAGTGTAATTTATTTAAACTAAATAATTTCACTAATCAATTGTTATTCAAATGATTCCTTATTAACTAATATATCAGTGGCTCAGAATTCTGACTTGCTTATAAGCTTGCTTCTGTCTATTCACTAGATAAATTCATGGCATTCTGGAGTTGAATTATATGTATATCTGTTTCAAAATATTCATTTTAATAATTTGATTGAAAAATACCAAATATTTAATTTTTCCAGTGTCCTTTTTGACACTTTATTCTTCACACTTATGTTAATAAAATATAAGGCAATATTTACTTGATTTAAAAAACATTTTGAGTAACTTCCTCTGGAAAATTATATATAGGTACATATATATACACATACACATATGGCATTTAAGTTTAAAAATAAACTAGCTTGGTCTCTTATTTTACAGACGAAGAAACTGTAAGAGTAATCAAGGGATTTGGTTCTTGCCATAACTTGGGCTATAATAAGGACAATTATTATTCCAAAATTTTACAATAACAGAAATCTGCATGACTCTTACTTTACATTTTTCATATTGCTTCTTCAGTAGTTTTCTCCCTTCCTCCTCTTCCTCTTCTTGTTTACCATGAGTATGCTTTATATTTTCAACTTAAAAAAATAACTAAATGAATATACTCTTAGGACCCTAAACATATGTAATCTTAATATTAACAAATCCATAAAACACATAGAGCAGATCCTATTAACCCCTTTATCTGAAGAAGTAAGCTGAGGCTATAAGAAGAGATTAAGTCAACTGTCATTGGTTTGAAGACCAGTGAATAATGTCTGCAAATCAAATGAACGTCTTTACTCCTCAGTTAGACACTCTTTGTTTCTCTCCTCACTTGAGAACTATACTTTATCCAACAGGGGTTGCTAGATAAGACAAATTCCATTTGGGATATCTTATAATTCTTACCTAGGCAGAACACATTAAATTAGTAAATGTATACAGTGTTAACATACTTAGTTGCTATCATAACTTCTTAACTTGGAGTTATAACATTTGTTTGTACTAAGGCTATTTGTGAAAATGGAAAATGTTTCACTTAGAAGCAAGTGCAGGTATTTAAGGGATGGCATTCCTCTCTCCCCATGTGATGCACAAGCTACACAAGGACTGTTTCTCTTCTATTTAAGAGGAGCTTTCTTTCATCAATTTCTAGCCACCTCTGTCTGCTGCTTACATTTCTGTAAAAGTTCTTACCTCTGATGTGGCATCATAGGATTTTATTAAAGCAGTAATTGTTACGTCATCGATGAGATAATTATAATAGACTAAACAAGATGACCTTTAAAGGATTCAACATCTTAATACAGTAAGTGTATAATAATCCTTTTGGTATTTTACAATGTTAGTTTATGACTAAGTCCTGAAAGTACTATGGAAACTTATGAGAAAAAAATTTCTGTCCTTTGTTTCTTCACTCCTTTATTCCCTACATGTCGTGGTGAGGAATGTATCACGGTTTAATATTATCCCAGTAAAGCTGTGGGTGCTAATCTCTGCTTTTAATTATTAGCTGTATGAGTCTGATTGTGTCATTTACCTTCTATGAACCTTAATTCTTTTTTTTTTCTCAAGCAGGAATAATAGCAACCCTATTTTTCTTCTAGAACTGTGGTAATAATGATCGTGAGATGGTGTCTCTGAACCACGTTAATAAATGATTAAACACTATTAATATTTACAGTTATTACATGGGTATTAATCACCTTTCTTAACAGTTACCAGAAAAACAAATTGGCTGCGGGTGTGTGAAATAGATTAATAATAAGGAAATGTGGGGTGTAGTGGTACTGGTAATACTAAATTATCATTATTGTGAATTTCTGCTGTGGTGCAGCGGAAGCGAACTTGACTAGTATCCATAAAGACATGGGTTCAATCCCCTGTCCTGCTCAGTGGGTTAAGGATCTGGTGTTGCCGTGAGCTGTGGTATAGGCCAGCAGCTATAGTTCCGATTCGATCCCTAGCCTGGGAACTTCCATACGCCTTGGGGCAGTCTTAAAAAGCAAAAAAAAAAAAAAAAAAAAAAAAAAAAAAAAAAAAAAAAAAAAAGGAAAAGAAAAAAATCATTATCAATGCTCTTCAGTTATTAATAATATTAAATTATCAATATAATAATATTTATAATTAACACATTGAGCATGATTACTCTTCATAGCAACTTGTGAGGTGACGTTTATTATTATATGTCTTTTTATTATTATATGTCTATTATATAAATATTGAAATAAAGATCACATAATTAAGCTATTGAGATTCAAACCCAGAGTATTTAAGTCTAGACTGTGACAGGTATTCATTGTTTGTCTGAGGAACAGCTTTTTGGCCAACAGTGGCCAGTGTGAGCTCTACAGGTTTCTCCCTTTGACCTGCCATGACTAACCCAAGTTCAAGTTGAGTCCTTGAATTTGACAACAGAGGATCACTGTGTTCAGGACAATATTCTGATTTTGGAAAGCAGTGGCTCACAAGATCAACAGTATGTGAGGTTTGCACATGAAAATACATCACATTTAAAATTTAAAATATTTTTTCTAAAAGCAATCACCATAAAAACGTGTGGATTGATGTCTAACAAAATTATTCACGCCAATTATATAGATGTTCTAACACTGACGATAAATGTTTTTGAACTGCTACAGAGAAAATGCTAATTATTTTTGGCTTTTTTGCCTTTATCTAGGGCCACACCTGCGGCATATGGAGGTTCCCAGGCTAGGGGTCTAACAGGAGCTGTAGCCGCCGGCCTTCGCCACAGCCACAGCCACGTGGGATCCGAGCCGCGTCTGCAACCTACACCACAGCTCACAGCAACGCTGGATCCTTAACCCACTGAGCGAGGCCAGGGATCGAACCCGCAACCTCATGGTTCCTAGTCAGATTCGTTAACCACTGAGCCACAATGGGAACTCCAGAAAATGCTAATTTAAATGATTTTTTAAAAAATTTCTAATATATGTTTGGATACACAGTGGAAAGTTGATAAAATAAAGGGATTTTCTTCACATTCCTCCCAAATCAATAAGCACACCTCATATATAATGAGGACTTTCAGAGGTACATTCACAACATAATAAGCTAACAATAAATTTATCAACACATGAGCAACCTAAACGCTAAAATGGCTAAATTTCTGCACATTATTTTATTTAATTCTCACAATAGCCTGAGAACAATAATCATCTTTTCTAGCTTTATAGACGACAATGATCAGACTGCTGGCAATTACTAGGGCTGTGGTCCAAATTTAGGTATCTGATTCCTAGGGTAACTCCAGGAAACACCTTATTTAAAAAAAAAAAAAAAAGCTCTCTAGAGGAATTTAAAAAGT
This sequence comes from Catagonus wagneri, assembly GCA_004024745.2. Lineage (NCBI taxonomy): Eukaryota > Metazoa > Chordata > Mammalia > Artiodactyla > Tayassuidae > Catagonus > Catagonus wagneri. The sequence continues at coordinate 1,587,431 of PVHT020000237.1, read as the reverse complement.
CAGGAAAAAAAAAAGGAGCCTACGACTGACAACAAGTAGAATCAAGGGAAAGAAGACATATGACTGCAGAAAAAAACTTCAGAACAAGAAATCAAGAGTAATTCACATAAACTTGAATTTATTATTGTTTATATTTGCTTTTGTTTTAAAAATGTAATCTCAGTGTACATGGTTTTCATAGATTCTAATTTCTATGCTGCTATTTAGACACATTACCAAAAATGGCAAGGTTTTCTGCATTTTCTTTGTGCCCCTCTTTCACACATTGATCTCCTAGAAGCAGCCTTATCATTGAGCAAACACTAGGGATAAAAATCACTGGACTCGCCAGCGTTGCCTGAAATTCTCTCAACTGATAGAGTAATAAGGCCCATTTTAACTTTTTAAGTTGTATGTACAAGGACTAAACATGACAGTCTGTTCTGAGATATAAAGAAGCTTATTTTGATAATTATTATTCCTAGATATCTAGATTTCAGTACAAAAATAACTACTGTTATAAAAAAATGAAAAAAACAAGGATACAATAAAATATCAGATACTATTGTTAGAAACAAGATTAGTAGGAAAAAGGAACTAGTAGATGGTAGTTTAGGAGTCTTACCCATTATATCTACCTTCAGATAAAAGGATAATTTTATACTGTGTTATCATCAATTAGAAAGTAAATGAAGCTTATTTTTAATTTTATATTATATGTTTCTAAGTGAATATATAATAAATAATAATCTGGTAAATTCTAACTGTAAAATATCCCTGACACAGAAGACATGACAATTGAGGTATACAGTTTATATTGTTTTAGATTTCTACATATTCAAACAATCCCACCAACTTGTAAAAACTTCTGTATGGTATTTAACAGGCTTTGAGATTGTTCCTACATCAGTGATCAATCACTCCTGCCATCAATGGTGCAGGAGAGAAAAAGAAAGAAAAGAGAACTGGGGAGAGACATTTTAGGAAGGCTTGGGAAATAAAGTCCTCTTCTCTAAAGAAAGGTTTCAATGTACGGAATATTGATACAGAGGCAGCAGACGGCATAATTCAAGACCCTTATGAATTCTGAATGCCTTTAAATTTTACTCAAAGGTAAAGAAGAGATTTGTTCTGGGGCTCAGGAGACAGAGCAGCTCTGATAGCTGAAAATACTGACATTCCACATTCTGGTACTTTTTCAGTCAGCATCAGGAAGAAATGGAGTAAATTTCCACTATTTTTTTCTTTCTTTTCTTTCTTTCTTTTATTTATTTTTTATTTTTAAATATTATTTATTTTTTGTTTTTGCTTTTTAGGGCTGCACCTGTGGCATATGGAAGTTCCTAGGCTAGGAGTCGAAATGGAGTTAAGCTGCTGGCCTATAGTCACAGCCACAGCCACACAGGGTGTGATCCACATCTGTGACCTACACTGCAGCTCATGGCAATCCTTAACCCAATGAGTGAGGCAAGGGATCGAACCAGCATCTTCATGGATACTAGTCGGGATTGTTACTGTTGAGCTACAACAGGAACTTCCTCTACTTTTTTTTTCTTTAATCAGGTTTTCTTCTGATTTAAGTGACACTTTATAAGTCAGTCTACATATTGAGTGCTTTTCCATGAGCTCCTGGATTTCATTATATGAGCAGCCAAGGTGGGCACAGCAGGCACAGTGAGCAATGGCAGCCCTGCTGGGAAACCAGAGCTTTCTTTCTCTGTTTCTTTCTTGATTCTAAAATATCTTATTGAATTCCTTTATGAACATATCTTCATATGCCTTCAAGGGTTATGGAGGATGGAAGTGAAGGAGTAATGAGTGACCAAACAAAATGAACATTCTTATCTACAAAGAGTGAATAATCCCAGGGACACACACATTGCTGATGATAAACCAACTCTGGGCCAATATGGTGACAAGTGTCAAGGCTAAGAATTAATGTGGAAAGCCTGGTAAGAATGAGGTGAAAAAATTATAGAAAGCTTCCTAGAAACCTTTCTCAATGTTTCTGTCTCTCTTCTCTTTCTCTTTTTTCTTTCCCTTCACAATTTGTTTGTGTGTGACCTTTTTTTCTTTTTTAACTCTGTACTGAAGATTCTACATTCTATTATATTTCTCAGTAAAGTGCAATATACTGGGGTGGGTCTGGCAACCTGCAGGTTCAGAAACACAGAATAAGACTTGCCCACTTAATTACCTACACAGAGACTTTCATAATACCTAAAAAGATGTGTTGAAAGTATTCTGGAAGCAGTGTGTAGAGTTTTCCTCTTTTAGAAAACTGCAGCACAGTACTGCAGAATATACCAGGTATCCATTACATAAAATATTTGAAAAAAGAAAAAAAGCCTCACTTATGACGTTGCATTGATCAAGCTGTACCCTTAAGGTTGGTGCATGTCACTGTACGTAAGTTGCACTATAAAAAAAAATGTAAAAGCAAATCAAACTGAAAGTAGCTGAAACAGCAAATTTATTCTCACATTAGTACAAATACAAGAGAATTCATGATTTTTTTCCAGCATGAAAACCTTAAAGAACTTCCAAGTACTTATTATGAGGTAAACATGCTTGCAGTTTTGGCTGCCTATCAAGTATAATACTATTCTTAGTGGTGCTGGGACAAATTTCCACTCCATGTTCGCCAAGCTATCTTCCCCCTGCTTCAAAACACATCCTAAACAGCACTTACTCTAGAAAAATGTCATGACTAAGGGGGAAAGAAACCTAACAATGATTTAACTAGTAACCCTTGTCCTTGTCTCTACGTCTGTGGCTCCTTTAGGTTATTATTATTATTTTTTTAAAACACAGTACACTTCCTGCCAAAAGAGAAAAGTGTTCTGGACAATTATAAACAAAGCACAATCTGGAATAAATCACTCTTTTGACTTTTAAAAAAGAAATTCTGTCAGAAAAAGCACTGCAGCACCCTTCCTTTTCTGTACTAGGAATTAGTACAGGACTCCGATATTGATGATCAACATCACCTAATAAATGGGGCTGACGAACTAGTGCATTCTAGGCCAGACAGCAGCAATAGTGGAGAAAGCCTTCTTTCTAAAGGTTATGTCCTCACAAGGAAGAGGAGTGAAAGGAAAATGGAAGCAGTCCTCCAAGAGCTACTGAGAGTTGTATGCGATTAAGCAGCTGTATTTGAATTGATGCCTGTGTCTTTCTTACTGTCTTAAGAGGTTGGAAATGTGTATAGTCGGCTTTTTGTATTTCGTTTTTTCCCTAAAATCGGCAGGCTGCTGGTTTAATAACTCTAAATTAAGTTAATTCATTGCTTGAATTAAACATGTGAATCAAATTTGCAGAGGGATTGAGGCTTGTCATGGCTCTGATAGAAAATTCTAGAGTGAAAGCTGTTGTTCTAGAGAAGCTGAGCAATTCCAAACAATGAATCCCTTTAGAGATCCTTTTCAATGGTGCACGTGCCTTCTGCTGAAAGCTGAGGCTGAGCGCTAGCACAAGGCCACATGTAACTTTGGATAGCAGATCAAGGACAGCTTTGAAGAGAGGAATGAAAATTAGTTTAGGCTCAGAGAGAAGTTAAAGAAGTAAGTTAATAGTTTCCTCTAAAGAGTAGAGTGGAATTGTTAAGAATAAAGGTGATCAGAAGTTGTGGAAAGTTTAAGAAGTACGGGAAGAAGTGAATTTCTTCTGACGCTAAAGAAAATGCTTAAAACAAATACTGAGATAAGACATTTACAACAGGTAAGTACAAAAACGGACACAGGGGAAAAGGACACTTAGTTGTACTGAGGAATCTATGTCAAGCATGTCTCTGCTTAAGGTTGCCTTGTTCATATACAGAAAACAAAAAAGCCCATCAACGCATGTGTTGCTCTTTTCATAAAAATACACGCAAGAAAAATAAAGGTAAGTGCATTGTGTTTTACAGGCATGATTTTTTTTGGGTTATAACTTCTGAAAATAAATGCACCCATGTTTGTCAGCCAAACAGACATCAGCACTTTTAGTAGTGATACATAGAACAGGTATAGAGCCTTAAATAAGCAAATTCACCTCCATAAGGTTGAATCTTGGGCCCTTTAACCTCTCAATGTCAGAAATGACACAGGCCTCATATACTTATGATTCATACCAGATTCAATGAAGCTATAAAAATAAAGTAGTAATGAAGTGTAGAGAGAAAGTAATGGGCAGCAACTATTTTTATTGTTTCCAATCGAAAGACAAAATGATTGTTTCCTCAGAGGCTGATTGCAGCCTATTTCTAGAACGGAGCAAAATGACCACAGTGTTATCCCACTTCAAATGTGAAAAATGAGAGCATGGAGAAGATGAAAGTCTTTACCAAATGATCTAATGGCAATTGAGATGAGGAAACATAAAAAGCTACATCAACTCAGCAAAGATTTTTGTATCCAAAGCACTAATTTAGAGTTAAAATAAAACAAGTTGGCCGGAGCGAATGACGAACTTCATGCGGTACATCAGGACAGTCAACTCTCCTACCTGCCTGGAATCAAACCACTTTGCTGGGGATAAGCACAGGTGCAGTCATGCTACATATGTGCGATATACTTGTCACGTAGGTCATCACATGCTCTCCCACCCTCTCTTCCTCCAATCCCACCCTCTCTGCCTCCAATCCCATCCCCTTTCCTTTCCCAACGCTGCTATAGTCCAACTACGTACTTCAATACCCCAATTCCTCCTCACCTTCAGACTCTCCAAACACTGAAAAATCAGATTTCTCATTCTGACTGAGCTAGAATTATAGGCCTTAATCTCTCCTGTTCCCTAGGAGGCAGGTTCCAGATTGGCTGAGCCCAGTAGGAAGGCTATGACAAAAATGACACTTCCCTTCTCAAACTACACCTCCTTGGGTAGTAATTATCCCTCATGCAGTTGCTAGGCCTGCATCCCCACCATGCCATCTAGTAAAAAAAAGCAGTTAAACTTTGAGCAGTTCACATTACAAAGGCATTTAAATACAATGTCTGAAACTAAACAGAAGGGAAGTTCTTCAGGTAGGCCAGACTGTAAATGGATTGGGACCCACGCACAGATCAGCTAGACAGGAGGCTTCTGCTGTACCCATTAGCAAAGCAGTTGGAGTTTGTGCTCTCTGCTGGGACAGGCATATACATAGCGGGACCTCTAAGAGAACATGTTTGAAGAAGATTCTGCAAGTAATTAACTCATCTCTGAAACGATGGAAAACGAAAGGAAACTGGAAGCGAAGAGAATTTGTTCTAGATTCCTTCCTCTAACCACTGTGTGTACAAGTGTGTGCCAGCTGCCAGTGCGTTAAATGAAGAAGGGAGACTGACCTCTTGGAGATGAAAAAAAAAAAAAAAAGAGTATCTCTGTTCTTAAAAGATCCACTGGACCTGGATATCCTCCCAAGAGACGTGTCAGCAGAAGGGCTGGCCTCCTTGCTCCATAAGGGTGGTCTGGTTTTCTTTCTGTAACTTGTATACACGGATTGCCATGATGGGATTTTCAGATGCAGGAGATAAAGCTTTGGAGTAAAACCTGAGATTGAAACCTTTCTCTGTTAGTTTCTAGCTGTATGGACTTGAAAGCTTAGAGCAACAGGGTCAAGTGATTTGTGAGTATGCATAAAATTAACCTGTGACATATTTTCTATATTCTCTAAATGCTGTTTTTTAAAACTGTGTTAAAAATTTCATTTCAGCAGTTCTGCTAATTGAAAGTGAATACTTTATAACAAGAATAACAGAAACAATAAAAATAGAGTATTCATTCTGCCAAATGCTAGTTTTAAAATTTTTTTTTTCTTTTTACAGCCGCACCTGTGGCATGTAGAAGATCCTGGGCCAAGGGTCTAATCAGAACTGCAGTGGCAGGTCCATGCCACAGCCACGGCAACACCAGATCAGAACCACATCTGCAACCTATCCCATAGCTTGTGGCAATGCCAGATCCTTAACCCACTGAGCGAGGCCAGGGATTGAACCCATATCCTCAGGGAGACTATGTCAAGTCCTTAACCCACTGATCCACAATGGGAACTCCCAAATGCTAGTTTTTTGAGTGAGTTTTTACAGGACTTTCCTTGTTTACCCATGCTACTTCTTCAATCTCCCTATACAAATACTTCTACAAATTTATTCACTCTGTCCCTCGTCTATTCTACCATTAGGGAGTGTGGCATGTGGGAGATAGCAACAGGTTGTCTGAGGAACCACCACAAAGGGTCAATTTCCCAGTCTCTAATGTCATGTTACTCTTCTACTATGACTGGCTGGAAATAAGAAACCTCATTATTATTATTATTATTATTATTATTATTATTATTTACTTTCTTAGGGCTGCACATGGCACATGGAGGTTTCCAGGCTTGGAGTTCAGTCAGAGCTACAGCCACTGCCCTACAGCATAGCCACAGCAACACCAGATTTAGCCGCATCTGCAACCTACATCACAGCTCACGGCAATGGCAGATCCTTAAACCACTGAGCGAGGCCGGGGATTGAACCTGCATTCTCATGGATACTAGTCAGATTCGTTTCTGCTGAGCCACAACAGGAACCCCAGAAACTTTATTGATGATATGGTGACTACAAAACATTTATCTAGAAGTATTTTCCTATAGACAGCAGACATAGCCTCATCCTCTAAGGATCTGGAAGTAATAACTAGGCTGACCTCCAATAGCAAGATGAAGGATCAGGACCTCACGTATAATCACAGTCTTTGCGGGATCCATTGGCCCATCCCAACCCCTGAGCAGGCCTGCTCCAGGATGCCCTGGCCCACTTTCCATCCTTAGCCTGGATACGAACGAGGCCGATATATTTCTCAACCATTCTTTGTGTGGCTGGTTCATGTGTGGTTAGCAGCATGGGAACATTTATTCCAAGTGTTCCAAGGAAAGACTCATTTGTAGGCAGACTCTTAGTCTCTGTTCTCCATAATAAAACATCCTCAGTGGTGTGTCTGCATTTAGGAATGTAACTTGTGAGCAGCCTGCCTCGGGCTCTTCCCTTGTTTGGTTGCTTTCAGAGCCCACTGTGAAGCTGAAAGGTGACAGCTCCACCCATTTTGCTACATGTTTCTTTTTTTTTTCTTTTTAGTATTGTTATTAAAATAACAAATGACTATGTCCACAGAGTAGAAAGTCACAGTGGTCTAGCCCTGTCTAAGGGAGGAAAGAGAAAGACCAAAAGCAGGCATGGTGGGAGGCAAGGGCTGTGAAATGCAAGGGGGTGATTTTTTTCATTACGTTTGGCACAATGCCCAGTACATCTTCAAATTTACAAACTGTGTTTTAAACTAGGGATTGGAAGCCTCTTAAATAAAGTTTAATTTCTGTTTACATGTAATTCCGGGTTTTATAACCAACTTTGAAACAGCCGACCTATAGCTAGCTCTTTACTCTTACTATGAATTACACATTCTTAAACAAACAAAAACCTTTAAATGACTACTTTAAAAAACCCAATGGATTTAGAGAACCTAAACAATACTTTCATATGCAGAAGTTAAATGAATTTAAAAAGTAAGAATTACTTTCCAGGAAATGGAAATGAAATGGAAATTCTTTGAATATAAAAACGAGACACTAAGAAATCATGAAATGTAGTTTTGTACATGGTCAGAGTTTGGGCGGATAGTAGAGAAACGAAGTAGATAGACAGACCCCTCTTTTGTAACTCAAGGATAAAGCAATGTTTAAAAGAAATGATCTGAAAGAGATAAGTTAGGAGAGGTCTTTGAAAATATTTGGTTTAGTTGCCCCCCCCCCTTTTTTTTTTAACCTAAGGGGGAAAAAAAGGGTGACATGTGGAAAAGAAGAAAACCTTGGTGATTGCAGGTCTAAACAACTAAAAGCAATCAGTACCATTGGTGAGGCAAGAGCTTAAGGAAGCAGAAAAGAATGGTATACAGACAACGTGGAGAAAGAATAGCCCCGGAGTTAATCTTGCAAATAGGAGGGAAAGGGTTAAGCATGACAGCAGGTTTCATTAGTTTTGGCCATGTCTGGGAATAGAGGATTTAGGAAACTTCCTAAAAGCTATCTATTGAGTATGAGAAAGGTAGGGTATGGCAGAGGATCTAATAAGTATGGAGACTGAGAAATGGTGACTCCATAGCAGTAAAGACCACCTAAAGTCAGATATTTTTTATAATAAGCTATCGATAACATTGATCTAGCTGGTATCAAGAGTCATATCATTGACCAGGATCTCTAACTGGATTTTAATTTCAAATTGATCTTTCTCATTTCCTAAGTCATGTCTGTCTCTGGCTTCCGCCCTGGCCTGACCTAACCTTCCAACACTGAGTTTAATCGCTTCCTTTTGGCAACCTCAAACTCCATTCTGGGCACATGAGCCCGTAACTTTTATCAGCAGGCTGAAGTAAAAGTTTAAAATTGGCTCTGGCTGGGTTGGGAGTAGAAGTAACAAGAAAGTTTCACAATCTGTACAACTGTTATCTGTTCATTAGGTCTGTTGGAACTGTCACTTAACTACTTTCTATTATTTAGAAAGTATATTCTTGATTTTTTTTTTTTTTTGGCTTTCTTTAGGTTCGCACCTATGGCATATGGAATCTCCCAGGCTAGGGGTGGAATTGGAGGTGCAGCTGCCAGCCTGTGCCACAGCTACAGCAATGTATTCTTGAGTTTCTTAATCTCATATGAATTGTATAGATTTCATCTCATCTCAATATGATGACAATTTTCATGAAGTCAAAAACCTCTCTCAAGTAGTCACCACTTATCACTGAACTTATGCATCTACAATAAATAAATTTACTAATAACTGTTTCCTCTTCACAAACATGAACCAGAAACTGATGCCAAGTTGCCAGACAGTAGGAATGCACATACTGGGAAGGCAGGATTTGCTATGTGTTCTCTTTACACATCCTGTTGTAGAGCAACTCCATCCACTTATGCATTTACAGAGCAAAAAGGTGTCGTGTATTATGTATGACTACTGTTTAACTACCAGTACATTTTCAAAAGATGATAAATAGTAAATAATGTTATCAATAACAATTCAAATGCTTTCCATTTTCATGCTGTATGATAAAAAACATACATGAAAAAGAAAAGAGGGGCATAAATATAAAATGGTATGGATGGGGCAGTTTAATGACTAAGTTAAACAAACCTCCCTTGCGAAAGAGCCTCAGCTCAAAATTATCAATCTATCTGAGTGAGGGTTTTCCTCCACTTTTAAGACTTGATACTGTTCAATACTGGCAGCTGAATGAATCTGAGGAAACTTCCCTGCTGCCTTTACTATCACAGAAAATCCCACCTATTTTGTTCTCTTTTAGCTGGCCAGTGGCTACTTCTATTGTCTTCTCCTGAGGCTGTGTGTGTGTGTTTTCCTTTTCGATTTAGGAACTTGGGGACGCTATCTGAGAGGTTTTTTTTTTCTTTTTCTTCTCTTTCTTCTTTTTAGGACCACACCTGTGGCATAAGGGAGTTCCAGGCTAGGGGTCACACTGGAGTTGCAGCTGCCGGCCCATGCCACAGCCACAGCAATGGCAGATCCGAACTGCGACCTACACCACAGCTCCTGGCAATGCTGGATCCTTAACCCGTTGAGCAAAGCCAGTCGGGTTCTTAACATACTGAGCCACAACAGGAACTCCTGGGAGGTTTTTTTTTTTTTATTTTGAATCTAGTTCATCTCAAAAGAAAAATGTTCAATTATGCAAGATGGCATCTTTAGGCATTCAAGCCAACTGACAGTAGACATGTAACCACTTTACCCACTCCATTTCTCACATCAATGATCTCTTTGTTTTTAAATAGCAGTGCTGGTTTAAACTCATGCAAAGAACCGGGGCCTAAGATAAATATCCAGTCTCAATCAGGAGATGGCTGAGTTTGATGTTTGTCCTCTGTGGCAGTGAAGAGGTTCAACTCCAATATCTCTTTCAGCTTAAAAACACTGTAGGATTCTAATTTTGCTTTAATTCACTTGGGATCCATACAATGATTAGAGGTCAGAAATGACCATCACCGACTTTGGCCTTAGATCTACATTTTCTTAACTACTGCACCACATTTACTTACAGAGAGAAAACTCCTCTGTCTTTAATTGATACTCGCTGGGCTTTGCTGTATTCACTGAAGAGGGCTCTGTGCTGTGTCTGCTGGTTTTCTCTGTCACTATCACCGTACTTCCACCCCCAATATCCTGGTACATCTCAGCTTCCCTCTGTGACCTTTCATCCATGCAAGCTAGAAAATTAGATTCAAATTGCTATCTGTATCTTCATTTCACTCTCAATATTGAAAATGTACAAGCATGAACTAATTCCCTCAATCTAGCTCCATATTTACCTACCAAACTCATTAAAAAGTGGTTTTAGCACTGGAGCAAGAGATCATGTGTTAGGGAAGGAAAGCAATTTACTTGGCAAGTTCATTTATGTATTCTCTCCAATGTCAGAACAAAGGTTTGTCCTTGGGATGAGGGTGTTTTCTCACCCAGTCTCAACAAGGTCTCTCTGGCTGTCTGATTCCTCAGTTAACTGACACCTCTGTGATGGTGATTTCATCCTGGAATTGTTTAGTGGACACTAGAAATAGTCATCAAGTGACTTCTGTGCTGGGTTTAGAGCATCATTATAATCGCTGCCTAAATATCCCTACAACAAAGGAAGGAAGGGAAAGGAAGGCCTCGGGAGAGGGTGTGTTTGAGATATGCCACACTTTGCAAAGGGTAAGGAAGATTATTTTGATGATTTCCATTGGAGGTCTGAAATCTAAACACAACGATAAAATCAAACAAGAATCAACTGACTCTTGTATTATGTTTTATATTTTAGAGAATTCAGTGCCAAGGATTTCTGCATTGTCTCAACTAAGAATGGTGTCTTTTTCTTTTTGACTTCAAAAATACATGAGATTTATTTGTGATATGCTTTTGCTCTGCTTACAGAACTCCCTCTGCCCTTAGACATTCAAAAAGCAAAATTTATTGTAAATTTCCTTTCTCATTTTTAAATTAGTGCATTAGAAAAGTAAGTCCAAGAAAAAAAAAAGGCTATTCATACCTGACTCATAAGCTACTATCTTCTTTACTAGACTATGCAACAAATAATTTTTTAATCTAAATTCAAGGGATAAAATAGTGAGTAATATTGAACTGTTCCCTGTTGTCAAGGACCTCATAGTACGGTTGGAGATGAGCTTTCATTTCTATTGAAATTGTGCTGATTAAGATGGCGGAATAGAAGGACTGGAGCTCAACTTCTCTCCCAAATAACAGCAAAAATACAACCAAATGCTGAGCAACTTTCAACCAAATGGACTGTAAACTTCCAAAAAAGATACTCTGCTCCAGAAGACACAGCGGAGACCACATCAAGAGGTAGGAGGGGCGATTACGCGATAGAAGCAACCCCATACCTCCCGGGTGGGAAGCCCCACAGACTGGAAAGTAACTGCATCACAGAGACTCAGCTACAGGACTGAGAGTTCTGAGCCT
>PVHT020000237.1:1430063-1570674 GCA_004024745.2 Catagonus wagneri | reverse complement strand
AATAAAAAGATAAATAAACAAATGGGACTTCATTAAACTTCAAAGTTTCTGCACAGCTAAGGAAACCCTAAACAAAACGAAAAGACAACCCACAGAATGGGAGAAAATATTTGCAAATGATTCAACTGACAAGGGATTAATCTCCAACATTTACAAACAGCTCCTACAGCTCAACACCAAAAAAACAAACAACCCCATCCAAAAATGGGCAGAGGGTCTATGCAGACAGTTCTCCAAAGAAGACATGCAGATGGCAAATAAACACATGAAAAGATGTTCATTAGAGAAATGCAAATCAAAACCACTATGAGGTACCACCTTACACCAGCCAGAATGGCCATCATCAAAAAGTCTACAAACAGTAAGTGCTGGAGAGGGTGTGGAGAAAAAGGAACCCTATTACACTGTTGGTGGGAATGCAAATTGGTGCAGCCACTGTGGAAAACAGTATGGAGATGCCTCAGAAAACTCAAAATAGAATTACCATTTGATCCTGCAGTCCCACTCCTGGGCATCTATCCAGCAGAAACCATGACTCGAAAAGACACATGTACTCCAGTGTTCACTGCAGCACTCTATGCAATAGCCAGGTCATGGAAACAACCTAAATGCCCATCGACAGAAGAGTGGATAGGGAAGATATGGTACATACACACAATGGAATATTACTCAGCCATTAAAAGGAACGAATTACCATCATTTATAGCAACATGGATGGACTTAGAAATTATCATGCGAAGTGAAACCAGTCAGACAATTAGACAGCAACACCCAATGCTACTGCTTACATGTGGAAACTAAAAAGACACAATGAACCTTTTCACAGAAAAGACAATGACTCAGACTTTGGAAAACCTTGGTTTTTCAAATAAGACAATCTGGGGTGTGGGGGGATGCACTGTGGGTTTGGTATACAAAATCTATAAAATTGACTGGTGATGATTTATGTACACCTATAATTGAAATAAAATCCATCAAGAAAAAAAAAAGAAAGAAAGAAAAAAAAAGAAATTGTGCTGTATATTTTCCTCCCGACATGGACACTGGCATGCAATGAATACACTCGCTTACATTCACACACACCTAGAAGTTTTAGGTCACATGGTATACATCAACTCACTGTCTCAGTGGGGCCAGGTGGGGAACTGGAGGAGTGAGAGGAATGAAATGCCTGCCTGGAGGCCTGGGAGAGAAGGCAAGCTTGAGCGAGAATGTGGTCCCAAAGTTGTCAAATGTTCAGAACTGTAAACATGCACTGGAAATCTGGATTCCTATTTGTATTCTAATTCATAAATCTTGGCTTAATGTTATAAAATACTGACAAGCAAGCAAGACAGGTCTGTGTGTGGACAGACTTGGCCTACTTTATGAACTTTGACATTTACCGGTATATAATCTTTTCAAATAAAGATAATCATGGACATTAGATAATCTTTCAATGCATCATTTTAGTGAGTACATGATTTTTAATGTTGTGGTCATATTATGATTTAATTAAATCCTTTATTTGTGACACTTAGGTCCTTTTCATTTTGCACTCTAATATACAATGGTACAGTTAAATTTCATATATTTTTTTTCTTTTGTAGCGACCACTAATTGCTGTTAGGATAAACTCCTAAAAGTCAGATCATTGGATGAAACGACCTACACTTGGCCATTTTTGATTGTAAAATCCCACTAGCAATTGACAATTATGTATTTACCTACAGCTATTCATAAAAATAAGAATTATAACTAAAAATACTATGCAAATCAGATAACATATCCTATTAGTTTTAAGTTTTAGCCATCATTTTATTGATTTGTGAAGCTTTATATTTTTCATGTTATTGTCCATTGGCATTTTTTCTTTTTTTTAAGGGTCGAATCTGAGGCATATAGAAATTCCTGGGCTAGGGTCGAATCAAAGTTGCAGCTGCTGTCCTGCACCACACAGCCACAGCAACACCAGATCTGAGCCACAACTGTCACCTACTCTGCAGCTCTGGCAATGCTGAATCATTAACCCACTGAGCAAGGCCAGGGATTAAACCTGAGTCATGAAAGATACTAGTCAGGTTCTTAACCCATTGAGCCACAGCAGGAGCTCCCAACCACTGGCATTTTTTATTTGCCCTTTTTTACATGGGAATTTTTGGACATGTGTTATATCTTTTAATATTTAAGTTTATGGTATCATTAAAGTATTCAGAATTTCTCTACTCCACATAAGTAAATATTTAAGATAATTTCCTTTAACTATTTTACATGTTTTATACTTGAAATTTATATGCACTATATTTTAGAATAAAGCATAAGGAAACGTAATATTGATTTTTTTTTCCAGCTAGTTTAAAGATCACTTCAGGAACATTTATTAAACAACACACATTTTCTCCACAAATTTGAAAAGCTAATTCTACCATCTTCTAAATATTCCCATTAATTTATAATGTATATCTATTTCTGGGCTTTCAGTTCTATTCTATTATTTTATCCACACTATCCTTTTATGAGTAATATTATTTTCCCTATTTTAATTTTATAATATATTTAAAGCTCTAATTATAAATCTCTTTTATTAGTATAACTTTTTTTTTTTTTTAGGGCTGCACCTGCTGCAAATGGAGGTTCCCAGGCTAGGGGTCAAATCTGAGCTGTAGCAGCTGGCATACACCACAGCCACAGCAACACCAGAGGCAAGGCGTCTGCAACATACACCACAGCTCACAGCAACGCTGGATCCTTAATCCACTGAGCAAAGCCAGGGATCGAATCCACGCCCTCATGGATACTAGTCAGGTTAGTTAACCACTGAGCCACTACGGGAACTCCTAGTGCACTGTTTTTCATTGTTTACTACATCTTCAAGCTTTTTTATAGAAACTTCAGAGTATTTTGTCAACTACTTTTCCTTGTGGATTTTTTTATTGGACTGTTGTAAATTAATTTGGGAGAAATTAACAGCTGTACCATATTAAGTCTTTTCATCCAGTAATATTTTCCCATTATTTCAAGTTTTCTTTTTGGTCCCTCTGTAATTCATTATGTATTTAACATGAAACATACTTGTATATATTTTGCTAAGATTGAATTTACTTTTTAGTTGCATAATGAATATAATTTTTGTCACTATATTTCTAATTATGATGTATGCATATGTACATAATAAATACTGACTATAGGGGATATGTTAATAAAATAAAATTATTTTATATTTGGCCACTTCCATATAATGTAAATAAGATATTTTCATATGGGAAAGCTAGTATTTGGCATCACTTTCCATGTACAAATAGTTGACATATCAATTAAAATCATGCCTATGTATTTAGTTAAATTTTATATTATCCCACAGTCTTCTCAATTTTGGATGAGAATTTTTTAAACAACTTGGTGGCTATTCTCTTGCCTTCAGATTTATTCTGTATATAACTGAAAGTTTTCCAAAATGATGACTACAGCATATAAATCTACACAACCCTTCTTCCCAATTAAGCCAACTATTCCACTTTATAATTAGCTGAGGTTGTATAAAATCTGGTCCCTTTCATAAGTTAACATTTATCAAATAATGTAAGGTACTTATAAAAATTGTTATCCAAAATATATCACATACTTGCTTTAACCACACATAACATGAAAGACAACCTAATAATTATGACCATTCTTCGTGCAAAGACAGTAAAATTAAATGTGTCTCTGTGTTGGAAAGCAGCACAAGGCATTTTGGAAAGTGAGTATTGCATAAGAATATAAATACTTCTCTATAAAATATGGAATTGATGTGGCTTATGTATTGTGTCCCAGCAAGGCTGAAATAGTATTTTTTTATGTCAAAGATGTAATATTGATTACATTGCAATGCAAGAGAATCTCAAAAATAATTTTGATATGGAATAACCACTAAATATCAGTAAATGCAGATACAAAATATATGACTGACTCTTCTGAATCACGATTGATGTTTGAGCTCTGACCCTTTTGACTATAAAAATGACAGGTTTATTTTTGTTTTAGAATGTCCCCTCATTTTCCCCAAGGTCTGTCACATTGTGATGGAGAGGTCAAGGAAGGGGTTGGAGCCCAGTAGCAGGTACATTCAGAGAGGCAGAGAGAACATTCAGAGAAGCAAGGTCCTGGCTGCACCTTTCATTACTGAGTCCACTGCATGTACATGGCATTGTCACAATCACAGAAGCAAGCAACCTTTAAACAAAATGGCGGAAACACTATCACACCTGCTTTTTAGCATTGTGTTCATGAGCTAATTGAATGAATTTTTCACTTTTCAGCTGGCGGCTGTGACTTCGATATGAACTGATTTTGTGACCTTTTTCTTCTTTTGAAAAAAAAAAATCTATCGAAAGCATTTGTGGTGGGTCTGTATTTTTCCCCATCTTACTTACTCCCTCTGTTTGGGAGTTTTATTTTCCCGATCACAGAACTCTGGAATAAGAATTTCGTGGCTAATGTTTGTATAAGTTTTTCTTTACTGATGAAAGAGGATCAAAACCCTGCACCATTCCCATGTTCTTCCTAGCCTGACCTTATTTTGGTGACAAGCAGAAAGGGATTGGGGCCAGAGCTGGCTGTTTTCCCATCAACTGCTATCACTACCACTTCTCCACATGCCTGCCAAGGGGCTGGCGCTGCACCTTGGAGGAAGTCTGTGCATGTGCATAGCCTTCCATCTCTCTCCACATTCCCCATGTATATATGCTGAGAAGAGCTGACATCTTTTGAATGTCTAAAAAGAACAGGCACCACTGTTAGCCTTTTAGATTTAAGCAATATAAGGAACATAAAGGTAAGTTTTCCAGTGCCAGCTGGCTGGTGGTGCTCAGACTTGAAGCCAAGGGGGTCTAAGAGCAAAGCTTTTTGCTCCTGATCAAGTAAACATCTCACTTGTCAGAGCAGAAATATGTTCTCTCTCTTTCTTTGTGTGTTTATGTGTGCGTGCACAACACGTGAGTGTGTGTGAAGATAGTTATAACTTATCTGTAGAAACAAAAACAACACTCAGTGAATTGGGCTCACTATAAATTCATTAAAATCTATCAAAACCATGATGATGAATTCATGCAACAACTTGATTAGGCCATAGTATTGAATTATTTCACCAAACACAAATCTAGATGTTGCTGTGAAGGTATTTTGTAGATGTGGTTAACATCTATGATCAGTTGGATTTAAGTAAAGGAGACTGTCCTCGATAATGCAAACAGGCCTTATCCAACCTGTTGAAGTCTTAAGAGCAATAACTGAGGGTTCTTGGAAAAGAAGAAATTCTGCCTGAAAACTGCAGCATCAACTCCCGTCTGAGTATCCAGCCTGCTGGTCTGCGCAACAGATTTCAGACTTGCTGGTACCCATAAATTCATGAGCCAGTTTTTTTTCTTTCTTTCTTTCTTTTTTTGTCATTTCAGGGCCGCACCCATAGCATGTGGAGGTTCCCAGGCTAGGGGTCTAATCAGAGCTGTAGCTGCCAGACTACGCCAGAGCCATAGCAACACCAGACCCGAGCCACGTCTGTGACTTACACCACAGTTCATGGCAATGCCGGATCGTTAACCCACTAAGCGATGCCAGGGATCGAATCCACAACCTCACGGTTCCTAGTTGGATTTGTTAACCGCTGTGCCATGATGGGAACTCCCATAAGCCAGTTCTTTATAATGAATCTAGATATATGGATGGATGGATGGATGGATGGATGGATAGAAAGATAGGGTGCATCTTTGTCATTCTTGATAGTTATATTTTATAAAGCCCACTCGAATACTAAATTAGTGATAACTGAACTAGCTCCTAGGAGAAATACAGGTTTGGATTCCTGCAAGACTCTGGTCACAACATGTTGTCGTTTAATCAATACATAACCTTGTTTTATGTATGTATGCATTTCTGTTTAAAGATACTTTATGGAACATACACTGTTGATTCACTGACAATGCAATCACAGCCAACAGCATTATAATTTATGTCTGAACAATGCTTATGTAACACATGTATTTTCTCCATAAGATACATTTCCACTTTCCTGTGATTAGGAATATTAGATAGCACTTCAACATTACAATGTTATGTTTAAGGATCATCTTAAGCAGCAAAATCAGCAAGGAAAAGCAAAATAATGAGAAAAATGTGACAAAAAATAGGTCAAGAAAAAAACAGTCCATCACCTCCTTTGACTGTAGCTGGGCATATGTATGTCTAGTAACTCAATTTCACTGCTTTGTGCATGTTTGGAAATGACCATGAAAGCACCATAGTGTTGATTTGAGGGTTACCAAGAAATTTTAGCAAGGAGGCAAATTCACAAACATGAAATCCATATGTACTGAAGATCAACTTGTGTACCTATATCCTTGCAAGAAATGCTAGATTTTAAAATGTGTGATTGAATGTGAAGGCTGAAGGAGAAGGAGTCAAAGACAACATACACTCTTCCATCGTTGGTGTGAACTTGAAATAGCAGAGGGACTTGAACTCCTTACAAAAAGCTAATGAGACTACTGTGGGAATCACTGATGTGTATCTTTAGCAGTGAGCTTGCAGGACAAGGAAGATTTCATTCTCATTATGTAAAATGCTTCTCAATTAAGCATCTGGCTTTGCATAGGTTTGCATTTACCATGTATCACATCGAGATGGAAAAAGCCCTTAGAACCTAGCGACCTAAGTATGAATTCAACTTTAGTCATTAAATCAATGTGTGACCATGAATAAATTAAATAACTACTTTAACCTTCATGTCTTTAAATATTAAATAAAAGTAAAAAAGATCTGTTAAATGAGAGGACATATAAGAAGGTAAGATACAAAAAGTAAGAACTATTGGTAAATACCATTGAATCCTTAATAATTTACTCCAAGATGGATTTTTCTACTAATGTGTATAGAAATAAATATGTAAAGTGTGGAGTCAATGTGTCATTGCGGTCAAGCATGAGTTCTAAAATCAGACCAATGAGGACTAGGTCCTGGCTCTGTGATTTTCAATGTTACATAGCACCTCCATGTGTTAATATTCTCTTTGTAAAGTGGGAAAAAATGGCATCAAGCTAATAGGTTTGGTAGGAACACTATGTGAAATGATAAATGTAAAGCATTTTGAATATTTCCTTAAATGCAATGTGCACTGAATAAGTATTTATCATTATGAATATATAGATTTGTGTCTATATATAACATACATGTATGTGCATATATACATGTACATATACAGACATTTATTTGGCTGCACCATTTGAAATTCCTAATATTAAACCATTTTGAAAGATTTATCACATAGATGTAAAATACGCAGAAATATTCAATTATATGTATGTATTTAGTTTCTTTATCTCTTCTTTTCCCCCTCATATTCTCAGGCAAGCAATGGCTTCAGGACAGAGTTGAATTAACTGACTTTGAAATTACTGTTTGCCTGCTCTGCTACTATTGTAAGAGAAGCGGTAAAGAGTGGAGCCTGAAGCAGGCTGTGGCACTGGATTCTAACTCAGAACCACGTAACTGTGGACAAGCTCTTTAACCTCTCTAAGCCTCTGTCACCTACCTCCTCCACAAAATGTACAAATCAGAATCTTGCCATAAGCATTAAATGAGAAGATGCATGGAGAGTGCATAGCACAGAGGCCAGCTGAGGGTGAGCACTCAGAAACGTTGGCTATTAATACACAAATTTCTATTCACTAAAATTCCATTTTCTACAGATGACCACATTACAGTTTTTGTCATGCAACTTATTTTCTTCCTCCCACCCCTCCATGTTTTCCTTCTCTGACGTCACATTCCTGCTTTCCCCTTTTTCCCTTTAATTTCCTTTCCTTTTTAATGAGAAACCACTGTGACTAACTACATCTGAATTTTTCTGGATATATCTGTCTATAAAAGAACGTTTCCTGGAAGAAAACACATCGATTTTGTATATTTTTAAAATGTTTATGGGGATGAGATATCTGTGAGCTTTTTTTCAGGTATGACACGGATAGATACCCCTTTTTCTTTTCATTCTAGAAAGGAAAAATATTAACACAAAACTAATCTTAGTGCCCTTTTTCCCGTTTGTTAAAAAAAATGTAATGAAGTAAAACTGCTGGAACTCTTGGGATCAATAAAGAGCATTGCACACAGTCCCTGAAAGAGAGAGGACCCAAGTGAACCCTGAAAGTGTTTCAGTGAGTACTTCAGTGGCCCCAGAGAGGGCAATTGAGTTATGACTAGAAAAGGAAGGAAGCAAAATTTAAGAGGCTCGTCTCCTGGAAGTATTTATTGATAGTTCTGATTGAGGCTCCCTTGCCTGTGTACAGCTTATTTGTTTGCCCTGCCTCAGGCCATTGGCACAGCTGTGGTTATCATGCAGTGCGGTGGCTTTAAGGTCTTGACTGCTAAGACCGTGCCAAGTAAACACTGGTGTGCAACAAACGGTGTTCAGATAATCAAATAACTAGAGGAAGAGTGGACGTAGCTTTGAGAGTTTTTTCCCAGATCTATCTTCTGACCTCTAATTCTATATGGCAAGGAGGAAGTCTCAGGTTTCGGGATGTACAAGTGTAGGACACCATGTACAAGCTCTGAGACAGCCCTTCTCAGGTGAAGAAGCAGAAGCCTGGGAATGATGGGGCTGGGGATGAGTCTGAAACAAGAGAGGCAACTTAATGTTTGCCTGCAACCCAAGAAAGGAGTTCTGAATGGGGGTTTCCGCTGTTCTAACACAGTCCCCTGATGCTACTCTGGAGCAGGGCCACAGAGGAACAGGGCTGTGAACCCAGACTTAGGGAAAGGAAGAAAGGAAAAAGGAGAAGATGAAAAAGAACGAGAAATAAACGGAAAGAATTCCTGGAGGCAGTAAGAAACTGTGTCAAGGACATGGAAGATGCATTTACTCAAGTAGAAGAACAAATTGTTTTTGTTTGGTTTGTTCTGGTCTTACCTGTTTGTTTTGGTTTAATTCAATACAAAATGTGGGATATTTTGCATAGGCTTACAGGTAGAATCTAAGTTAATAAATGAAAGAATAAATGAATGAAAATGGATAGCCTAATAAACAAATTGACTCTAATAGAGGGTGTGTTTCATATACAATCAGAGTGATTTAGAACAACACAAAACCTCTACTTACCCTGTAATTGGAAAGGGTCCCTAGAGATAAAGGAGGCCCAAATAAGGTATACATTATGTAGGTGTTGCTGAGAGAACCTGATCAATAATGAACTGGCCGCAAGGATTGGGGGAAGAATTATCTGACATTTTCTTAGCTGAATGTATTTGGACATTCAGACAACATTCTTATCGTTGCTGTAGGGGCCACACTCACAGCATATGGAAGTTCCCAGACTGGGGGTCAAATCAGAGCTACAGCTGCCAGCCTAGGTCACAGTCACAGCAATGCAAGATCCAAGCCTTGTCTGTGACATACACCAGAGCTCACAGCAATGTTGGATCCTTACCCCACTGAGAGAGGCCAGGGATCAAACTCATGTCCTCATGGATACTAGCCCGGTTTGTTAACACTAGCCACAATGGGAACTCCCAAGAGAACATTTTTCAACAAGATAAATACTATCAAAATTTTGACCAGGCAAATCATGGAAGGGCAAGAATAGCTGATCCTATTTGGCCAAATATATCTTAAAGGACTAACCAAAGACATGAAAAGGAAGGAGATCTGTGTTTGACAGACAATTGAGCAGCTTACAATGAACTAACCTGTTTTCAGGAACCAATATATACACTTTGCCCTCATACTGAAGTGAGAGAGCTTGTACCTTACAATGTATTGATAATAGGATTCAGTCCCTATACCCATTGCTTAGACATTTTTGGAGAATGAATGACAGAGTAGGAAAGTGTTGATGTAAATAATTTAGTCTCTGTGAAAAAAATAAGTACCAAGAGAAACAGAGTATGACATTTTATACTTATTATTATTTTTTTTCAAAACTTCCCAGATAAGGAACTTTGGTACTTCCACAGACATGGATTGAACTTAAGAAACAGTTATGGAGTGGGTTCAGGGCCTGCTGAAAAAGGGAGGTAGTCTCCATTTCCTGTCTGAATGAGTCATAAATCAGCTGATCATATTTTCATCTATTTTTAGAACGGTGGCGGGATGGACCACTTGGTGTGTTGCTGACGATCCATTTATATCAAAGAGAAGAAATAGAAGGCATCATCTATTCTCAAGATCCCCTCCTCTCTGGCTCTTTGTGCTATGGAAAAAGGCTTAGACTTTGTTTGCCTCACTCGCTGGTTAAAAAATTACCTCAGCGGGAAGCTGATCTTTGCCAAATGAATATGGAAAATACTGATGCAACCTTAAATGGCCTTCATCCAAAGAAGTTTGTAGAGCAATTGAGTCTCATATAGCTCAGCAAAGCTACTGTAATACTGGCCATCTCTAGTGGAATCCTACATAAGGAACTCAAAGAAATGCTCACACTAAAATCGTTCCTGAATATAAGGTAAACAAATTAGGCTACCCTAGAACCATCTCTAAGATGCTGATTTAGGTAGTTTCTTAGAAATGTTCTCAGAGGTGTTACCATCGTGGCGCAGCAGTTAACGAATTCGACTAGGAACCATGAGGTTGCGGGTTCGATCCCTGGCCTTGCTCAGGGGGTTAACGATCCGGCGTTGTCGTGAGCTGTGGTGTAGGTCCCAGACGCGGCTCGGATCTTGCGTTGCTGTGGCTACCGCGTAGGCCGGCAGCTACAGCTCCGATTAGACTCCTAGCCTAGGAACCTCCACATGCCATGGGTGTGGCGCCAAAATGACAAAAGGGAAAAAAAAAAAAGAAATGTTCTCAGAAGCCTGAGATGTAATCCTGTCTTTTATTGGTAAGAAACCTCATTGGTTTCTTCAATATCATAACTCAGGATATTGCAGATATTAGAGGTGGCTTCCAAACTTAATTCTAGCAATCTCTAAAATCATAGTAGCTGGTCAAAAATAATACGGCTAAATTCATGTGTTCACGTACAGATTTCACCTCTACACGGTGTGTTGAAAATTTGGAATTAGGGTTTCCAAACCTTCCCTGATGCCAGATCAACATTTAAAATGTTTTTTCTACAGCACACTGGTTCTGAGAGTTGTTGGAGCATGTTCTTGAGAAGCTCTTATGTCATGGTCAAATAAGTTGGGAAAGTCGCACGCTTAGTTCTTCTTGTGGTGAGTCACTATTTATACCGCTTTAATAAAAATGCTGCAATCAAGAAACCACTAACTTAGCTTTTTTCAAATTTCTTGAAATTAACTGACTGGAGAACATATCTTCTCAGAGAGAGAGAGAGAGAGAGAGAGAGAGAGAGAGAGAGAGAGAGAGAGAGTGTGTGTGTGTGTGTGTGTGTGTGTGTCTGTCTGTCTGTCTCTGTCTGTGTGTGCGCACGCCTGCATAAGTGTATGCCAGAGAACACAGTTCTGGAGCACTATGCTAGATCAGTCAATAAACTAATGGAGCATCTGAATTGAAATCACTGAGCTTTCCTGGACATTCCAGTGATGTTTTTCCCTCTTTGCATTTGTACGTACTGTTCCTTCTCCCTAGAATGACAGTCTATCATTAGCAGTCCGCCCACTACACTCCTTGTCCTATGTTGGCTAAGACCTTTCAAGTCCCAGCTTAAAGTAATTTCCTGTGGGAAGCCTTTCCTGATACCTCAAGACTGCATGGGGTGCCTTTTCTCTGATATTTCTTAAGGTTACGTACTGTTATATACTAGCTCTACATTAGCATCTACAACTCTTTTTACTTCTTTTTATTTGAAGGAATCGGCTATGCCTTGTTCCCTATTGCAAACCTAGTGCCTCTCATAAGACTCTGTATGTGGGAAATGGTAAATAAACATTTGATAAACAGATGAGTAGGAAAAAAAAAAACAAAACTCAGGGAAACATCCTTAAAAAGGTTTGGCCAATCAGGGAGTTCCTGTTGTGGCGTAGCAGAAATGAATCTGACAAGGAACCATGAGGTTGTGGGCTTGATCCCTGGCCTCGATCAGTGGGTTAAGGATCCGGTGTGGCCGTGAGCTGTGGTGTAGATCACAGACGCAGCTTGGTGCCTGTGTTGCTGTGGCTGTGGTATAGGCCAGCGGCTACAGTCAGATTCGACCCCTAGCCTGGGAACTTCCATGTACTGCGGGTGTGGCCCTAAAAAGCCAAAAAAAAAAAAAAAAGGTTTAGCCAATCAGGAAAATATTAATAAGATCCTATGGAGAAAGATTTAGGGAATCAGAGGAAACCACAGTTTCCCTTTACCAAATTTATTCCAGAGCAAACAGAGATCGTATAGCCATTAAAATGAGGCAGACATTAAACTCTTAGTCATGTGGACAAGAAAGCCCTTAGGATAATTTATTGTAAAGTTGCTTACCAAGCTGCAGAGGGAAGCCATGTGGAGAACTTCTCTTGGATTCCAAAGCAAACAGATGTTCTGTCTCCCATAACGACGTGGAGCTAACCTACATTTTTTCCCCCTTAAGAGCCAATAGTAATACACATAGTACAATAGGAATTTTATGCACTTGCACAGAAGAGCAACTACACCATTTACATAGTCAATAGACTTCAACATTTCCAGAAACAAAACTCTATGAATGGAATTAAGAAAATTATTGTCCTTGAGGGATAGGAACTATTGCTAGTAGATGCATTTAGAGAATTAGGGGCATTGATCCAGGGATCCGGTTGTGAGATCCATCTCTGCAACAGGGAATAAGAGTCTCTCTCTTTAAATAAGCTTACATTTGACCTGAATGGACATCCCACTCTGAGTAAAAGTAAAACCAAAGGCTCATGTAGGGACCTCCTCTATTGAACTAAAGTTCAGCACCTCAAAATCTCAGACCTACACGACAATACACTTTCGAGCAGTTTTTTAGCTTTTCTTTTTCCTTTATTCTGCCTTACAAATAACACACTGCATGCAGAAGTTAAGATGCCAGTCTGTGCCTGGTTCACAAACCTACCATTTCATATGTTACTTGTGTTATTTGAGCAAGTTCCCCGGCCACCCTCTCAGCTAACGAATTTGGAAAGCAGGGATAAGATAAAAATATCATTTACATCATCAGGTATGATCAGGACTGAATTACTTATAAAGGATATGGCGATAATAATAAGCACTCACAAAGTGTTAGCTATGATTAATTTCATTAATACTAATAATGCTAATACTTATCATTCATTAAGTGGTAATATTATTCCCTCTCTTTTTCAAAATCTTCTGAGTTCTTCCTAAATCTAAAAGCCTAACCTTGAAAATATTGTAACATATAATACTTTAAATCCCACTATTCTTTGTTATTTAAAGTTCAGCTTGGAGATTTCCTAAGTATACCTTAGACCTTAGCCTTTAGCTCAAGCTTTAGATTTTATCCACATGCTTCCCTTTTCATAATATATGCTTTCTTCTTCCTGACTAGTCAGTTTCTGTCCATTCTTCAGGGACTAGTTCCAAAGGAACTTCATTGGAAAGATCATTCTCCCATTTCATACATTATCTTCCAAACCAAACCAAACAACATTGTGTCACACACACTGATGTGTATTTCACATAGACACATCTCAATTCACCTTGAAAACACAAACAAGAACATTCAATATTCTTGAGAGTATTGGAATTTACTGATCTACACACAATGTGGTGGGAGAAAGGTGATTAAATTTTGTTTTACTGAAGCACTGCAGATTAGTTTTTCCAATCTAAAAAATAAAATCTTCCTCTCTTATTCCTTCCCTATCTTCTGTGAAAATGGCTACTAATTAGTTCCTCTCTTCTTCCTTTCCTCATCCATTGGGATCTGTGATAGAGAAAGGACATATTTCTCTAATTAGAAATATAATTTTGGGAGTTCCCATTGTGGCTCATTGGTAACGAACCCAAGTAGCATCTATGAGGACGTGGCTTCGTTCCCTGGCCTCACTCAGTGGGTTAAGGACCCAGCATTGCTGTGAGCTATGGTGTAGGTCACAGATGCGGCTTGGATCTAGTATTGCTGTGGTTGTGGTGTAGGCCGGCAGCTGCAGCTACAGCTCCAATTCGACCCCTAGCCTGGGAACTTCCATATGCCATGGGTGCAACCGTAGAAAGAAAAAAAAAAAGAAAAAAGAAAGAAATATAATTTTATTTGTGGACTATGTCTACCCCCATTTACCCTACTTCTTCAGGGTAAGGAGTAGTGGCAGAGCTTCTTTAGGGGGAGCAAAATGACTCTCTGGAACACAAGCAGGAAACAAGAAAGTGAGTTCTAGGTCACTTAGGAAAATCACTTTTCCTGCAGAGTGCTACACGTACTACTTCCTCTCCACAGTGCTCTATGTACCACTTACAGCACATACGTATGTCAACCTAACACCCCAAAACCTTCTGCAAGGAGTCTTCTTCAATTATTGCTCACTCCTATGAGTTTAAAGCACTTTTTAAATGAAATTCCATAGTTTAGCAACAGTCTTGCATTGTTCAGTCCTGTGCGCAAGCCAGAAACCTGGAAATAATCCTTAAATCTTTCAACGGTAAAATTTTTCAGCTCCTTAAGACACTCTCTCCATTATATTCTGTGTATTAGTCCCCGCTTTTGCATTATTACCATCACCGTATCAGTTCTGCGTGTCAGCAGATCTCATCCTCAAAGGCCTCCCAACTGCTCTCCTAGTTTGTCTTACTCATCAAATATATCCTATATTCTAATCTTTCAATGATCTTTCTAAATTGCAAACTTAAATATAACATTCTGCTGTTGAAAATAACTTAACAGAGAATAAAATCCCAACACGGAATGGCCTATAGGACCTTTTGTGCAAAGGCTTCTGCCTGATTGCCAAGCCTTGTCTCAGGCCAGTACTATACCCTCCCACGCTTCACTCTTACCTGAATAACATACAATGACAACATGAAGTGAGCAGCCGTAATTATAACATAGCAGATGCACTCCAGCCAGTGTGTTTTCATGCATTCTGTTCCTTCTCTTTGAATGCCTTACAGCTTAAATTTTCCCTCCAAGTCTTGGCTAAAATGTTTCTGCCTCAAATAAAGCATTTCCATGACCACTTCAGTGAAACTTAGATTTTTCTTCCCCTCTGATTTCCAGTACACTTCATGTATTTCCATTCTAATGGATTTTTTGTTATGCACTGGTGTGTTTGCAATTCTATGTTCTCAATTAGAGCTTGGCGATAAGCACTGTATCTCCTCTTCTTAGCACAGTGTATAGGACACAGAAGGTATTCAATATATGTTTATAGAATAAATGAATATCATATCTTTTGATTTAAAATATATTGATCTGAAAACAAAGACCAGGGTAATCCTCTCAGTGACAAAATCAGTAGTGTGTTTTTGGGAGAAGCCTGTAAGTACATTCTGATAAATAAACTGATGTATTCAAATGACATAAACATAAGATACTCTCCAGTTTTACTTCCTGTGTTTATCATGGGATCGCCCATAAAGAAATTAACAAAAACATGAGTCTGCAGCTGTGACATTAGAATGACTGTATAATGACATGTTTTATTCTCAAGAGAGATAACTACTCTCCATTCTTGAGAATCAGACAAATAGTAAGTATACTGTTTATAAGTTATTTGCTGTCATGTTACATTATAAGACTATTGTTATGCTTTTTTTCTATATTATTCCACAATGGGGTCATGAACTGCTTGGCTCTTCAGAAAGACAGACCAACAAGTTGACACTGCCATCATTACCGTTACTGACACTGCTAGCATCACCACCATCACCAACACTGCCAACACCGCCATCATTACTATCAGCACTATCACTATCTACCTCCATCAACACCATCATCATCATTACCTACAACTATTACAACTACCATTACCACCACCACCCACTACCATTACCACCAACACCGTCATTACCTACCACTATCACAACCACCACACCTACCATCGACAATTCAAATATGGCTCATAAGCATAGGTTAAAGTCCAGCCTAATTCATTCAAAGCTGAGTTCCATTTGGCAGAACCATCGGCCATATTTTTTTTCTTTCTTCCTTTCTCAAGAAATTAAATCTGAAAGCAAAAAAAAAAAAAGAAATTAAATCTGAGAAAGTGCTGGAGGGAATGGAATCACTGGCCTGGAAAAGCAGAAGAGTTCTTGGCAAGCAACAGACCGTTATGTCACTGACAGAAGGAGAGAGAATAAATAATGGAAGCGCCACAGGCTATTGTTTCTGGAAACAAGATATATAAAGTAATAGAGGCTGTTATCCTCCAGGTTGGACAAAACAAGGCAGAGATTCAAAGAAGGAGGACAGATGAGACAGGCTTAAAATGAACACAGATACCAGAAATGTTCCCCAAGGCAGAAGGTAGAAGGGGCATTTAAGAAATAAATAAGGATTTTACTCTCACATTAAAAAAAAAAATCCTTTGGTTTTAACTGTAAGTGGATTTATGTGCTTTTGAAAGATAGCCTTTATTGAGCTTTAGGAGAAAAAGCTAGGGTAAAAAAGAGGTATGCAGACACTCCCCCAAATGACTGCACTTCTATTCCTCTAAGGCTTAGCATGCACGATGTCCAAATACCAGATCTATCAGTAACAAGACAGTCACACCATTTTGCCCTTTTTAGAATCATGTAAACAAAGCAGCAGTTTTCAAGCAGTTAAACATAAAGTACAGACTATTTAGCACTCTTTCCTCCCTTTAGAGATTAACACTAAAAATGCAGACGCAAGTAGTAGATTCAAAATAAATAAATAATAAAAATAAGAAAAGGAGGAAGGAAAATCTTGAAGTTTGTAAGAAAAACATGATTCTTTTAGTTTGTCCTTTGTTTCTAATGCAGAACTTTACCAAACCCATAAAAGAAAGATAGCAATCAAAAAACCAATTTTTTTTTTAAGTAAATCTATCCCCTTTCCTTTTATACGTTTAATTTCCTGGGTCTTTTTTTTTTTTTTACGATTTTTATTTTTCCTATTATAGTTGATTTACAATGTTCTGTCAATGTCTGCTATACAGCAAAGTGATCCTGGGTCTTTTTATAACCATCCTCTTCTGTCATATTTTCCCCCAAATCCTTCGGCATATCTTTACCTTATCTACCTAAGGTTACTGCAATAGTGCGGTCTAAAACTATGGGGTATAGTTAAAAGAGTGCAGAAGAAGGTAGAGTGAATCTGAATCCTAATCTATCCTGGCTACTCTCTGTGTGATTTAGGGGAAAACACTTTAGCTTCTGTGCATTTCTAATCCATCATCTAGAAAACAAACAACTTGATCTAGATGATCCCTGAGGTTTGATCCTAATTTTAATGTTTCCAGTTGCTATGCCGGCAGATTTCAGCAGTCATCTTGAGAATTATTTCATTCAACAGTCCATCTACTTTTTCAGTGCTTTTTACTGTCAGACACTGGATTAAATTTAAAATTAATGAAGAGTATGGAGAAGAAGAAGAATCAATTTATTTTGCCCAATTTTTCCAAATATTTTCCTTAGATGTTTTGAAATTGGAGGAAGTTTTTAAAAAAAAACAAAACAAAACACTGTATTCGCCTTCTCTATTTCAATTTGAATGAAAAAAAAAAAAAACCACAGTGATCTCAGGCTTAGGGCAGCAGAATCTCTGTGAGTCACCAGTAAGGCAGGTGAGTAAGACAGTCTAACTGTAGAGAGTTATAAAGAAAACGTGGAAAGAGAAAAATATTTTTCCTCTAACATATTGACATGGACATTTTTAGAGGGGTAAAAGGTTTTGAGAATCAGAACACCTGGTGGGGAATTATATTTAGCCTGCTAGTACAAAGTAGATGGTCATTAAACACCGTTGAATGAATGAAGGACAGAAGGCAAATCAAGCCATAACTTTTTTTTTTTTGCATTTTTTGAGAACTATGTGCTCAATATATAGAAGTCTAAGCCATAATCTCTGCATTAAAGATGAATTACAATGTTGTTATGGAAGAAGTATGTGCTCCCTACCGTGTGTTGTTTTGTGAAAGTTAAATAAAACACAGAATTGACACAGTTTATGAGAGTAATAGAAGACATATGATAAGCTAAATATAGGTAAAGTCTGAAGAAGAGCAGAGCGTTATCTTTTGCAAGGGAGCCATGAAAACATAAAGTGTCATGAGGAAAGCATGAATAAAGAGATTTAGTTGAAGAAGAGGAGATACGTAAGGGAGAACAAGGAAATAAAGCTATAATGATGATTTGGAACCAAACCACAAAGACATTCTTTGTTATAGACCAAATGATTATGGGCCCCTCTAATTTACGCACTGAAACTCTAGCCCCAAAGAGATAGTATTTGTGATGGGGCTTTTGGAAGGCAGTAAGTGTTAGATTGGATCATGAGTGTAAGAACCTTATGTTGGGTAGGTGCTCTTAAAAGAATAGATAACAGAGCATTCCCTCTCTCTCTCTCCCCCTCCCTGCCTCCCTCTCTGTATGTGAAGACACAGTGATAAAGCCTCTGTCAGCAACCAAATGGGCTAGCACCTTGATCATGAACTTCTCAGCCTTTCAAAACTGTGAGAAAAATATTACATATATAATATATAAAGGATCCAGCAGGGAAAACACAGGATCCCTTAACATACTGCTCCAGCTGAGGATCAAACCCTTGCCTCTGCAGCGACCTGAGCTGCTTCAGTCAGATTCTTAACCCACCACACCACAGCAGGAACTCCAAAATATTACACTTTTTAAGTCACCTAATCTGTGATGTTTTGTTATGGCAGCCCAGGTTGAATAATGTACACTTTATCCCATAGCTCCTGGGATAAGCAATAATTAAAGAAGCATTATGAAAGATTAATGTGCTGGAAGCGTGCATGTTAGTTTATGGTAAATGAGGAGGCCCCAAACAGAAGGAAGATAGATTGGTGGCACTGCCGAGTGAGAAGGCTCTTATAATAATGAAGTGTGATGACGTAATATTTGTGGGAACCAGGACATGAAAGAAAACACCGGGCAGAGGATCAGCACTGGAGCAAGGCCTACTCAAAACAACACACAAAACCTGGTAGATGGTTTGGGGATGAGGGTTTTAGAATCAAGTGGAAAATCCTAAGTGGGATACTTTCAGGGTCTGGATGTGAGCAAGGCACCTGGTCAAAGTGAATAAGCAGGGGGTCTAGAGTTTGTAGGGACTTGGAAATCAGAGTGCAAGGTAAAGAGGTGACCAGGCAGATAATTAGGAATCAGATGAATCCAGATTAAGTGAAACAAATTTTAATCTAGGGCGAGAGAAGTTAAATGGAACCCAAAGAAACAGACAGTTTGGGATTGGAAATTTAGGGGGTACTAGTAGATACCTATTAATGGTACGATTAGTCTTCCCTTAGCCATTGTTTAAACATTTCTAATGCTGGAAAACTTAAAACTATGAAAGTAGCTCACTCCACTTTTGTACATACCTAATTATCACTGAGGTCTTTATTCTAAGATGAAGCCCACCACCTTGTCGTTTAAAAAAAAAACAACCCTAATTCCATGTCTGTTTTCTTCAGATATTTAAAATGCTTAATTTTTATATAACTTCCCCTCAAATAATTGAAGATGACCATTCCTACCTCTACCGAAGCAAACTATATCTATTTCCTTCAAATATTCCTCATATAGCTTTGTTTCAAAATTATTATACAGAATGCTATATAGAATTGAATATTACTATTCAAATAGGCTCTGGTGAGTGAAATTACCACTGTCCTTTCCTTGAGCACAATATTTCCATTAATGCTCCTGTGATCCTAGAACACGTTTGATGTTCCTGGTTTCTGTTAATGGATACTGGATCAACACAGAGCAGTAAACTCAGTGTTTACCCTTCTGGCCCACAACAGAGCTAGAAAGCTAGCATTTTACAAAATTCTCAAAAGAGAGAAATATTTCGGGGCATATTATGAAAGAAAGAAAATCACAGGATAAGGTGATTCAGAGCATGTGTGCAGTTTAGGGGAACTCTAAGCGTATAGCATGGACACAGTGAGTTAAAAGGGGCCAAGGAAAAGAAAGGGAAAATATAACAGAAATTACAGGGACAAAGAACAGAAATAAATAACATAAGGGAGATATCATATGGTATCTGCCTTATGATAGCACTAACATCTGGAATCTAATATACTGCACAAATGAACCTTTATGCAGAAAAGAAAATCAAGGACTTGGAGAACCGACTTGCGGTTGCCAAAAGGGTGGGGGAGGGAGTGGGATGGTAGGGGGGTCTGGGGTTAATAGTTCTAGACTGTTGCCTCTGGGCTGGAAAAGCAAGGAGATCCTACTATACAGCACTGGGAACAATGTCTAACCACTTGTGAGGAATCCATATATGTATGTGTAACCCTGTCACCACACTGTGCAGCTGGGTATAATGGAAAAAATAAAATTAAAAAAATAACATAAGGGAGGAAAGAAGAAAAGAAAGATTTCCAGATCTAAGTAAAGTTCCAGTCTTCAAGTTGAAGGGCCTAATGTGTGTTGAGAAGGATATATTTGCAGTTAACTTCCAAAATGTCCAGATCTTCTTTACATGAATTATTAACTGGTCCTACTTTCCTGTACTGGGGGAATTGATGTTTTGAACCCCTTTAAAATTCAACTTTGGTATAATATTTTTATTGTTCCATAAGGTCAAAATCTTTCTAAATTCTGACTTCAGTATGATACACATTTGTTTTTCCTTCCTAGCATTATTCATAAATTTGCTAGTCACACTCACTCTGTCACCAGTCCACTGATAAAATGTTAATAGGGAATACCTTGCAACACTTGAATTGGCTAAGTTAGACTTTATGGTTCTTTTAAGAAGTAATTAATTAGTCTTCCCTGGATAAAACTTTAGTCAGTTTTGAGCTTTGCTTTATCCCCCCTATCTACTGTCTTGCCCAAACACAGATCTTGAAAAATATTGTCAAATGGCTAGTTATAATCAAAATGTACTCAACATCACTAATTATTAGAGAAATGCAAATCAAAACTACCATGAGATACCACCGCACAGCTGTTAGAATGGCCATTACTAACAAGTCAAAAAATAACAAGAGCTGGAGAGGGTGCAGAGAAAAGGAAACCCTCCTACACTCTTGGTGGGAATGTAAAAGGGTTCAACCACTATGGAAAATAGTATGGAGGTACCTCAGAAAACTCAATATAGAACTACCCTATGACCCAGCAATCCCACCCATGGGCATATATCTGGACAAAACTTTCCTTGAAAAAGGTATATGCACCCATATGTTCACTGCAGCACTATTCACAACAGCCAAGACATGGAAACAACCTAAACATCCATCAACAGAAGCATGGATTAAGAAGATGTGGTGTATACACATAATTGCTTTCTACTCAGCCATTAAAAAGAACAAAATAATGCCATTTGCAGCAACATGGATGGAACTAGAGACTCTCATACTAAGTGAAGCAGGTCAAAAAGGGAAAGATAAATACCATATGATATCACTTACATCTGGAATCTAATATATGGTACGAATGAACCTTTCCACAGAAAAGACACTTGTGGACTTGGAAAACAGACTTGTGGTTGCCAAAGAGGAGGGGGAGGGAATGGGATGGACTGGCATCTGGGGTTAACAGATGCAAACTATCACATTTGGAGTGGATAAGCAATGAGATCCTGCTGTATGGCACAGAGAACTAAATCTAGTCACTTACGATGGAACATGATGGAGGATAATGTGAGAAAAGGAATGTATATATGTATGTGTGACTGGGTCACTGTGCTGTGCAGTAGAAACTGGCAGAACACTGTCAACCAACTATAATGGAAAAAATAAAAATCATTTAAAAACAAAACAAAAAAACCCAAAATGTACAAGATTAGATGATATTGTTGTACCAGTTTAGAAAACAAAGTTTTTATTTACACAGTGTTACAAACTCATGGTGGGTCCCAGTCATCATCAGATCCTAATTTCAGACTGTGCCTAAACATAAAGCTAGGTCATGACTGATGTCAGGCTTACCAGTATGTAGATTCTTAAATTATTCTTTTTCTACTTTTGTGAAATATCGAATCAGCATATCATCCTTCCTGTATTATGATACTTCTTTCATTCCAAAGCATTTTTAACAACTTTTGACACTGATCTGTAAGAACATCAATAAATTATTTTAATATCAAAATTTAATTTCTACTTAAAATACAATTAAAATAGTGAATCCCGTGTCATGAGATATATAGAGCCTAGGTGAAAAAGCAAGGCATATAGATCAGTTGTGCATGCTGCCATTTGTGTAAAAAGCACAGGCAATTTTTATGCAAACTCCAGAATTTGTGAAGAGTTATGTACAGAATTTGTTACATTCCTTGGCTTTCTGAAACTGACAAGAGGCTGGAGAAGAGGAGCAGGAAAAATACTATGTGGCTATATGTGCCTTTTTGATTTCTATCATGTGCATCTATGCTTTACTGGAAGGAATTTTTTTTTAATTTTTTTGTCTTTTTGCCTTATCTAGGGCTGCACCCGTGGCATATGGAGGTTCCCAGGCTAGGGGGTCTAACAGGAGCTATAGCTGCTGGCCTTCGCCACAGCCACAGCAACGCGGGATCCGAGCCATGTCTGCAACCTACACCACAGCTCAAGGCAACGCTGGATCCTTAACCCACTGAGTGAGGCCAGGGATCGAACCCGCAACCTCATGGTTCCTAGTTGGATTCGTTAACCATTGAGCCACTACGGGAACTCCTGGAAGGAATTTTTAATAATGAAAAAAAAAATCTAACGACTCTCAAGATTTTTGGATTTTGAATACCAATAAGAGTTAAAAATAGGAACTAATACAACATTGCTAACTTTTAATTTCATTATCTAAAAAACATTACCACTAACTTACATTATATAATTATTACATATACATTGCATTTTATTTCCTTATATCAACACATTGTAACTAACTTACATCTACTATCACTCTCATTTAATTAAAAACAAAAATAGGTGAAATCTGCAAAGACAAGTGAGGAAAATAATATCAGAATAAAGAACACTTTTAAATTGAATAGGTTTATTAAAAATTCAACCAAATTGTTTCTATTATTATTTTTTTTTATTTTGCAGAAGACAAATATTTAGGAGCCAGTGATTCAAACCACCAAGGCTTTTCTATGCTAACTTTTCCTTTTTTGGCCTCAATTATTATTCTGAGCTTTCTAGTTTACAATATATTCTCCTTCAGAGAAAAAAAAAGTAGAAACAGAACAATATTTTCTGAGTTCCATATCCCTTGGTAGTCTGATAAAATTATACTGTACTCTACAAAGCGGGGGGGGATCTAGCTTTTTTTCGAGCTCTTTCTCCAAATAAAGGTTTGTGGTTATTTTTGTCATATACTTCAGCCTCTTTTTTTTTTTAATAACATATCTTAGCTCTTTACATATTTTTCCTCCAAATATTATTCCTACCATTCCAACATGTCATTCTTTTGTATTTATTTTTGTGCATATAATTTACATCCCAATTTGTATATGTATCCCTTCAAGAAGGGAACTCAAAATAATAATGGTTTTTGTAGCTGAGTACTGGGAGGCTGGTTTGGAGAACTGTGATGTCAGGTCAGATAAAACCTCTTTTTTAATCAATTTTTGTGTCTATAGGAGCTTATCTTTCTACTTCATCATGACCGTTTTAATTATATGTATTGTTCTCATTTTATATTTTTGATCCTTCTGTTTATTTTTGAGCTATTTTTTCTTTTAGAGTATCTGGATATAAAATTTGATTTATACCTCCTCTTCTCTTTGGAAGTTTCCTTTGCAAAGTGTAATTGTTATTTTGCACAATACCACTCTCTCTGACAATTTTTTTTTTTTTGCTTTTATTTCACCCATCAATTTGCTTTTGTCAATGAGAAGTAAAGCCACAGTAGCAATTCCATTTATGACTTCTTCAATTCTGAGTTATGGAATTGACAGCAAAACAAGGCATTTCCTTTCATATTGCTTCTATTGAGCAAATATTAACTCTTAACCCATGTGTAGATATTTGAATTCCCTCACTCTTAATATACATTGTTTCTCCATCAACTTGGATACCTGGATTAAGAAAGCATTTTGAAAAGGCAGTCTGTAGATTACACTAAGCACCACTGCCTCTATTTCTCTATTAATCTGTCATAACTTAAATCTCATCATGACGATTCTATGTATTAAGTTACAGATGTCTATACTTCATTTTTTTGGCCCCACCCGCAGCATGTGGAAGTTCCTGGGCCATGGATCAAACTGGTGCCACAGGAGTAACCCAAGCTGCTGTAATGACAAAACCAGTTCCTTAACCTGCTGTGCCACCAGAGAACTCCAGATGTCTATACTTTAATGTAATTCCTTTTTTTTTTTTTTGTGATACTATTGACATGTAATGTTATATCAATTTCACTATGTCATAAATCATTTATAACATAATTATTCAATATTTGTATGCATTTTAATTCCTTTCCTTTTTTTGTGTGTGTTTTTAGGGCCACACATGACATTTGGAGGTTTCCAGGCTAGGGGTCAAATCAGAGCTGTAGCCACTGGTCTATACCACAGTCACAGCAATGCCAGATCTGAGTCACGTCTGCAACCTACACCACAGCTCAAGGCAACACCTGATCCTTAACCTCCTGAGTGAGGCCAGGGATGGGATATTCAACCTCATGGATACTAGTCAGATTCATTTTTGGTCAGCCATGATTGGAACTCCAATTAATACAATTCTTGTTATAGAAATTCCATTT
This sequence comes from Catagonus wagneri, assembly GCA_004024745.2. Taxonomy (NCBI): domain Eukaryota; kingdom Metazoa; phylum Chordata; class Mammalia; order Artiodactyla; family Tayassuidae; genus Catagonus; species Catagonus wagneri. The sequence goes on along the minus strand of PVHT020000237.1, from coordinate 1,545,971 downwards.
ATATTACATCTCTTTTATTTAAATACAGTATAATTTCTGCAGCATTGTGTCAGCCATAAGTCCTACTCAACAAGTTTTCCAATATCTGTAAGACTATAATACCCAGAAAATAATTTGTTCAAATTACATTTAATAGTTTCAGAAGGGAAAGGAGCTTCATTCCTTTCAAGGTAAGTAGAGTCGTGGTTAGTATTGGAAACTCTTAGTAAACTCTTATCAGTTGTTTTATTACATGTAGTTGTTCCATTGATCAGAAAGTAGTATGACAAATGAATAGATGTCACAGAGAGACGAGAGACTGGGTATATTTGCTGCCTCCACTATAGACGGCTACGGACAGAATACTCTGAATATACCCTGTGAAGGCAAAGGCACCCTGTCTTAACAGATGTCTCAGCCCCTTCTTTTTTCTAACTACAAAGGAAAATGAGGTAGAAATTCAGTATTTCCTGTGGGAGATGAACAAAGGAAAAAGGAAGCATTTTGACAGTGTTTACTAGCCTCATAATATTTTCTAATATTTTTTATAGGCAGATAGTTGAAAACTGTTTTGCCTTTAAACTGCCAAGGCCAATTGAAGACCACAATACAACCAGGCCAGGGGCCTTCTATAAGCTTACAGAGGTCATAGAATGTCAAGATTTGGGTTAGTCTTCATTGCCTACAAAATCTATAGGTGAGAAAGAGTAAAAATCTGTATTAGAAAAAGCTGAGGTAGGAGTTCCCATTGTGGTGCAGTGGAAATGAATCTGACTAGGATCCATGAGGATGAGGGTTCAATTTCTGGCCTTGCTCAGTGGGTTGGGGTCTGGCATTGCCATGAGCTGTGGTGTAGATCACAGACGTGGCTCAGATCCCGAGTTGTTGTTGCCATTGCTGTGGTGTAGGCCAGCAGCTACAGCTCTGATTGAACCCCTAGCCTGGGAACTTCCACATGCCACGGGTGTGGCCCTAAAACAAAACAAAACACAAAAGAAAAAAGTGAAGTAGAAGTTTTCTGCTAAATAGAAATGATATATAAAGGTATATTATATAAAGGTTCTTAATTTCTTCCTAATTATCTTTAAAATATATATTGATATGATATCAGTTTTCTTAGAAATTACAACTAACTGATACTAAGAGATTATTTAGGCTTTATATTCTCATGAAAATATTATACTATCAGAGTTTACTTTTTTCCACTAGATACACCTGGGCAAGAATTATTTGGTTAGGTACAATTTGGACAAATGTATGGCCCAGCACCAGTAGCCAAACTTTCCAAATAAGAATGTTCCACAAATGGAATGTATTTCAGTCAAATACATTCATACAAATGTCATATGGACTCAACCAAACAGTGCAGTATACAAATGGAAAGTTAGTACAATGAAAGGACATAAGTGTCATCAAAAGTAAAGCTGTTTCTCTTGTAACATTTGGAACCAATAAGAAATTTTTGATAAATTTCTGCTATAGCAAGAATATGCCCAAGTCTCTACATAGTGGTTCTCAACTCTAGAAGAAAATTAGAATCATTCGGAGACGTTCTTATTAAATTAATGGTTTTGCCCAGGCTCCAAACAAGTGGTTTTGATTCCAGAACAGGATCCCAGCAATTAGTATCAAATGACTCTAAAGTGAAATATGGGCTGGGATCCCTGGTTAACGAAACGATGCTTCTAGGTGGTACTAGGTGAACCACAGGTGATACACCTGAACTAGATTAGTGGGGAAGTACATCTTGAACACAGAAAAATCAATGTCATGCATTAATTTCAGAATCTTTCCTTCTATTTTCATCCTTAAAAACAAAATATCTTAGATCTTGGAGCATGCAGTAAATTAACTTTCTTCTGAGCTCCCATAAACACGTTTTCTGGTGAAACACCCATCAACCCCTGTGCCATGTAACCAGTGTTCCCCGTGAACTGCACGTTCTTCCAGGACAGGTATCATGTGTTTACTCTCATTCTTCACTGCTCATCACCATGCACGGTGCTTTTGAGAAAAATGCTTGTTCAACAAATGTATTAATTAATGGAAATATAAAGGGAATGGGCAAGCATTCTAGCACTGGTGTCACCATTACTTTATCTTTGTTTCTTTCCTAAGGGCCAGACCCACAGGATATGGAAGTTCTCAGGCAGATCCAGACTGTGTGTGTGACCTACACTACAGCTCACAGCAATGCCAGATCCTTTAACCCACCAAGGGGGGCCAGGGATAGAACTTGCATTCTCATGGATACTAGTTGGGTTTGTTATTGCTGAGCCCCAAGGGGAAGTACATCACTTTGCCTTTTAATTTATTTTCTTCTTTCTGCTCTCTTCCTTTCTGTTTCTTTTTTGTTTTTCTCTTTGAACTCTTCGACTGTGTTTTGACGGAAAAGTAATTCTCTTCCCATACTTGTCTCTTCTCTCATTCTTCCATGATAATATCACACATCCAGTTCTCCTAAGTGTGGTAGCATTCTCTTTGTAATACTAAGATAAGTGCTCAGTCATAACTGTATCAAGCCTGTATTGTTTTTTCTATCTTCAATTTACCTATAAGTGGGTAAGTTCTTTGAATGCAAGGATTGTATCTTAGATTCACTATCATTCCTACCATAGTATACAGCATATTTTAAATCCTTAATAAATACTGGCTGACTCTTAGGAGTTTATTTTTCTGGGAGTGAACCCTGAGTCACTTTGAGGCAGTTTTTCTGCAGTACAGAAAGTATTCTGTGTAAATACGTACTTTCTTAGACCTTTGGTGGCTCTTGTAACAGAGATGCTATTGTTTATTCCCAATATAATGCCAGTCTTCTCTAGAAGGTAAAGCACATCTTTTAAGTGTGTACTTATTTTTTCCAGACTGATTGTAAGTCAATGAAATGCTCAGTCTTTTCAAAAACATTATTTCACCATTAACTTTGAAGTGAAAGGGTGGTTTTCACATTTGAACATGAGAAGTATAACAGATGACCTCAGGGACCAGGGCAGAGCTTTGAGTTCTTATTTAGCATTTACCTCATTTTCTCCTCCGTCTCCCACTACACTCCACCTCCTACCACCCACTCAACTGACAATAATAGTATTACTCCAGAGTTTTAAAAGTCTGGCAGTGTGCCCCTCAGTATAATCCATCTGAGGGTCTCCAGCTGTTCCCTACCTTTTAGGGATGACTGGAAAAGGGGTCTGACTGAACTGCCTCTGGGACTAGCACTGATGTCAGGAAAGCAGTGGTGACAAAGTGTTCAAGCTTGTCTTCATCTCATCCCCTCTCTGTAAGTCCCCTCTCCTCCCCTCCCCTCCACTCCTCTCTCCTCCCCTCCCATCCCCTCCTCTCCAAATATAAGTAACTAGCTCTTCTTCTGCGATTTCCTTTCCCCTTCCCTCTCTTCCTATTTCTACTCTTGTACCTTCCTCTCAGCTTTCCTTGCATGGATCCCTTCCCCACACCACTTTTCTCCAACAAAATTTATCTAGATACCTCTCTTAGTTAAAAAGAAAAGACTGAGAATTTGCTCACCAATAGATGTACATGATTTAGAAATACAGGAATAAATGAAACTGACCCCTATCTTAATCTTTACATTAAAATATACCCCAAAGTGGGAGGGGAGGGAGCAGGATAGACTGGGAATCTGGGGTTAATTGATGCAAACTATTGCCTTTGGAATGGATAAGCAATGAGATCCTGCTGTATAGCACTGGGAACAATATCTAGTCACTTGTGATGGAGCATGATGGAGGATAATGTGAGAAAAAGAATATATATATATATATATATGTATATATATATATATATGTATATATGACTGGGTCACTTTGCTTTACATTAGAAAACTGACAGAACACTATAAACTAACCATAATGGAAAAAATAAACATCATTAAAAATATAAAATATACCCCAAAGTAATAAATTTTAAAGAATGAAAAAATAATAAACAATTTCTTAAAATACTACTGTTTAATTTATTATTTGAACAGGAACTTTGGCTTTCACTAAAATGTAAAATCAAAATATTTTTTAGTGAGAGCAATTTGGCTCTAGACACATCATCTTGAAATTACCTTGGGGTAACATTTTAGAATACAGTATTTTAAAGGTTCTGTCCTAAGCATGTTTACCTCTATGAGATTGGTTTATTAAGTCTAACATGGCGAACTATAAGCATGAAACTGTAAATATTTTATTGAACTGTGCTTGGTCAAATCAATCTTTAAGGTTAACTGAGAGAGATCCCAGCAGTTTGTATAACTTAATACGTTTCACTTTAAGACATCCCCTATCAGCAGGGACTAACTCTCTGGTTTCTGAGTGGGGCTGGATCTTGATCTACTTGACTCCTCCCCCTACTTGCATACTTTGGAATGAGTGACCAGGGTGTTCTGGTCCTGGGACATTGTTTCCTTCTGTGCACAGGACTTGGCTCCTTTGGTGTTGGGAGTCAGGAAAAGGGAAGAGGGAAGGGGGAAGTCCTCTTGTACAGTTTCTTGTACCTGCTCTAGGAAGAAGCCTTAGGTTCAGGCTCACTCCCTGGGCTTCTGGCAACCTCTGTCCATGGGGCAGTCTCCACGCTGATGATGCAGATGGTTTTCGAGGGCAATAAGCAGCTTCATCCCAACCGTTTCTATCTGCTACTATCCAGTTATGTAGAAGTAATTTTGTCCATCTTCGGCTGCTGGCAAGTGCTTACTCCCTCAATCCCCTCTCAGGTTGGGGAACAGCTTCTCGGTGGCCTGGTTCTGGGATAGCCACTGTGCCTCCGCCTTTCCTCTGCTATCTATTCTCCTGTACCTGGAGCCTCAGGAACACTGGGAACCTATCTGTACCACATGAAGCTGTCAAAAAACTGGGGTAGGGTAGTCTGCCATCCTTAATTTTATCTTCAATGTATGCTCTAGTCCTTCATCATCCACTTCAAAAATCTCCAAAATAGAAAATCGTATGAGTGCTAGTTTCTGCCTAAGCCCATGTTTTGCATTCTGGGGATGCTATGAAACTCTCCTAACAACTCTCCCACCAGCAACCACACCTCCACTCTAGGGGCTCAGTATGGACGTGCTGGATCTGCAATCCTGGAACTGGATTCAGTCTCCACATCTCTCAAGCAGTCTTATCCCAGTAAACACACTTCTTGTTACTCCTGCACCCAATTAATTAATCTACCTTGGGCAAAAGGGCTGCAACCTACACCTTTAAAATGTATACTTTGGGATATATTTTAGTGTAAAAACTGGTTTGGCTATCAATACATCATTTATAAGTTATATATTTATTGGTGAATAAATTCTCAATCTCTGTTAAGTTGAAGGATGTGTATAGAGAACACAGAGTCTGGGAAAGGCTGGTAAAAAGGAAGGTAGAAAGAAGAGTATACGGAGAGAAGGAAGAGGAAAGAACCTCAGAGGAGAGGAAGAACTGGTCAGTTATATGTGGAGAGGAGATGAGAGGGAAAAGATGAAAGGTAAACAGGCAAGGAGGATGGCTTGGGTCACAGCTGTTCAAGTGACATCAGACTTTTCCAGACATCTTCAAAGGCAAGGAACTATACATAGGCATAGGCATGGAGATAAATTCTTAAAACTCTGGTATAATAATTTACCAGACAGACTATACTGATAGGCATAGACATAAATTCTTAAAACTCTGGTATAATAATTTACTGTCAGCTGAAGAGGCATTAAGGACCAAGCTGGTGGTCCATTTCCTTCCAGTTTCTGTTGCAGGACTATTTCACGTATTTATGTCTCTTCCAAACTGCAGAACTCTCCTACCCTTCTCAATCTCAATGGATGACCTTGCTCCTTCTTATACAGAAGGAAAACAAAGCAAATTAAATAAAACATCCCCTTGTTCCCTATACCACTGATGCAGCTGCAAGCAGCAGGGCCAAGTATTCCGCCCAACCTCCTGCTACCAAAGGTGAAGTCTCTACATCCCAGCTAGGGACACTGTCTGCCTTGATCACCAGATTTCATCTTATCCCATCTAGTCGAAGATGTTTCTCCACGGATTCTCCCCTTCCCCTCTCACCTGGCTATTCCCATTTGCAACCAAATGAGCTCTTAACTAATAATTTTCCAAATTCATATTAGAAAATTAGAATAATTATTTAAAATGATACCAGCTAAACCAGGGAAAAGGGTATTCCCAAATAAAACAGACTGCATAATATCAAGCAGTCACAGGGATTATTTATTACTTTTCCAAATCAGGTGATCAAATCACAAATATTTAGTTATTATCTAGCCTGGTTCATAAAGTATCAAAAATTCATTTGATTTTTTTAGTGAATTGAGGAAAACTTTTCCTGAATTGATAGAATGTTATGACTAATTAGAGATGTGGCTTCAATAAAATCTTTTTTTTTTTTTTTGTCTTTTTAAGGTCATACCCATGGCATATAGAAGTTCCCATGCTAGGGGTCAAATTGCAGCTGCATCTGCAACCTCCTGCACCTCAGCTCACAGCAAAGCTGGATCCTTAACGCACTCAGCCAGGCCAGGAATTTAACCCACATCCTCACGAATACTGGTTGGGTTTGTTACTGCTGAGCCATGATGGGAACTCTAAAATACTTATTTTTTAGTTTAGATATGAAAATTTCTTATGCAGTAACCAAAGTCACTGAGAGGTCATAATTTAAAATTGGTTCACAATTCTACAAAACATCTCCTATTCAGTAAAAAAAAAAAAAAAAACTTTCAGTTAACTGAAAGGTAAATAGACACTGAAGTTTAATACAATAAGGATGTTATTGCACACTAATAATTATACTAATTTTCTTTCTTTGACTTACATGTTTGTCATCCTGTTCAGAGACATCATTAGAGAATGATTCTTGTTCATTCACAGGAGCATCAGCTCAAGAGACCATTAGTAAGTCAACAACCTCAAAATCAGAATCCACTGAACACTTTGCCAATAGTGTAACTACCTGGTTCTTTACTTATAGAGCTATTTTAGAGAAAACCAAAGCAAACCAAAAACAGTGACAGCTTTTGGGTTGATAAGAAGGCCCATAAATGGCTACTAAAAACCCTGGATTCCAACCCTGGGTCAGCTCCTGACTTATTTGCTGCCTACCCAGCAAAAACTGAAGTGGGGTTTTGGCACTTAGTCTATAGGGATAGCCAAGATGGTTGTCAACCCAGGCCAAAATACCTACTTTTTCCATCAGGCATTCCCGAGGATACTTGGAATAAGAGTCTCCCCAGATTTCTTGAGCATAGGTCCCAGGGTTAAGCTCACATCACCTCAAATGTAGCCTCTAAGTAGCACATGGACAGTTTGCTGAGGGGGTCAGTGGAAAGAAGGGACAGCATTCTATCGTTTGCACACATCCTGTGTTAGAAAGGGTACAATAACAATAAAAGACAAAGAAAAATAAGAGTCCTATGGTGCCATTCCCCCCCCTTCCCTGTCTACAATGATTTGTTATTTTAGTTTACATTAAACAACCCTCTTTGCAACTGACTATAGAGCCACAGGCAAAGGGACTGGAGTTGAGGCTCAGGGATTAGCATTACCCGGTAATTAATTAATTAATTTTCTTTTTAGGGCCGTATCTGCGGCATACGGAGGTTCCCAGGCTAGAGGTCAAATCGGAGCTATAGATGCCAGCCTATGCCACAGCCACAGCCACGCCAGATCTGAGCTGAATCTGCCACCTAACACCACAGAGCACGGCAAAGCAGGATCCTTAACCCACTAAGCGAAGCCAGGGAGGGAATCTGCATCCTCAGGAATACTAGTCAGGTTTGTTTCCGCTGAGCCACAATGGGAACTCCAGCATTCCCCATTAATTTAACAACAAAGGATAATATGAGGATGTTCGAACAACAGAAACGAAGTATACTAGTATTTCCAAACCCTCTGGGCAGAGCGGGTGTTGGAATGTGGTAGAGGCATTCCATCTCCTTTTGCAGCTAATAAGTTCCACGTGTGTCTCTTTTACATCTATTGGTGTTCCACAATGGAGAATTCTGAAACCAGCTATTTCCAATCTGGCCTCCTGTTACTGTCTATACCCATTAATCTTAGCCCAGAGCGAAGCCACTTTTCTAGATGACTAAGAGTTGGCATTTCCCCTTACACAGTACATTTATATTAAGGATCATCTAGAAAACAGTTCAAAAAGAAATTAAGTAGTACAGTTAAAAGAATACATAAAAACCAAGGAATTAAAACAAAAGAGCCACTGACTAACAATTCTTTCCCTTTTTCTTTCTCTAGTAAAGGCCATATGCTATATTCTGTGCTATTCCAGAACCCTGAAATAGGCTCTATCCTTTCACAAGATCACCCTCCTTGCTCAAAATTCTTTTTAAATTCTACTCTCACAATGACAATTATAGTATCCCTGCTTTTCCTACCAAAAATCTACATCAGGGTAGACGCTAAACATTTTTTCCTTCTGAGTTATTTCTAACACCAAGAATGATACAAGGATGAGAAAAGACATTCAGTAAATATCAGTAGATGCATTATCCCCATTTACTCAAGTAAAGTAAAATATATAACAAAGAAATTAGAAACTCATTATATATGCAGACAACAAGTGTAGTTAGTGCTCATGTGGTGATTTATAACACTTTACATAGGTAACATACGTTGAATGTGCCAAGTTGAAATACAAGCATGAAGAGAACAAGTCCTCATTATGTTCTCATTGTTATCAACCTAGTTTTATGATATTAAAAAAAACTAGCACCAAAGGACAAAAAGAATCCCCCACACTTTTGCGTGTGAGAGTAGTTATTCCAAAGTTATGCAAAACCAACTGTTCAAACCAGTGACCAGGCTTCCTAGGACCCCAACAGATTGACAAGACCAAATGTGTCTTTATACTTATTTACTTATTTGTTTTTTAATTTTTTTGTCTTTTGTCCTTTTAGGGCCATACCCAAAGCATATGGAGGTTCCCAGGCTAGGGGTCTAATTGGAGCTGTAGCCTTCAGCCTATGCCAGAGCCACAGCAATGCCAGATCTGAGCTGCATCTGCAACCTACACCACAGCTCATGGCAACGCCGGATCCTCAACCCACTGAGCAAGGCCAGGGAGAGAACCCGCAACCTCATGATTCCTAGTTGGATTCGTTACCGCTTTGCCATGATGGGAACTCCAAATGTGTCTTTTTAAATACATCTAAAGTAGAAGGACAATACACTCCTGGTGTAGATGAAATGATAAACTAAGTCATGTTCCATCATGGCTGTCAATAAAATGCTCTTAGTTGGCATTTGATAAATAATATGCTGATAATGCAGATAGTCGAATGTATCTCATTTATTCTGATACTGAAATTGAGACTGTCATTGGGAAACTAATAAGGAGTCAAACAGAAGAAGGAAGGACTATTTTAAGGGATTAAACATGCACACATTTGAAATGTCAAAGGAGTAGTTATTACAAGTGTCATTTTCACTCACTATTATAATTACTATTATTGTTGTTATTATTAGGGTCAGCAACATAATTTACAAGAACTGAATTAATTCATGCATTGATGTGAATGGAGTATAAAATATCTTGGCTAGTGAAGGAGGTGGCCAGGACACATTTTAGAATTTAGTCATGAGAAACTGAGAGCAAAGATGAATGCTCTCCTCGGAAAGAAGCTGCCCAGTTTTAAAAGAACACGTAAATGTTTAAAACACTTTTATGGAAATAGAGGCTACTGGAGCAGTTAGGGAAGCTGTGAAAAATGCTTTATCCTGCAGATCCTCTACCTGTGAAAATAATTAACATTCAAGTAAATGAAAATTATCATAGAGATCAAGACCTGCTCCATTTAAATTAATGTACCGTGAAGAGGAGAAAACTATTGAAGCAGCCGTTGAGAAATGTTATTAGTGAAAAGGGAGTCTAACTAAAGCATTTCTTTCCATAACTCATAGCACCTGTCAAAGAATTTGTAAAATTTATTCTATAGATTCAAATGTCATGATTTACTGTTACCTTTTAGGATTTTAAAAAATTTTACTTATGTTTTTGCCCATTGGAGGATCACTCTATTTCTTTTCACTACTATAATTTAGCCATTATATATTCTCCAATGGAGGAAATACTCTTGGATAAGGTGAAGAGAAGAGGACAATATGTCAATAACACCAAGAGAATACTCCCTTAGTGTACCTACAAGAACTTGCCAAGCTTCTCTTGGCCATCTTCCTGTCCTTTCTGCACACCATCCCCAACTTCAACTAGCAATCTATGTTTTAATCCCAAAACTTCTTTTTTCCTGCCATCTACAATACAGATCCTAAAGGAACCAAGAAAGGAAAGGGCAGAACCAGCTATGCCAGCAGGGGTCATTGATATCCTTATGCCTGAAGAAGGAAGAGAAGAAAGATAGCTGAAACCAGGATGTAACTTATGGCAAAGGCTACTTGACAGGTACTTCAGTTTTCAGTGGAGGGGAGAGCAATCTATATAGTCTGGATGAAGGAGAGGTAAGGTAGCAAATACCCCAATCTAACTATCCTCCGGCTTTATGATCATCCGGTACCTCTCATTGGTTGAACCCAAATGGCAGATAAAGGGCAAGAGGACTCATGGATGGAGTTCATATGGGTCAGTTTTGGGGGCACTGAGCATGATGAAAAAGGGGAGAATGAAATATACCCAGCACACCTACCTTTTAAAAAGTCTTTCATATTTTTCCTTTATTCTGGTCTTCCTATGTTACTTGTAGTTCTATGAACTCAGAGTTCCCAGAGGAGAAATGATCACAAAGGGGGTACAGATAGGGAATCCATTGAATGGGAACAGGAAGACACAAGAGGGTTAGCCAAAAGAAATCAAGTGAGCCAAACTAAAAAACACAGAGGATTAAATCCAAGTCCATGGGACCTTATGGAAAGACAGGTACTATGGAGGAAAAGGCTGAAAGAACTGTAGAATGATTTACACTCCTTTGATCCCAGAAGTAAGATGGACAACAAGCAAAAGAAAGAATGGTGATGAGATGGCACACAGACCTAAACATATGCACCTGGCTTATTTGCTCAAATTAAGTCACCAACTTTGAACAGTGACATTGTGGGGGAATGTGTCTGGGCGCGGGGGGGGGGAGGGGGGGCGTGGAGAGGGGGAGCGGGGAGAGAGAGGGAGAAAGAACAGGAGAGACAAACTGGTTGACCTTAGACCATTTCCTCCTCCATGTGGTAGCTTATCAAAGCACCACTCACAGTCTGTATTACTACAAAGGAAGAACACAGTTTTGAATGGTGTAAGTAGCTGAGGAGCTTCTACCCATATTTAAAAAGCCATTTATCCACCAAGATTCATTCCTTGTGATATATTTGACTAGTTCAGCTTTGTCTCAAGCTCCCTTCTTATCATCATGGTCAGAGGGACACCGGAAAGGAAAACAGCAGAATGCAGGTACCTCTCTGAAGAAATATCCTGCTACTTATATAAGACTTCCTACCTGCACTACCGGCTGCAATGTTGATGGACCCATCTGAGGGGGATGCAGGCATACAATCCGGAGCCCACTGGCACCACCTTTCTGAAGCTGCCATGCCTCCTGCTGGTTTGTGTTGTCTGTCTAAAAAAAAATGGCTCATTTTTAAGGGCATGCAACATCTGCTCTAGCATAGAATTAAAATTTTTGTTTCACATGTGTTTCTGACACTGTCTATGAGCGCTCTGAGGGCATGAATCACATCTGTCCTCTATATTTTCACTGCCTGTCAAGTGAATGCACATATCAGGTATTCATTGAATGTTGAATGAATGATCATGCATGTAGCTCATTAATTATTCCATTTGATGTGAGATTTTAGAACTAGGGGTTCCTAAAGATTGGTAAAATAAAATAAACAACTTTGTATAACCAAGATATTTGTGGTCTTGGAGAATCAGAGAAAACAAGTGTACCAGAAGAGCTATCTTTATCCTGAATGGTGTTTTGGTAAATTGTCATAGAAGATAATGACCCGTGAGGCATCTGCAAGGTCCATTTATCAATACCAGGAAGTCAGCAGTATTGATATTGACAACTAACCTAGGGGAATGTCGGGCATTTGGATAGTCAGTCTCTGAATATTCAAAAAAAGAAAAGAAAAAGAGAAGAGAAAAAAAGAAGCTAGTCTACAAGGCTGTTAGAAGATGTCTGAGAGGGAGTTTCCTAGAGCAAACTCTGGACATAATGAGTCAAGGGTACTAGTCTAGAAGTTAGAAGACCAAAGTTTAAGGATTGAAGAATTTAAGCAAGCTGAACAATGCCCCTGGCCCTCAATTCCTCTTCTGTAAAATGGCAAGGCTGGATTATGAGAGCTTCAGTAATAGCTTAAATAAATCTATAAATCAGTAAAGTGAATATGAGAATAACAGTAGAAAGAAGTAAGGAGGAGGAAAAAAAAGCAAGGGAGATAAGAGGGAAATTGAAAATACTGATTTTAAAGTAATATTTTGTACTCTGTAATGATAGAACAAACTATAGTTACAAGCATTATATTTTATTTTATCATATTTGACACAAAGAACTACATGCCCTGTAGCACATATTGGAAAGAGATTGTTGGATGTCTTCAAAGGTTTTTTCCCATATCCATACAAGCCCCCCATCTACCTGTGCCCTTGTCATGATAATCTGCCCACTTAGTCATAAGGTTCATCTCTCAGAATACAGGGGAACTGACCAACCATCCATGTTCTGCTTCCACCCAACCTGAAGATCTATGATTTCAAGTCAGTGTTTGAGGGATTAGGAAACCAGATCCTATGTGTCTGATAGCGGAGCAACCCAAGTTGCATACAAACAGCTTCACGGACACTATTTTCTCCTCAGTCTGAGGAAGGGGGAGAAAGAAATGAGCAAGAAGGAAAGATAGGATGAAGAACCTAGAAAACAGACAGGAGGAGAAACAGAATACACATAGTTCACAGAATGCCCTTTGGTAGAAAAATACTCTTTCCTTCTAGTTCAACTCAGTGTATCGTTCAAGGAAAATGATTCAGTGCTTAAAATGATAAATGATGGGAGTGGGAAGAAGGGAGAGAATGAATGAATCAACGAATGAGTGAATTCACTATAATATTGCCCATGTGCAGTATTCTTTCCTTCCAGATCTCAAGTTTTTATTTGAGGCTATCATTAGGAAATGACAGAAAATCACTTCCACCTGCCTTCTCATATGTCAATCCCCTACTCCCTCTTTTCTTCAATGCAATCAGAGGAGGAAGAATGATGAAGTATCAAGTGCATTATAAACACCATGAAATAAAGGAGAAGGAAGCCATGGCAATAAAAACCTAAATCTGATCAGCCAGCCAGCCTCTCCAGCAAGTCACATTTTATTATTTTCTTCTCAAACTGTCATTGCTTTAATGCCCATCATATATCTTACACAAAGTTTCAAATCATATCGACACTGACCCCCACCTGCCTCCAGACTGGGAGTTCTATGCCAGTGGTTGCTTTACAACAAATTCCATGTATCATCAAAACTGACAGGGTTCTCTTGTAATTGATGCGTCTGGCACATGTTGTTACATTTCTGTTTGAAAAATAAAACTGAAGGAACAAGAACTATCCTAGCTGGATGTCCCCCACAGCCCCATGGAAAAGGCCTCACCCAGGGGCCTCCTCTGTTCAAAGAAGAGGAATCTCAGCAGAAAGAAGGCCATGGCACAGTGTAAAAGACCTAGATTAGTTCAGTCCTAGTTCAGGCTCTTCTGCTGATTCACAGTGTGGCTTTGTAAAGTTTATTTCCCCTTCTGATGCAAATTCAACATTTCTAAAACTGGAAGGTCTTAGTAGAAAACGGCAATAACCCTAATAGAAAAAATGAGCAAACTGTTTTAACAGACGTTTCACAGAATAGGAAACATTCATGACCAACACACAGAGATACTCAGCTTCATTCGTAATCAGAGAATTCAAGACCACCACGAGATACCATTTTACTCCCAGTAGACATGGGTGACAACAAAGGAATACTATTATATCAAGTGATGAAAAAGATGTGACTGAACATAACCCCTTCCTCATTGCTGGAAAAATGCCCCCTTCTACAAAACAGTTAAGTCTTACAAAGTTAAATATTTTTACTATCTGCATCTAGTCTTTCCTCATAGTATAGGCTTATAATACAGAAACAAGATTAAAGTCTGAATAAATGAATATTGACAAGTATATTTACCTGGATTTAAGGATACAAAAGAGTAGATCCATGAATGAAAAAATTGATATATGTATGTATAGGTGTATATATTTATTTCAGGCTGTTTTCACAAACATCTCCTTTGATCATTAAAAACGTCAGTATTATAGACACAGAGAACAGACTTGCGGTTGCCGAGGGGGAGGGAGTGGGATGGACTGGAAGTTTGAGGTTACTAAACTATCACATTTAGAATGGATAAAGAGGAGTTCCCATCGTGGCGCAGCGGAAATAAATCTGACTAGGAACTATGAGGTTGCGGGTTCGATCCCTGGCCTTGCTCAGTGGGTTAAGGATCCGGCGTTGCCGTGAGCTATGGTGTAGGTCGCAGACGCGGCTTGGATCCGGCGTTGCTGTGGCTGTGGCGAAGGCCGGTGGCTACAGCTCCTGTTAGACCCCTAGCCTGGGAACCTCCATATGCCACAGGTGTGGCCCTAAAAAGACAAAAAAAAAAAAAAAAGAAAGAAAAAGAATAGAATGGATAAACAATAAGGCTCTACCGTATAGCACATGCAACTATATCTAATTTCCTGGGATAGACCCACGATGGAAAATAATATAAAAAAAAACTATATATATGTATGACTGAGTCACTCACTCTGCTGCACAGCAGAAAGTGGAACAACATTGTCAATCAACTGTATTTTAATTTTAAAAAGTCAGTGTTAATCCAAATTGACATTATTGCTAAATTTTGGAAACAATCAATCAGACTTAGAAATTCATTGACTCACTAGAGAAGGTGGATTCAGAGTTAGATGTCAAATCTTCTAAACTGGTACAAGAGAACCAAAGTTCAGACAAGCCTGGATTTGGATTTTTGCACTAAGTACTTGCTGGCATCAATAACTTTGGAGGAAGTCTCTCACCTCTCCATGTTTCCATGTCTTCATCTCTTATCAAATGAGGACAATTATGCCCACATTCTGGAGTTCTTATGAAGATTAAGTGAGATAATTCATCTATGGTGCAATAAATATTAATTTCTGACTTCTCTGCCTTCTGTAATATAGGCTTCCTTGCAATGAGCCCAGACAGCAAATGCCAGTGTCTCTGTGTGACTAAGCACAGACACATCTTTCAATCACCGTTTCAGTTGGCAAAATGCTATCCTGTCACTTTTGCTTCATATCCTTCATCACTGCCCCAAATCTCCCTGGGGTTACTACCTTCTTTCATTCCACCCTGGTTGCCTCCATGGGTGCCCTGCCTAGCTTTCCTGCTCTGAACCCCGGTGGATCAGCTGGGAATGGACACTGACAGTGCCTTTACATCCCACCCCTCAGAGACCGCTTGCCTGGATTATCCAAGGGAAACCACTCATTCTGTCACTCTCTGGACAACAGAGCCTGTGATGGAAAAGTCTTCTCAGTTCTTTTATTGTTCAAACCCTTTCCTCTTCACCAAACAAGAACTTGACACTCTTGCCATGTAATCTTATCTCCTTGGCCATTCAGCCAAATACATGCTCACCAGATCAGTTTTCAGGAATTCTGGATCTTAACTCTTGACATTTTTCTGCATTTCTGATCCCACTAACTGCTTGGGCAATTTAGCTGTCCATATCCTTAATCTATTGAGTATCCTAGACTAACATTTTCTTGAATCTTCAACTCCGTTTGCCCTCACTTCCACACCATTTCAGTGATCCATTCCCAGTGGTGCAAGTTTGACCTTGTTATGACTCAGAATTATTTCATCTTTGACATCTTAAATATTTTACTCTCTGACTACAACTTAGAGTTCTTTATCACAACTTGTCTTACTTTCAACATACTATCTTCTTAACTATAAAAAGACCTCCTAGGAGACACTCTACTTTTCCTTCCAGTTAATCATTTTCATTCTAACCCCATTTTATCATTTCCATTCCATTTAGGCAATACTCCATAGTCCATTATTCCACTCGATAGTAGACTATGATCACTTGCTCTCTGCCATTCTGTTGAATTCTTCTTGTGAATTGTGGTATTCTAGTGGCTCCAATGACAGAGTTAACTAACCACTCAGCCATAGAGACCGAAACCATGATGAAGACAAGATCCTGACCTCACCAGGGTCCTCCTCAGTCATCTCTCCATCTAAACCCCCTGAACAGGGATCTATTTCAAATCTTCACCACTCTTCTCATTTCCCAAACAACTTGTCTCTTGTCTCCTACAGTATAAGGAACTGCAGCTATCAAGAGAGAAAGCCTTGGAGTTCCCATTGTGTTGCAGCAGAAACAAATCCAACCAGTATCCATGAGAGTGCTGTTTTGATACATGGCCTCACTCTGTAGGCCGGCAGCTATAGCTTCCATTCAACCCATACCCTGGGAACTTCCATATGCTGCGGGTGCAGCCCTAAAAAAAGAAAAAAAAGAGAGAGAGAGAGAGAGACAGAGCTCTGATATTCACCCTCACCTACTGACTTCCCTCTAGTTATATCTAATCTTTTCTCCCAACTCTGTGGAGGGCAACAAGCTGCGTTTAACTCCACCACTAGCTCCCATCAACTCCAGCCTCCTAAAGGTCCTTAATCTCTGTTTCTTGATCTGTATATTGTAAATAATAATAACATTACTGAAGGAAATAATTTCGTTTAAAGAAGCAGAGCTCTCAGCAGCCATCATAGACAGGAAGAACCCCCATCAGATTAAGAACTACATGACATAACTGAAGATGCCTCCTGGGCAGATGGCCAAACCAGCAGTGATGAAAGGTCTACAATAAATTTTCCATGGAGAAGACCGTGTTGTAACTTAAGTTGATAAAAATCCATAATAATCACTTTATGGCATGTCTACACTGACCTTTGCTATCATCAACGTAGAAATAAACCCACATACCTGAATTACCGCTGTATCGTTTTTTTCCTCAAATTTACGTTGTTTGTAACATTATTTCTATGTGTCTAATAATTTCCCCACCTTTAGATATATTAAGAAAATAGAAGAGCTTTAAGGAAAATAGATATTTTTCCAAAAGGGTTTAAGGAAAATAGATATAGATATTTTTCCTAGATTTAATGTCTCTTTTTAAAATTGTTTTCTTCTTCAAGCACCTCTGCATCTGAAAAAAAAAATGTCATCCTAAACTGTTGCTATCATTGATAATTTCATGGTATTTCAGGTACTTGCTGGCCTTAGACATAAGCCTGGACAAATCTTTTCTCAGTCTATTGTGAAAATGATGGTTTGTCCACTCTATCACTGGGGATGAGAAACTAAAACAATTCAGCTAACATAAAGTGGAGGACTATATTAGGGCAGAAATTTCAATAGAATGAATGCATGGAGTAAACCTTTTGTTCCCCTAGCCATACGGTCTACTGCAATGGTTCTACTGATCACCATTCTCTGTGTTTATAACTGAGAACCTAGAAGCCGACAGAGTGAACCAGAGGGCCTCTACAGAGTCACGAAGTGGTTTTTGAGGTGTTTCCTTTTTCTTTGAGAAAAATTCTTCCTCCAGAAATATTTTCATACCTCTCAGACTTTAATTTGTATGCATATCACTACATAATTTAAATTGCTATGCTTCAGAGCTCCCACCATGGTGCAGCAGAAACAAATCCAACTAGGAACCATGAGGTTACGGGTTCAATCCCTGGCCTTGCTCAATGGGTTAAGGATCCAGTGTTGCTGTGAGCTGTGATGTAAATCGCAGATGTGGCTCAGATCTGATGTTGCTGTGGCTGTGGCACAGGCGGGCAGCTGTAGCTCCAATTGGATCCCTAGCCTGGAAACCTCCACACGTTTCGGGTATGACTCTAAAAAACAAAAATAAATAAATAAATAAATAAAACTAAAAACTTTCTCTGCTCCCACAGATTCAAGCGATCTGTAATTATATTAATCAATGGGTGGCATCGTTCTGCTTGCAATAAGTCTGAACATAATACAGCACAGAAAACAGAGGTACCAAGCTAAAATGCACCTTCTATACTGGGAATGGATAAAAAACAAACCAAACCAAAAATTCAGTTTCTTCCACTGTGTTTTCAGTCACACATAAAAAATCCAAGAACAGCAGTACATTTTATTGTAATGTAAATAAATATATGTGGGAAATAAAATTATTGTTTTTCTTCTGAAATACGGCAACACCAGTAAAAACTTTTTAGACTGTAAACCTTTTGAGAGAAGATCTATGTCATACACATCCTCATATCTCCTACTGCTCTGCCTAGTTCTCGATTTGTAGGTACTCCATAAACGCTGTGCAAATTCATATGTAAATGATTTAACATATTTGATCAATTTATGTCATATATTTTGATACTGATTCCAGTATCAAAGTCCCTGAAGGTCTTCTGATTATATGATCCAAAAAGTTTGTATTCGTGCATTACTTTTTATTTTCAGAATGTTTTCACAAGCATTATATAACCTGATTTACAGAATAACCCTTGAGATGGGTTACTATTCCCATTTGCTAGCTGAAGCTGAGCTGAATGATTTGCATGATGTGGATTTAACTAAGCAAAGCTGGGACAAGAATCTCTGCCTCCAAGTTCTCAGTATGGTTCTCTTTCCCTTTCAAAATACTGCTATTTTCCATTCCACGTAATACAATCTATGCAAGATCAGAAGAACTAAGCTGACTCTTAGAGGATATTTAGGTTGCAATGGAAATAAAACCATACATCTTCGTATTGTGGTGCTTGAATGCTTTGATCTTATATCCAGGTGATTTTGATTGAATCCTGCATCACCGGCAATGTAATCCTTGACAGTTATTTAGCTTTTCTGATCTTTGTCCTCTCCTTAAGTGAATAATACTGACCTTATCAAGTTGTGAAGATTAGCTGAGATACTAGCGGAAATGCTTAGCAATTAGCCAGCACATAGTAAGTGCCCCATAAATGGATGTTGAAATGTAATAGTTAACACTAGTAGAAACAAAAAAACTTGTTAGAAATTGAGATGTAAAGTCTCCAGGAAGATTTTTCCATGCTATTCCTGTGACTGATGATAAGCCAAGGTTTGATTTTTTTTTCTAATATGATTCCTCTTTTTTCTAGTTGACCTCTTTCTTGCCAAGCCCTCTCTAGTCACTCATACACCATTTCTGACATTTTCCACCCTATGCACCTTTCTCTTAGAGCTTTTCAATTTGTGTTTATCTGCACTTGTATATCTGATACTCGTATACTTAATTCTCAGTGGTCTGGTAGATGTGGCTGCTTTTCTTCCAATCTCTTTCATTCATGGCTGACAGAGGCACTTGTTTCCATGCAGAAAACCAACCTGGAGGGTCATGTCAGTCCAATTACCGTGGCTGGTTAGCAAATGCATATTCTCGTATCTGAGAGGACTTCAACCTGTCACAGAGCTATGCATGCTTTTTGATTTGGTGCAGTCCTTACATTTGAATATGTGTCCATATATCCCCTTTTGTATATATAGGAAGGTGGTGTCTATACATAGAAACTTTCTGAAAAGAGTCTATTAGCCCATGTGTTTATATTCACAAGTATGCAAATTCACTTCTTTTGTGATATATAGTTTGAGGTACTTTATATTCTCTGAAAGGGGCTTATGAACTACCTTAATCTCTGTTCCATTCTCCCGCTGAGCTCCGATGAGAACACCTGACACTATATCAATTTAAAACATGATCCTACCTTGAAACGCTTTCTGGTTTTGTCTCCATTTTTTTTTTTGGGGGGGGGGTGGTGTTTGCAAGAACCTCTTTTGATCTTGCCCTAAAATGTTCCCAGAAGATAACACCAAGTTAAGGAATCACCAATTCAGGAACAGATTTTTGGTCAGTGAAATATTAGTTCAGCAACTAATACCACCCTAAAAGGAACAATATGCATCATAGATACATAAATTAGCAAAAACTGGAGAATTATCCAAAGGGACTATTCCAGTGACAGAAAGTTATGCTCCCATCATGCTTTTTATTTTCGATTTTGGGGAGAAAACAGAAGTTACAAGCTCAATTGTTTCCACCAAAATCTAAAGAAACAAATCAGCAAGAAAACACTATATTAGGAATAGTAGAAGGCATAGTTAGAATAAAAGGAGCATAAGAGAAGAGATCACATGTCTAAGGGGTGACAGGTTTTATTCTGCACAGCCCTGGAGATAACCTCCGTGATGGTTGGATGTTACCAGAAGACAGATGACAGCTAAAAATAAGAAAGATCCCTCATGTTGGGGGTGCTTCTGTAATGGGATGGGCTGCATTGCTAAATAGGGAGCTTTCCTCCATTGGAAGTGTCCACAGAAAGGCTAAACGGCTGTCTGTTACAGGAGCCAGAGACAGAGCTCCTGTGTGAGCCGAGCCTGGTGACCTCCAAGTTCCCTTCCAGCCCTCAGCTCAGAGGCCGTGATTAAAATGGAAATGTGAATATACTTCATCTCCTAGTGTGAAATGAAGACTCTGACAGTAAGAGGTTAGACAATGATGTGAAGGACAAGGAGGAAAAAAAAAAGAGGAAGAAAAGAAGCCAATAAAAAAAATTCTCCAGTGCCTTGTCTGGGGCCGCCCCAGTGAGTGCCTGCAAACCAGCAAAGCATGAGAAAAATCAAAGAGGATAAAGAGATTGGGGAAAAACTAAATTATTTCTCTGCATTCCTCTTCACCATAGAGGGTGATGAGCAAACGGCCTGCCCTGGGGTTATTCTTCCCCGACAGTGAAGGTGAGCCTCTGTCAAGGAGTGATGCGTTAAATGAAAGGGTAAAGGGACAAGAGGACTAAAAATGCCAGACATCACAGAGAAATGAGGCAAGTTCTGAGAGAATGAGAGAGCAGCACTTTGGGCTTCCCAGAAAAAAAAAAAATGTGTTTTATCTTTCAAAATAGGCACCTTGAAAACTGAGTCCTGCAGGGGGGCCCTGTCTGTTATTGGGTGTTAGTCACAGGATGGATGCTTGTCCTCCAGGACAGTGGCCAGGAGAACTTCCTAAGGGACAGAGAAGGATAAGCTGCTGGAAACTGCCGGGACACAAAAGCCTGCTTTCTGCATTGCACAAGACAGAAGGGAAGAAAACATTGGCTGTGATTTGCTTAGATGGGGACCTTCTTGTGAAAGTTTCCAGCTCTGTCAGAAGTTGCGGACCTTTACTGAGATGACAGTGGGTCCCAATGAGTGAAATACAGCAGAACTGAAGCACTGCATTTTTTAATGTCTTCATCCTAGTAGGTTAATGTGTGAAGGACTACACTAGGAGTTCAAAGGGACACTACTGAGAATAACTGGATTCCTTTTATCCCTACCTCCTCCAGAGGCTCTGAACAAGTATTTTCAATTCCTTATTTCAATAAAACCTCGCAATATCAAAAAAGTAAGATAAATTGTTCTCTGTTAGGTTTAGGAAATGGAGACTCAGAGAGGTATACTTAAAAGCCAAAAGTCACAAAACTAGAAATGGACAGAGCCAAGGCGTTAAGCCTGGACTATTGACTCCAGAGCCCACAGGAATGTACTTTGGTGACTCTGCAGAAGCATCCAGTACTACTAGCATACCTCTTCATCCTTATACCAGTCTCAGAGTTAACAATGACAAAAAAAAAAAAAACAAAATCAAAGGCACAACAATCTCAGTACCATAACATGGCACTTCACGTAACTTTGCCTGGAGTTATGCTCTATGTTTTCCACAAACCAATCAAAAAAACAAAAACAAAAAAACAAAATAGAAGAAGACAGGTTGTAAAACGACAAACATTTTAAGACATAAAAAAACAGAGAGGAAACTTAAAATGCCTATTACTAAACAGAAGAAGCTAATCTGAAAAGACTATATATTATGCGATTTCAACTTTTCAACATTCTAGAAAAGGCAAAACTATGAAGAGAGTAAAAAGATCAGTGGTTTCCAAGGTTGGATGTGGAGGGATGGATAGATAGGCAGAACGCAGAGGATATGCTGAGCAACGAAAATATTCTAATTCTCTGTAAGATACTCTAATGATATATCCATATCATTATTTGTTTTCCCAAAGCTATAAAATGTACTAGTGAACCCTCATGTCCTAATGTAAATGATGGACTTTCAGTGATTACAATGTATAAGTATAGGTTCATCAGCTGTCATTAATGTAACACTCCTGGGAGGGATGGTGATAATATGGGAAACTACGCATGTGAGGAGGCAGAGAACATATGGGAAGTCTCTGCACCTTCCTCCCAATTTTGCTGTGAACCTAAAACTGCTATTAAAAAATAATTTTTTAAAAATTGGCGGTGGGGAGGAGGAAGACAAACCTCTCTGGGCTGCACGGAGGAAACACATGGGTAAAACCGACCATAACATCCAGGACTAGGTGGTTTGCTTTGTTTCAGTGATTGTCCTTGTTTTGAATGTCTTATTTGAAAGGGTATTAGAGAGACCTGGATCATCACCCACCCTCTTCTTTTGACTGGCTGTAGTTCTTGATAAATCATGTACCTGCTTAAAGCTTAATTTTCCTCATTTGATGATGAAGGGAGAAGATGACATATGTCTGAGGCCCCTTTTGGTCCTATATATTAATGATTCTAGATATTGATTGCAACCAGGTCATAAAATCTTTTGAATGCCAAGTTAAGGTATCTGGATTTTATCCTGCCTACCATGGAGGAAGCACTGAAGGGTTTTAAGTTGGAAGCTGATATAAGAATGGTAGTATTTTTGGAAGATTAATCTCATAACAGGATGCAGAATGAATTGTACTAAGAAAAGCTTAGTGGTATGAAGTTCAGATAAGAGGTTAATGCGGTAAACCCAGGCCCAAGCAGATAAGGAGGCATACTAGAGCCCTGTCCTGGAAACTTTATGTAGGACTGTACTATTAGCTGGGCAAAGTCAAACCCCGCTATTACTTGACAGTCTTCAAAAATAAGGGGACAACATGCTAAAGGTATTGCAAAGTCAAGCAAACATCTATCATATACTGGTTGTGTTATATAACCTTTTAGCATACACATTACGAAAACAACAGTACCTAATACTCAGGGTCTTTAGAAAAATTAAATGAAAGCGCTTTAGCTCATGGTTTGACGTTTAATAAATATTCAGTAAATACGACTGCCTATTTACCTCCTCTGGAAATATTCAAGATTATAAGTGCCTTTCTCGTTCGTGATTCAGAATTAACAGTGATTGTCATAATGGTTAACTGACTTTGTGCCAGGCTCCATTTAGAGCACCTGGGCTATTACACCTCATAATGACTTTCTCAGCCATATATGATCGTTAACTCCATCTTCAAGTTGAAGGCACTAAGGCACAAGACAATTAAGTAACTTTCCCAAAGTCACACAACTAAAGACAATCAGGATTTAGCCCGGCAGCCTAATTCCAGAGTCTGTGTCCTTAACCGCTAGGTATACGGGTTCCTCTCCAGAAGGAGTCTGCCAAGGACGGTGGTACTGTTCACTGCTTTCTGCTCAGTCACTACCTCAGATCGTATTCAGATCTTTATCACATCTGAATCACATCACAGCTATATTGATTTTGTCATCAAATTAAATGACTCTTTCATATCAGCTGCTATATCTTCTTGCTATTTGGTCTATTTTCCAAGCTTTAGGGTGTAATGTTATACTTATTCTCTTAAATATCACTTCATCAGGTTTGAATCCTTATTTAAACCTATGAATGACACTTATTAGATTTCTGATTCTAAATCTTAACACCATTCTGTTCAGCTATTATTAGCCACAATGTTTCAAGTTGTTCTTATTTTTCTGGGCTTTATTGGAATGATGAATAAATGCACTACAAAGCATAAGAACCAAATACAGAACAAAACCCAACCAGGGATCTGCTCTGAAACAAGCACAGATATGCAAACAAGTCAGGGAACATAAATTTTATAATTGGCTATGAAGTCACATAAATAAATCCTCTGATATTTCATAATGTTTAATTTTCACTGCAAGTGTAGATTCTCCTGTAAGACTTCATCAAAAGCCAATTTAAATTATACTAAAATGTGTTTTATTCCTTTCATGATACCAGTTTGTGACCTTCCTTGATTCATTTAATTTAAATTAAGCTCTGTCTCCTCACTTGAAAAACATAGATAGTAAATCCTGATATATTTATTTTGCTCATTTTTGTTAGTCAGGTTAAAGAATTTCTAATATGATTTACTTGATATTTAAGATCCATTTTAAAGAATAATAACTTTTACATAGAATGCTAACATGCAAAAAAATCCTTTTATGTATTCTTTTCTCATTCAGTCTTCACAAGAACCCATCAGATGAGAAGAAGAAATATTATCATCCTTACTTTACAGCTAAAGAGACAGTGAAGCGGAAGAAGTTAGTTTCCCAAATACACTTAACTAGAAAGGGACACAACTAGAACTTGAGTTCTGGTCTGTTTAACTCCAGTACATATTCTTGCTGTGAAAACCAGTAAAGCTCTGAGTGAAATTACAAGTTAAATAAGCTCCAGACCTGTGTAAGCCCATAAAAAGAAAAGACAAAATAGTCATTCTTTCTAAAAGTAAACAAAACCACTTCTCTTAGAGCCATGGGGTTTGCCTTGTCTTGCAAGAGGACCTGTGTGGCAATTTCTCTGCTGCTGCTTCCTTGAGGGGACAAGTAAGTTGATGTCTGTGATGGCCAAGTTGAGCCAAAATTAGGACATAGCTTCATAGAGAAGTTGTGAAAGGAGAGCAACAAAAGTTTCCCTAAATTGAAATCATTGTCTCTACAGTGATCTTGCTCTTAGAATTGCAATTATTTAAACACTACACTTCTTTAAAAGTGTTCTTTTAAAAGCTTCTTAAGCCCTTAGATAAAGGCCCAATAAATGACCATTCCATGGACAAATAACCCTCGCAACAACAAACCATTCCAGCGGAGTGTGAGAGATAATACTCAGATAACAACAAGAAATAGAAGCAAGGGCCAGGTCACCTAACTCCATTCCACCAGACTCCAGATACCCTTCCACTCTCTTATAAAGACTGAAATACCATGATCCAGTTACATTCATAGCGCTTCCCATGGCAATATTGATGCTTTTGCACTCACCACCAGGAAGCTATCAGGTTCAATTCCTCTTTATTCCTGAGACAAATGCTCCATTAGAGAACAACCACAGTAACCCCTCCCCCCACACTGCACTTCATACAAGAAATGTCATCATGGACTACGTGTTGTGATGAAAGAAAATGCGATCTATTCCCCCTTCCAAGTGATAAGCAAGGGTCATATTTGATGTCGAGTGTGATTTCAAGACCGAACCCTCTATCTTTTCAACCTCATCTCATACATTTATGTCAATCAAAAAGAACTTCTCCACACTTCTCCCTTTCGATAAATGCATACAGCTTATTTTCTCATCGACTTACTTAAAAACCTAATTATATTGAACCAGATGTTGTATTTAACACCAATGGATGTGGCAAGCAGTTGGCTTTTGACAGTGATACAAATGTCAATTCAAACTGCTTAGACTCTGCCCAGGGAGCTGGAATCCAGTGCAATCACAATCATTGCCTCGTCTCTTATTTTTGTCTTGTTAAATTAAAAAGGGTGACCAAGTAGTGAATGTACTGTAATAAAGTGAATCTACATGCAAGAAAGATCACAGGAAAATCATTAATATTCAAAAGCAATTGAGAAGGGAAATAGTTATCCTAAATTCTGAAATTAATTCTTTAATTCAGTTTAGCTTCTTGTTCATTTAATGAATTAAAGTGAGGAAAAGGGGATTTTTTTTTCTTTTTATGGCCACACCTGTGGCATATGGAAATTCCTGGACTAGTGATTGAATTGGAGCTGCAGCTGCCAGCCTACACCACAGCCACAGTAACGCCAGATCCGGGCCACATCTGCCACCTACCCTGTAGCTTATGGCAATACCAGATCCTTAACCCACTGGGCAAAGCCAGTGATTGAACCTGCATCCTTATGGACACTATATCATGTTGTATTGCATTGCTGAGTCACAATAGGAACTCAGCACTTTTTTAAAAAGCCAAAACTTCTCCCTATCTCTAAAGTTATTTGAACCGCCTTGAGCCTATATATTTGAGTCAATGAGGATGATGACTTCATTTATGTAGCCCTTGGAAACTATGATCATCTTCTCTACAGGCTACTGAATAAATCAGAAAAAAAAATGATCAAGATCTACTTATTTTCATTCCAGTCAAAACCTCTGTGTTTGGGCCAAGAGACAAGAACACGGGCCAAAGTATATTAGTATTCAGAATGTAATGAAATGCAGTGTATTCCTAATTTAAATCACTGGGCTTATAAGAAACTCTGTTCATGTTGACTAGTTTGATAGAAACAGTTTGATCGTGGAGCTTGGAGGCATGTATGACCTTGATCTGTTTGAAATAGAGCAGATTACAGGAAAGCAGTAGCACAAAGTCTTCAGCTATATCCAGACACCTCGATTTAGAGTTTTCTCAACTTAAGAAGAGAGCAAGTAGACATAAAGAGGTAACATGGAAGAAAATGTTAAATGTACCATTAGAACCTACATATCAATGTTGTAGATATTTGAAAACTACAATTGATTGGGTTTATGACTACAAGGGATTTTTTCCTTTTGTCTTTTTAGGGCCGTATCTGCGACATGTGGCATTTCCCAGGCTAGGAGTAGAATCTGAGTTGTAGCTGCTGGCCTACACCACAGCCACAGCAACACGGGATCCCAGCAGTGTCTGCGACCTATACCACAGCTCTTGGGCAATGCTAGTTTCTTAACCCACTGAGTGAGGCCAGAAATGGCACCCCCATATCCTCATGGATACTGGTCAGGTTTGTTACTGCTTAACCATGACAGGAACACCAGGAATTATTTTTAAAAATAGATAATGCATACAAGCAAAACAAAGAAAATGATAACGGGGCTTAAGGCCTGTATTACTTCAGTTCTTCACTTTTACGTATACACAAAATTCAGACATACACACATACACAAGAGGATCTTGCAGCATTTAGCTGTGATTTATTTACACCTGTGATGACTGATTTATAGTTTGAACTGTATTATTCACTTTAAGGCAATTTTTACAGTAACATTTAGCAAATTATTAATCACCCATTACAACCAACTAAGTGTTGTGATATTTGCAGTTTCCTCCTTTGTTCCTGATGACGGGAAATTTAGAGACTAGGTGAACATTTAAAATATTCCTTTTCTCTAGTTGTCTCCATTTGAGTAAATATATATCTTAATCTAAAGAATGTCATAGGCAAAGACACCATTCAGGCAATCAGCAATAGTAGTTAACCATTCCCTTGCTATTAGGAGAGTACATGAAACGTGATATTATATATAAAATGTACATATAGATCATTCGTATTGCGGGTTAGACTGCAGATGGAATATCCTCACCCCGCCCCAAATATGGATTTGAATCTTGAAAACAAGTTGGTCAAGGGTACAAATAAGACAGCTAATATGAAGGTGCAACATACACTTAAAACACCACTCTCCTAGCGGAAGAAGAGGGGTGATAAGGCAGCAATGACTGTAGGGTAAATATTTTTAATGTGAACTTCAATGAGGGTTAATGGTGGAAGCTCTGACTTTGAATTGGATCCAGTCTATTTTCTCTGATGTTTAGGTGAAGAGGAAATGATATGCTCCCTGTCCTAATCTAGGTAATTCACTGTATTCTCTGAGGATATGGAGATATAAATGGATACCTGAGCCAATCTTAAAGCAGTAAGATTTGCTCCTTCAAGCTCCTTTATGAAAAAAACAACAATAAATGTTATGAGCTGGAAGACTGGTCCTTGCCTTTAATTTAACTTAGCATAATAAAAGTAAAACAGAATTGCAGAGTGGGATCACCTAAATAAACAGTTCATTCTGGAATAGCTCCTTGAAGGACTTCAGACTCTCTGAGACAGCGGGGAACTACTGCTCTCTCAGAATTCAAAAAAGAGTCAATATGTAAATCTAAGCCCCGTAGCAGAGTTTCTTCTTTATGGTTGTTTAAACCTCACCATTAAGTTTTCAGCTGCCTGATACTACCTACTATATTAATCAAGTCCCACTTGACTGCAAATTATCTGATCTACTATTACACATCAGTGTTACCATACAAATAGCTGTCTTATTTATAATCCTTGACCAAAAAAAAAACAAAAAAAAAAACAAAAAAGGGTGGGGGGACCTTGTTTTCTAGACTCAAATCCATGTTTGGGGTGACGTGAGGATTAAACTGACTACCTTCTTTAACCTCTGCATTACCTGACTTCTTTCATAAGAATAAAGCTGTATACTTAATGTAAGAGAATAGTTTTACATATAGGTACAGATCTGTTTCTTAGGTCTCTATTTTAATTTTTGGACAACTTGTTTATCATTGCATGGGAATATGTGGGGATACAGCTCCTCAATTAAAAGAAATTCTTATGTTTTAACATTTGGTAGAGCAGAAGTCTTCAATTTCCCCGATTCTTTATTCTTCCATGGGAATTTCAAAATTTGCTCCATGAAAATTCCAATTAGTGATTTCAGTTAAAATTTCACTGAAACTGAAACACAACTAATGAAGAATTGATATCTTTAAAATACCATCTCCCTAACCTTGAAAATAAATTGAATCTCTATTTATTTAGATCATGAAGGCCTCTAAGAGTTTTAACGATTTTCTTATTTGTGTCTTGAAACTATTTTTTGTATTTATTTCAAGATTACCGATAATCTGATACCATAGTAAATAAAGTCCTTTGTACAATTATATTTTCCCATGATTTGTGGCTAGGACATAGAAAGGCAATTTCCTTTCTCGCGTATTAATCTTTTGCTCAGCCACTTTAAACTATTCTATTTCTCATAATTTACATGGATATTATATTGGGTTTTCTATATAAAAATGACATTATTTGTAAATAATGACTGCTTTAAGTACGTCTTTCTAAACTTTATTCTTCCAATTTCTGTTTTCTTGTTCATCATGCTGATCACAGCCTCCATACATTGTCAACGTGATTGTGAAGATAGTGGGCATCTGGTATCACTTCTCTTATTTAAAAACACTTCTAGGGTAAAGTATATCATCACTGAAATAGAATGTCACCAGATAGCTGTCTCATTGAGTTCTATCTCTTTTACTAGACTGCAAGTTCTTCAAAGACACGTGCTATCTCTGTGTGTTCCTATTTCTAATTGTGTAGCTGGGGGTGGGGGTAGTTTACAGAATCAGGCATGATCTCTAACCCATTGATGTCCAGTAGCAATGATGATGTCTCTAATTTAGATCATGTAACAAAGACCAGTTTTGCCTCCAGGGTGGACAGATCTATGGCTGCTCAGTTCTTCCCATCAGTGGGTTCAGGTAAGTAAAACAAGGCCAAAATTTGACCTCAACATATTGTTTTTCCAAAATTTTCTATCTTATCATTTGTATTTCTTTAAGAAATAAAAGTAGGAATAACATAGGATAAAGAATTATAACTAAAAAATACTTGCTCAGAATGATTAGCTAAGCAGCCTTTTCCTTGTTAGATACTATACTGAGTCCTGGGAATGTGACAAACTATAAAGCAAGTCTTAATCACAAAGAATTGAGTATTTGCTTAGGATGTTTCTCAAACTTGGTTGCATATTAAAGTCACCTGGAGAACGTTTAGAATTTTTTTTTTTACAATTTATCCATGTTCTTAATATAGTAATTGCTATAACATTTAGAATATTTTGATGCACCATGTGTCCTCCATACCAATGAAACCAGAAGCTCTGAACATGAGCCCCACAGAGTATCTTGTGGAGCTCCTCAGTGATTCTAATGTGCAGATAAGGTTGAAAACCACTGCATAAGGGAACCTGGCATACAAAATAAAACATTTCCTGACTCTAAACTTTTCAACTTAAGTGACAGCCAGATGACAGAAATAAGAACTAAAGACTTGAGTCTTGGGAAGTGAGGCAGATGGGCTGTGTGTGTCATATATAAAAAAGTATCACATCAAAATCATAAATTACCTAGACATAAATCTACCTAAAGAGCTGTACTCTGAAATTATTAGACATGGATGAAAGAAATCAAAGATGACACAAACAGAGAGAAAGATAGACGATGCTCTTGGAAGAGAAGAATTAATATTGTAAAAATGATTATACTATCCAAGGCAATCTAGAGATTCAATGCAATCCCTATCAAATTACCACTGACATTCTTCATAGAACTAGAATGAAACATTTTTAAATTTGTATGGAAAATTTTTTTATGTTTCTAAATAGCCAGCACAATCCTGAGAAAGAAAAATGGAGCTGGAGAAATAGGGCTCCTTGACTTCAGTCTACTACAAAACTACAGTAACCAAAATGGTAAGGTACTGGCACAAAACCAGAAATACAGAACAGTGGAACAGGATAGAAAGCCTACAAATAAACTCAAGCACTTACGGTCAACTGATCTATAACAAATGAGGCAAAAACTTACAGTGGAAGAAAGATAGTCTTTTGAAAAGTGGTTCTGGGAAGACTGTATAGCTACATGTAAAAGAATGAAATAAGAACATTGTCTAACACCATGCAGAAAAATAAACTCAAAATGGATTAAGTATCTAAACCTAAGGCGATATACGATAAAACTCCTAGAGGAAAACATAGGCAAAACACTCTCTGACATAAACTGCAGCAGTATCTTATTTGATCCACCTCCTAGAATAATGACAATAAAAACAAAAATAAACCAAAACAACCTAATTAAACTTACAAGCTTTGCACAGCAAAGGAAATCATTAAAAAAAAAAAGACACCCACAGAGTGGGAGAAAATCTTCACAAATGAAGCAACCGAAAAGGGATTAATTTTGAAAATATACAAACATCTCATGGAGTTATATATACGTATGATCAATAAAAATGGGCAGATGATCTAAACATTTCTTCAAAGAAGACAGACAGATGGACAAAAAACACATGAAAAGATGATCAACATCATTGATTATTAGACAAATGCAAGTCAAAACTATAAGCAGGTATCACCTCACACAAGTCTG
This sequence comes from Catagonus wagneri, assembly GCA_004024745.2. Taxonomy (NCBI): domain Eukaryota; kingdom Metazoa; phylum Chordata; class Mammalia; order Artiodactyla; family Tayassuidae; genus Catagonus; species Catagonus wagneri. The sequence continues at coordinate 1,514,898 of PVHT020000237.1, read as the reverse complement.
AATAGTAATCATCAAAAGATCTCCAAACGATAAATGCTGGAGAGGGTGTGGATAATAGGGAACCATCCTATACCATTGCTGGGAATATAAAATGATCCAACCACTATATAGACAACAGGATGGAGGTCCCTTAAAAAGCTAAATATAGACCACTGTATAATTCAGCAATCTCACTCCTGGGAAAATACCTGGAAAAAAATTATAATTCAGAAAGATAGTGTTCACTGCAGCACTATTTACAATAGCCAAAACATGGAAGCAACCTAAATGTCCATTAACAGGGGAATGGATAAAGAAGATAAGATACATATGTACAACTGGTTAATGTCCAGCCATTAAAAAGAATGAAATAATGCCATTTGCAACAATATGGATGGACCTAAAGATTATCATAGTAAATGAAGTCAGTCAGACAAAGACAAAAATCACATGATATCACTTATATGTGGAATCTAAAAAATGATACAAAGAACTTCTTTATAAAACAGAAACAAACTCACAGATTTCAAAATCAATCTTGTGGTTACCAAACATAAAAATGATGTGTGGAGGGAAGAATTGTGAGGATGGGAATAACATACATACACCTCTGTATAAAATAGGTGGTTGATGAGAACCTACTGTAGAGCACAGGGAAATCTACTGAATAGTTTTCAATAACCCATATGAGAAAAAAGAATGGACATAGTTATGTGTATAGCTGATTCACTCTACTGTACACCTGAAACTAATACAACATTGTAAGTTCACTATACTCAAAAAAAAAAAAAAAACCTATTGCTGAACTTGAGGTCACAAAAATGTACTCCCATTAATCTACCTGTTTATCTTCAAACCAGTATGGATTGTCTTGATTACTTTAGTTTTATGATACATTTTGGAATTGGAAAGAGTGAGTCCTTCAATGCTCTCCTTTTTCAATATTGTTTTAGCTAGTGTTGGCTCTCTTCTTTTACATATGACTTTTAAAATTGCTTTACCAACTTTTGCAAAGAATAAATTTTTGGAAAAAGAAATTTGGAATTTTGATAGACATTATGTTAAAGCAGTAGATCCGTTTGGAGAGTATTGCCATCTCATCATATTATGTCTTCTGATCCACTGCATGGGATATTCTTCTCATTTATCTAGGTCTTCATTTATTTCAATAATGCTTTATAGTTTTCAAAGTACAAATTTTGAAATTTTGTTAAATTTTTTAAAGTGATTTTACTTTTTTCCATTATAGCTGAATTACAGTGTTCTGTCAATTTTATACTATATAGCAAAGTGACCAAGTCACACATACATATATACCTTATTTTTTCTTACACTGTCATGCTCCATCATAAGTGACTAGATATAGTTCCCAGTGCTACACAGCAGGATCTCATTGTTTATCCATTCCAAAGGCAATAGTAGCATCTATTAACCCCAAATTCCCAGCCCTTCCCACTACCTCCCCTCCCCGTTGGCAACCACAAGTCCATCCTCCAAGTCCATGATTTTCTTTCCATGGAAAAGTACATTTGTGCCATATATTAGATTCCATATATAAGTGATATCATATGGTATTTCTCTCTCTTTCTGACTTACTTCACTTAGTATGAGAGTCTCTAGTTTAATCCATGTTGCTGTAAACGACATTATTTTGTTCTTTGTTATGGCCGAGTAGTATTGCATTGTGTTTATATAAGACACCTTCTTAATCCATTCATCTGTCCATGGACATTTAGGTTGTTTCCATGTCTTGGCTATTGTGCACAGTGCTGTAATGAACATACGGATGAATGTGTCCTTGTCGAGGAAACTTTTTTCTGGATATATACTTAAGAGTGAAATTGCAGGGTCATATATTTAGTTTTATGAGGTGCCTCCATACTGTTTTCCATAGTGGTTGTATCGATTGACATTCCCACCAACAGTGCAGGAGGGTTCGCTTTTCTCCATGCTCTCTCCAGCGTTTGTTATTTGTGGACTTATTAATTATAGCCATTCTGACTGGTGTGAGATGTTACCTCATAGCAGTTTCGATTTACATTTCTCCAATAATCAGTGATGGTGAACATTTTTTCATGTGTTTGTTGGCCATCTGTGTATCTTCTTTGGAGACATAAAAATGGCAAAAGTTAAAGCGAGGATTCTAAAGGCAGCAAGAGAAAAACGAATCATTAATTATAAGGGAACCCCCATAACACTATCAGCTCTCTATAGAAACACTACAGGCCAGAAGAGAATGGCACGATATATTAAAAGTTCTGAAAGAAAAAAAAAAAATTGCAGTCTAGAATACACTACCCAGCAAGAAATTCATTTAAAATAGAAGGGAAAATAAATAATTTCTCCAACAAACCAAAGCTAAAAGAGTACAGCAACACTGAACCCATTCTAAAAGAAATACTGAAAGGGCTCTCTAAATAAAAAAAAGAAGTAAGAAGAAATAGTATGGAGGAAATCACAACTGGAAAGCAATCACTTAACTAAGCCAGCATACAGGTCTAAATATGGAAAAAAAAAGACCCTACTGTAAAAGCAATGATAAACACAAGGAACAGCAAAAGGACAAACATGAAGATATTAAAAAAGGACTTCAAAAATCAGAATGTGGAGAAGGAAAATAAGAAAATCTAGACTCTTTTTAAAAATAATGTGTTTGAGCCTATATGACTAACAGGTTAAAGCAAGCAGATACGGGAAGGGGTTAACATAATTGTAAAAACAGGGCAACCACAAAACAAAACCAAACATTATACTCACAAAAACTAAAAAGCAAAGTATAAGAGCATAAAATAAATGGAAATCACCCAACCAACAAAAGAAAGGAAAAAAGGAGAAACATAGAACGAACTGGAAATCAAGGTTTAAAATGGTAATAAATGCATATCTATCAATAATCACCTTAAATGTCAATGGACTGAATGCACCAATCAAAAGTCACAGAGTGGCAGATCAGACAAAAAAGCAAAAACCTACAATCTGCTGTCTACAAGAGACTCACCGTAGGGCAAAGGAGACATATAGATTCAAAGTGTGGGGATGGGAAAAGATATTTCATGCCAATGGATAAGACAGGAAAGCAGGAGTTGCAATGCTCATATCAGACAAAACAGATTTTAAAATGAAGGTCATAAAGAAAGACAAAGAAGGACACTATTTAATGGTAAGAGAATCCATACAAGAAGAGGATATTATAATCATCAACATATATGCCCCTAATATAGGAGTACCCAGATACATACGGCAAATACTAACAGACATAAAAGGAGAAAATGATGGGAATACAATGATAGTAGGAGACTTTTACCACTCCACTCACATCAATGGACAGATCCTCTAGACAGAAAATCAATAAGGCAACAGAGATCCTAAATGACACAATAGAAAAGTTAGACTTAATTGACAGTTTCAGGACATCACATCCAAAAAAACCCAGAAAATATATTCCTCTCAAGTGTACATGGAACATTCTCAAGGACTGATCACATACTGGGACACAATACTAACTTCAACAAATTTAAGAGTATAGGAATTTTATCAAGTATCTTCTGTGATCACAATGGCATGAAACTAGAAATAAACCACAGGAAAACAAATAAGAAAAAACTAACTACATGGGACTAAACAACTCTACTGAAAAACCAGTGGGTCAATGAGGAAATCAAGAAGGAAATTAAAAAATACCTTGAGACAAATGATAGTGAAGACACAACCACTCAAAATCTATGGGATGTCGCAAAAGCAGTGCTCAGAGAGGAATTCATAGCAATACAGGCCTTCCTCAAAAAAAGAGAAAAGTCTCAAATCGACAACTTAACCCAGCACCTAAATGAATTAGAAAAAGAAGAACAAACAAAACCTAAAGTCAGCAGAAGGAAGGAAATCATAGAGATCAGAGAGGAAATCAATAAAATAGATTCAAAAAGCAATAGAAAAAAATCAATAAAACCAAGAGCTGGTTCTTTGAAAATGTAAACAAAATTGACAAACCTCTGGCCAGACTCACCAAGAAGAGGAGAGAAAAAAACCTGAATAAACAAAGTAAGAAATGAAAAAGGAGAAATCACAATGGATGCTTCAGAAATTTAAAAAAAAATAAGAGAATACTATGAACAACTATAGGTAGCAAATTTGACAACCTAGAAGAAATGGATAACTTTCTAGAGACTTACAACCTGCCAAAACCAAAACAAAAAGAAACAGATCAATGGAAAAGACAGATAACTAGAAATGAAATTGAATATGCAATAAAAACACTCCCTACAAATAAAAGTCCAGGACCAGATGGCTTCACAGGTGAATTCTACCAAACATATAAAGAGGAACTTATACCCATCTTCCTTAAACTTTTCCAAAAGGGTGAAGAAGAAGGAACACTCCCAAAGACATTCTATGATGCCACAATCACCCTAAAACCAAAACCAGACAAAGATACTACCAAAAAAAGAAAACTATAAGCCAATATCTTTGATGAATATGGATGCAAAAATTCTCAGCAAATTTTAGCCAACCAAATTCAACAACATATAAAAAATCGTATTTTGTTAAATTTATTTATGAGTGTTATTTTTGATGTTTTGGGGAATGCTTTTTCTTTCATATTTTTCATTTCTAGTATATATAAATACAATTTTTGGTGTGTGTGTGTGTGTGTGTGTGTGCGCGCGCGCGCGCGTGCGCGCTGGCCTTGTGTCCTGGGCCTTGCTTAACTTATTTATTTATTTAATTTAATTTGTCTTTTTAGAGCCACACCCATAGCGTGTATGGAGGTTCCCAAGCTAGGGGTCCAATCAGAACTGTAGCCGCTGGCCTATAGCAGAGCCAGAATCACAGCAACATGGGATCCGAGCAGTGTCTGTGACCTCCACCACAGCTCACAACCACGCCGGATGCTTAACCCACTGTGAGAGGCCAGGGATCAAACCCATGTCCTCATGGATGCTAGTCGGGTTTTTTAACTGCTGAGCCATGATAGGAAATCACACTTATTCAATATAATAATTTTTCTTAGGATTTTCTATATTAAGATCATGTCATCTTCAAACAGATAATCTTACTGCTTCCTTTACAATTGCTGTTTTCTTCTTACTTATTTGTCCTTGCCAGAACATCTCACACAAGGTTGAATGGAAGTGGACATCCTCGTCTTATTCCTGATCTTAGGGAATAAACCTTCCATTTTTCACCGTTACGTGTCAGGTGACCTGTGTTGTTTTCACAGAAAATCTTTACTGGGTTTGGGAATTCCTTTGTATGCCTATTGTTAGGTGTTTACCATGAAAGGATGTTGGACTTAGTCAAATGTTTTTTTCTGTGTTTATTGAGATGATCATATGTGTTTTTGTATGTTTCATTGTTTTCTTAAGGTTATACATTAGCTGATTTTTTTTTACATTTTAAACCAGTCCTGCATTTCTGAGACAAATTTCACTCAGTCATGATGTATGGTTATTTTTATATGTTATTGGACTCAGATGTTAGCCTTTTTGAAGAATTTTTTGGGTCTATATTCATAATACAATATATTAAGTCTAAGTTCTCTTGTGATGTCTTTGTATGGTTTTGGTGTCAGGATAACAGTGGCCTCATAAGAGGGGTTGGGCAGTGTTCTCTCCACTTCCATTTTTATAGAGAAAAGAATTGTTGTTCATTCTTTGTTGTTCATTCTCCTTTTAAATATCTGTTTGAATTCACCAGTGAGACTACCTGGCCTGGGTTTTCTCTGTGGGGAGTTTTAAAATGACAAATTCAGCCTATTCTATTTCTTATTGAGTCAGTTTCATTAGTTTCTGTGTTTCTAGAATTTTGTCCTTTTTAACCTATAGTATCCAACTTAACACACAATTGTTCATTTCATTCCCTTATAAGTTTTGTTTTAATTTCTGTAACATCAATAATGTAAGTTTTAAGGCAGCTTATTGTTTTTATAGTTGTTATTACTATTCTTTTTTACCAAATGCAACCTTCATAGAACATCAATATATAAAATTGATAACGAGGGAGCTCCTCCAAAAATCTCAGCAGATTGATCCCTTTGCCTCTGTAGAGGCTTCTGAGACAACACTAAAAATACCCTATGACTCTACGGGATGTGATTCAAAAGTCTCCTATGTATTGTTAAGCATTATATTTGTTTGTTGTTGGTTTCTGATCCACTTACTGAATTTTAGGTGTATCCAGCATATTCTTGTTTTGTGATGTGGATGTCTGGACCTGAAAACATACGTTTTAGTCACTTTTCTGGTAGTGAAAATTGAAGCAAGACATTTAAGTGTTTAAGGGGAAAAATGTAGTCTTCAAAGGATCAGGCCAAGGAGGCAAGTTTGAACAGTGTGAGTCAGGTCTGCAAAGTCAAATGGAGGGAAAACAGCAGTTTCCAGGAATGCACAACATTATAGAAAATAATTTCAAAAAAGATCTTTGGTTTTCATAACTTAGTACAACATGGTCCTCTGAATGATCTACAATCAACTGTCACCAGTCATAATTATCTGTCCCTTTAGGGGAGAGATTACCTGTCCCTCACTCAGCTTCCTCTGATGGTACCCAAAGGCATCTTCATGACTCTAGGAGATTCATGCCATTTCTATTTGCTGGCTTAAGCTGCTCCTACAGCTTTGATGCTTGGAGCTTGCCACTTTAGGAATCAAAATCTTTATCACTTAACTGCTATACTTAGTGCATTATCTCTCCCTGGGTTTCAGCTGTTCCTGCTGCGCATTTGCTGGAACAAAAATTCCTTTCTGTCTTTGTGCCCAAAGTAGTTCAACTGAACTGAAAGCTAAAGTATTGTCACTGCCCAACATACTTAAATTCCCTTATCAGAAAAGGCACATTTTTTAATTTTCTGTTTGTTATTTTTACCAACTTCCAAAAAGGTTCTGAAGATGTTTATTAACATTAACAATGCACATAGCTAAGCCACTGAAACCAAGAACAAATTAAAATAACTTTAGTAATATAAATAAAGAGATAATTGTATCAGAACATTTAGGATAATTCTTGTGACAGAATACCTTATTAAATCCCAAGAATCCTACAGATAAAGAGGGAATATGGAATAAAGACATTTCTGGACATTATTTTCCATTGTGTAACCATGATAACTTCAGCTGAAGAATTAATATTTCAGCCAAAACATATCTCCTAGAAAAATTATTTCTCAAATTTTAGTGTGAACAAATCAGCTGAGAATCCTATTAAAATAAAGACTATGATTCAAAGCTCTGGGGCCTAAGCATCTACATTTCTAACTAGATCCCAAACAAAGTTGAAGAATAGTAAGATCCTTTTGGAAACTTTACTGCTGGCACACTCATATGGCAATTGAGCAAATAATGACGGCAAGTTGTGTTTTTCCTTTTTAAATATCAAAAGTAAATTACAGCCCTAAAGTTAAAAATGATATAAAGTAAGTGACTAGCAAATAACCTAGAAATTTAATTATAAATTTGTAATGTCCCTTTTCATTCAAAATGCACTTCAGATTTTAATATACACTTAATATACAGTTTTCAAGTATGGCTAGTGCAAAGAGGAATAATCAATGAGAATGCCACATTAAAAAAAAAAATCACAACTGCTCAAACAAATAGATTGCAACTCCACTTATCAGCCAGAGTAGTAGATGAGGAGAAAAAGGTGCAGTAATTTGAGAACCTGAACAATTACAAGTATCTTCTAAAATGACAGAATTAAGTTCTCAGTTAGCCACTATATGCAGTTTGTCACTGAATGGCAGGAGTTACTATTTGTTGAAAAAAAGAATAAATCAATGCAAAATACAGAACATATTGTTCAGAAAATCTATAAACCAGAGTGTCCAAAGTTGTATTCCTTTAAGTCTATGGTATGAACAAAAATAACTTTTAAGAAATTAAAGTTCAACTAGATTACCACTTCCACAGGTGCCCATTCACTATCATCAACTTTTATTTCTTTATTCCTTTATTCTAATTGCTTCTCACATGTAGCATATATTGAGATTTCTTATTAAAAGAGCATTTGAGGAGTACCCGTTATGGCTTAGCAGTTTCAAATCCAACTAGTATCCACGATGATGAGGATTCAATCCCTGGCCTCCTCAGTGGGATAAGGATACAGCATTGTCCCAAGCTATGGTTTAGGTTGCAGATACAGCTTGGATGTGGCATTGCTGTGGCTGTGGTGTAGGCCAGCAGCTGCAATTCAACCCCTAGACTAGAAATTTCCATGTGCCATGGGTGTGACCCTAAAAACACACACAAAAAAAATTTGAAAATCTCTGTCATTTAATGGAACATACAGTCCATTTCTATTTAGTGTAATAACAAACAGACTTGATACCAACTTTCCTATTTAATATGATGATTATTTATTCTCTTTTGTGATATTTCCTTATCATCTTTCTTTTTTGCTGACAATGGATATTTTATTGATTTTATTTTTGTCTTTCTTAACTTTGAGGTTCATCGCCTCTAATTAGTAATACTTTCCCCCTTGATAAACAGACTCACATTTTTCCACTATTTGAAAACAGAATACCAAATGTTACACTCCTCTCCGGCTTACTCTGTTCCTCAGTTCCATAATTATCTTCTTCATGAGTCTTTCTTTCCTCTATTACTCAGGGTTTCCTTATTCAATTAACTCATAGGTTATCATTTCCTATCCACTTGGAAGCTCTGGTCTGAGAAAGATAAGTCTCAGAGTGGCAAGAAGGAGAGAGGAAATAGAAAAAGCAAGCTGGGTCAAAGTGGGACTTCTACCCAGAGACTGAACTTCCTGAAAGAACGTGGAACCTGATAGAGGTGAGACTCCCCAGAACCTATAGAAGTGAGGAGGTGGCTACTACCTATCTTAATTTCTTCCAGCTTTCTTGGATTAGCAGTAAAAATATTGTTGGGCTGAGGCAGAACAACTTCCTTCTCAGATAAACAGTTCTGTAAAAAATTAAGAGGCAAGACATACATTTCTTCATGCTCTACTTGGAAAAACTATTGTACTTTTGGAGGCAAAGAGAAAGTTCCAATGATTTTAATTTGGTCCAAAATTAAGATGTTTGTAGACTTCATACTGTTTTCCATAGTGGCAGCAACCAATTTACATTCTCACCAATAGTGCACAAGGTTTCCTTTCCTCCTTAGCAACATGCATTATCTCTCATCTTTTTGATATTAACTATTCTAAGAGGTGTCAGGTCATATATCATGGTGGTTTTGATTTTCATCTCAGTAAATATGAGTAAATTAACAAGTTTGGATTAATTCAATTAGTAAATTTGAAGCTGCTCCCACAGAACAAGTAGGTAAGGGAAAAGCATAAAATTACTAAAGGTTCTATACCTCTATCTATTGATCCAAGAAAAAGATATATTGTGGTATATATATCAAGAACCAAATTTGGGTCTTTGTTCTGGTTCCTGGTACAAGAACATCTAAAAACCTTGGAATTTTCTAAGAGATATAGGTGATAGGAGTATGTTTTGTTCTAATGAGGCAACTCTTGGTGGGTCCCTAGATAGCTTTAGGCTGGGAGCTGGTACACAGAAAGACCAGTTGTTGATTAGTAGTCCCACACTCCAGCCTCCAGAGAGAAGAAAGGGACTGGAAATTGAGTTAATATTCGATCACACTTATATGATGAAACCATCATTAAAAACTCTAAAGGACAGAGTATGAGGAGTTTCTGGATTGATGAATGCAAACATGTTCATACTTCGACTGTTCAGGAGCAGAAGCTTCTGTGCGTGACACACTTTGGACGTCACCCTATGCACATTCCCATCTGGCTGTTCATTTACATCCTTTATAATATACCTCATAATAAACCAGTAATGGTAGGGAATTCTCTCCCTGAGTTCTAAGTAACCACAGCAAATTACTTGAACCTACAGAGGGAGTCATGGGTACACTGCTTATAGTCACCTGGTCAGAAGTACAGGAGGCCCAGGACGTGGGATTGACATCTAGACTAAGCCTGTAACCTGTGGGGTCTGCACTAACTCTGGGTAGTGTCAAAATTGAATTGACCTGTAGGATACCCATTTGGTATCTGAAACGTTGGAGAACTGGTGGGTGAAGGGAAAAACCCCACAAACATTTGGTGTCAAAAGTGTAAGGAGTAAAAAGAGCTCATAAAGAAGAATGAGGTGTCCTTCACCTCATTCTGTATACAAGGTATACAATAGAATCTAAGATGAGGGGGAGTTCCTTTCCTTGCAGTCCTGTATCAGACATAGCTGATAATCCACATCAATGCTAACAGTACTTTACTCAGTCAAAAAATACACCTACATACATCTGTATTCCATCCTCAGAGCAGCCCTTTGAGATAGGTGCTATTTTTGTTTCCAGTCCCATCTCAAGTTATATAATCTTATTCTCAGAGGCTGAATGCTTTACCCCTGAAACAGAAGCCAATAAATGGTTTAGCTGGCATTCAAATAAAATATCTGATTCAAAATCATGGGCCCTCTCCAATGTATAACATTGTCAAGAATGGTATAGCTGCAGCTCCTCTGCTACAGTCTTGAAATCATGAGTGAATTCTTCTCCAAAGAATATTTACTAAATAATCTCATTGAGAAAGACATAGCAGCTGGAATAGCTGCACTGCTAACTCAGTCAATCAGTTCCATTATTTACAATGAATACAAGTAAAGTGGGTGAATATTAGAAACATTGTTTCCTCTGATGTTTTCAAGAATCATGAAGCATGTGACCATGATCCAGGATCAACATAGTATGGGATGTGAAAACTTCCCCTTAACATTCAGAAAATAATCACTAAGTCATACTGAATATCTACTACTTTCTATTTTCTGTGCTAGGTACTTTACATATTTCATTTACTTGAAAATCCAACAAAGATATTATCCTCAACCTACTCTTGGGAACTATAAAGCTCAAATAGAGTAAATAAATTGCCTGAGGTCACGCAGCCAGCAAACTGGGCTTTGATACCAGGTTTAACGACAAATATAGCAGCTGATAGCAACATTTTCTTTCTCCTCCTTCTTCCTTTAGCTAATGTTTTCCTGTTCTTAACAAATTTTATTCTTCCTTTCTTGATCTATACTGTGGTACCAGGTTCTGTCTACCAACACCATAAAACAAAAGAAAACAAAGTTTTATTTCTAAACATAGCTCTAGGGTACAAAAATGTAAAGCCTGATTTGTTCTTAGAGGAAGAGGAATTCTTTGTACCACAGAAACTGCAGAATATCAGGGAAATACCCCAACATTTATAATTCTACCTTCAGATTATGATTTCATACCATGAGCCTACTTTCCAGGATTAACCAATTTAAAGTAAGTTCCTTGTGACGTGGCGCAATTCTTTGCACAGAATTTAATAATTTCCATTCCTATTCTTTTATTTAAAATATCTCCTAGCGATGAGAATGACAATGGAGATGTAACTGACTCCTCTGAGAAACAGAACTATACTGATCCTGTTTCCACATGGACTTCAAATAGCTTGTCACTTCAGTGAAAACATTATTTTGGAAATGCCGTCCAAACATGAGGCAGTACAGGCTCGCTTATTCCATAATTTGTATATTCTGGCATAAGTATTTCCTATGGGGCTTAATGCTTCCTTGAAGAGTCTTTAAGAATAAAAATTCCCCAATAATGTTTATCTTCACTTTTTCAGCTATAGTATCTAAGGGCCCATCAACAGATGGGCATGATAATCACTTTTGGTGCTAAAAGAAGCCTTAGCATTTAAAACACTGAAACATTCCGTCCCCAACATACACCCATTTCACACACAAAGCAATTGAGACTCAGAGAAGTTCAATGACTTGTCTAAGGTCACGTAGTGACACAGTTTGCTGGTAGCACCAGGTGTAACCCAAGTGTTTTGGGCTCCTTTCTGGTGCACCACCAGACCATTTCTTTGTCTGAATTGGAGGTAAAATAAGAAGAAAAAGAATTAAAATAACAACTAATTCTGAGAGCTTACTATGTATGTCGTCACCATTTTAAGAGCTTTGTATAATGTGGCTTATTTAATCCTCACTACCAGCACCATAAAGTGGACACCGTTTATTATTCTCATTTTACTGGTGAAGTAGTTGATAAACTTTCTCGAGATAACGGATTACATTCCTAAAAAGAGCAAAAATTTATTTATTTTTTATTTTTATTTTTGCCTTTTGTCATTTTATGGCCGCACCCGCGGCATGTGGAGGTTCCCAGGCTAGGGGTCTAATCGGAGCTGTACCCACTGGCCTGCGCCGCAGCCACAGCAACGCAGGATCCAAGCCACGTCTGCAACCTACACCACAGCTCACGGCAAGGCCGGATCGTTAACCCACTGAGCAAGGGCAGGGATCGAACCCGCAACCTCATGGTTCCTGGTCGGATTCGTTAACCACTGTGCCACGACGGGAACTCCAAGAGCAAAAATTTAAAACGACACTTTCTGACATCAGAAGTTGCCCTCCTGTTACACTATTAATACACTGACTGGTTTGAAAATTAGTGACTTTAAGGCAAATAAAATGTATACTGTTGTCATCTAGATGGTAGAGACTGGTAATATCAAGGGGATCCACTGGATTTGCTAGTTTAGGCAGCAAGACTTGGTTTTCTAAGTTTATCCCTGGGTATAAATAGAATTTCATCAATTATGTCTCCATACATCTGACAGCTGCGGCAGGAACACCATCAGGAGGCATTGCAAACGCTATCACCGCCTGGTTCCTGGATGCTCTCAGCAGAGTACAAACTAAAGTCTGCAAAGGAATGGAGGCAGATACAACAGACTCCTGGGACTGAATTCTTTTCCACAAACAGCTAATTTCTTTCAGACCATGCATTCCCATCACCTCCTTTGAAATGTTCCATGCTATGATTTTTCATAAGCAATTTGAACCCCACTGCCACAGTGAAGAGATATGGGATAACGGGTCTCCTTATTTAACTTATTTACCTTAATATCTAATTAGAAACACTCAAATGCACAAAGTTAAAGATCGGACATTACAAAGACAGATTTATGTGATGGGATAGAAAGCGTGACTTTTCACACTGGGACAGAGGTACTGGCACCAAAGTATATATGACTCTACCAGTCCATGGGCAGGGGTCTTCTCCTGCCTGACACTTCGTATGTGCCCAAAAATATGTGTTGAATAAATTAATCTGAGTTGAATTCTAAGTGAAGGCTAGAAGAACCAGATCGAAGCCTAGAATTGGAATTTTAAAACTGCGACAATTTCCTCCCAAGAGGCGAATAGAAGGTGTAACCACATTTGGCAAACACCAGTACAGAGGACATCAGAAAAGGTTTTAAGTCACGATAAGGAAATATTCAATGTTAGGCATGCAATCAAGAGAGGAAAATGAGAGGCAATGAGCCAAAGGCAAGAGACCTGAAAGTGAAGCAAGAATTATCTAAAACAGAAAGACCTGAATATTTCTGTAGCTACAGGAAGTACCAATGATTAGGGTCCTAATACTCAGTCAGTAGAGGAACCTTGCCATACTTAGGAGTTATTGGAGGATCACAAAAGGCTATATCTCAAAACACCGCTATCTCCTATCAGGGGTCTACTAATGATAAACTCTTTTCAAAGCAATTTATGCTTTCAGATTGTTTCACTTCGGGGGAAAAATTTAAAAAGTCATCAATTAACATACTCATTGGGAAGTTAAATATTCTTTTACTTATCTCCTAATTGTTCTGTGATCTTGAGCAATTACTACTTAACTTTACTAAGCCTTGAATTCCTCTAAGTAACATGGGGCTAACAACACCTAGGGAGTCAGACATAATTTATAAAGAGCACCTAGCTTAACTAACTGAGATATATCAAGACTGCAGTTTTTATCTGACCAGAAACCCAATATCTGATGCAGCTATGATAAGGCCAACAGAAACATGAAATTCATTAATGAAAATATGGAACTCAGATCATGAGAAACAGTAGTCTTATTATAGTCTTCATTCCTCAGAACACTTACCTCTGGAGAATTATGGTCCATTCAGACTGTCACATTTTAAGAGGCGCATTAACAAATTGCTGTGTATTAGTTACCTGAATAAAAGGATTGTCTTATATTATCTTTTATCCCTTATAGTTTCACCTGCGATGTCCTATATTTAATAAAAGCCTGATGAACAGTGGCTGAATTCATGAGTGAACAAATGATTAAAAATCATGACAGAGTAGCCACAACTACAGAAGCTGGTTTGGGAGAAGAAAAAGTGAAATATTAATATTTTTTCCTCAAATACTCTCCATTATTCCAGAAGGTAGAACCATGACAAATGGATGGAAGCAGCAAAAAACAAATTTGGCTTTCCCTAAAAAGGAGCTTCATAAGAATTAAAACTATCTGGAGAACAATGTGGGGGGAGGTGAACCTTCATTGGAGATGTCAAGCATGGCCTGAAAGACCACAGATCAGAGTTGCCTCACAGGATATCCACATTGTATGGGGAGTCTGCCCACAAAACTGTTTGGGTTAATTCCACTAATAAGTCTATAATGTTATGATACCTGATCTCAAATATAAAGTAATTGCAAGCCTAGACTCTCTTGCTAGAGTATCAATGGGGCAGAATTCCAAAAGATCTTAGGAATAATGTGTATACACACCACACACCCACACATTTTTCCCTTAGGAACCTTGTATTCAGGTTAACAGATGGGAAGTTATTTGTAACCTACCTATTTGTAGGCAATGAGAATACAAAAAAATGCAATTCCTTTTATTTTGTTCCTTAAATTATGAAAGACTTTTTTAGTAAAAACATTAAAGAGGCATTTGCAACACTACGGAAAAATAACATTAGGATACATGGGATATGCACAGGCTCATTGAGATACTGGCACATAGGTCCTACTCTACGGCTATGGAAGTTCCTTAATGCAATGCAAACCGCTTTGTGTTGAGTCTATATTCTTGATCAGTACTTCCTAAGAAGCCACTCACCCCTCAGTGCCTAACTTTGGCTGAATGGGGTAAATAACAGATTAGATTAAAAAGCCTAATCAATTGCTTGAACTGATAAGATGTCACACTACTCATCCAATCAGTTGGTACAGACGAAGCAAGGAGCATATGCTTGAGACAGGGTGGAGAGCTTACAGTCAATGCCATGATCATTACGATACCAACAAGTCAAATTCTGGCTTTGAAATTTCACATCTTTACTAATCATGATAGAAAAAAGTGTTAACCTGCTTTAGTTTTTTCTTTAAATTATGTATGATCTCTGTTTTTATAAGAAGTATTAGTTATTTTTCCCCGTGGTTGCCAGATGTATGGGTAGATCACTTGAAGGAAACATCTTAACATAAAATCTGGCAGCAGATATGCAAGTGACCTAGAAACCGACTGTTCTACTAAACTTACAAAGTGGCGTTATGATTAAAATTTATTTAAGGGTTAATACTGTCCAGGCATTTAATATCTGATAGTTCATTTAACCACTAGATCATAAAATTCTCCTCTTAAACTCTCTATTCAACAGATAAGTTGAGGCTCAGAGGATTTGGCAAGTACATGAGAGAGTCACTCTCTCTCATCCCTCTGTAAAATGTACTTTTTCCTAAAAACTGACCAAACCACAAATGGTCTTCTGTCAGCTATATACCTTAGCATAAAATGCAAGGAAAGAAGAAACAACTTGATATGTAGGGCCTTTGGTACTGAGACCAGAGTGCCAGTAAAATTCTAACTGCTCTCAGTTGGTGAAGAGTTAAGGATTGCACTCCAGAGGAATGACATCAAAAACAAGTGAAGGATAAACTGCTGTTATCCAAACCTGTCAGAGGGAGCAACAGAAGGAAGGATACAGACAGATGCCAGATCTTGAGGGCCACAGAGTTCAGGTAGGGAGAGCAGGAATATGAAGGAACTGTAGATGGGGTATGTGTCTGGTTGCAGAGAGGTTAGAAAGACATGGAATAATAAGACATAGCAGAAGATCCCACAGGATGCTGAATGCTATGTAAAGGAGCTTAGACATTTTACGAAGAAGTACAAGAAGAAAATCTGTAAACCACTTGTACTGTCAAGCAGTCACATTAGTTAGTGTGTGAAGAAGAGCAGGGCCAGAGAAGTAGCTTAGCAAAAAATGTTCTTACCATAATCTAGAGGAAATATGACATGTGGCTGAGCAAAGGCAGTGGCCATGCCACATGCAGACCAATTTGAGAACACTGCGTTTGTGAGATGGAATTCACAGGGTTTCTGATTTATGAGATGCACTGCAGGAAAGAAAGAAGAAACAAGGACGACATGGAGTTGCTGCTGAGCAAATGAGGTTTAGGAGCGTATAGAACAGATAACGCTGGAGACCAGACCCATGAGCATCTCTGAGAACCCTGTGGAGGCTGGAGCCCATGGCTTTCTAGTGGCCCCAATCTTCACAGAGGGGATATTTCTAAAACCCAACTTGGGGGCAGAAAATAGCATCAGAGAAGGCAGAATTGGTTTAATAAAAGAAAAGGGGATTCTCTGAATGGGAGCCAGTAGAAGTCAATGGGGAAAGTGATTTGAAGTAATGACAGTATATTGAAGCAATGAGTTGTGGAAATTAAACCAGAGAGAAAAGAATGAGTAGAGGGAAGGAAGTTGACAATAAAGTGAAGCTAGTGGGGCAACATTTTTGAAGGTCTTTACAATATTTAAGAGTGCCTATACCTGGAAGAAGAGAGCTCTAAGGATTATCAACTATGTAAAGCCAGTGGAATGTTTGCATTTAGGATTTTAGGAGACCATGGAGTTGTTTCAGATGACAACAATCTTCTGGGGTTTGGTTGACTGAAATAGGTGAAGGCAAACCCCGTTAGAGCCAGTGAGGAAAAAGAATTGTGAGACTGTTAGTAGATGTTTAGACATTAAAGCCATCCAGGATGTCAGAAAAGACTTGAAGTGAGCCAGGAAAATGGTAAGTCCGGTGTTGAAGCATCATTGAAAGAGACAGGATGAACCAGGGGGCAGTAGGTAAGATGTCAGTTGAGATCAGGACATTTTCAGGGAATGAGCTGTCGGAAGGAAATTTGTTCATGACAGAGAAGAGAAATGTGGAGGAAATGGCAGAAGTGGGTAGACAAGATGTTTATATCTGGGAAGAGGAAACACCAAATGTAACGAGATTGAAAGCACAGGGAAAGATGAGTCAATAAAGGGTATTCCAGCTTGAGCTTTGAGAAACAATGACAGGATCTAGAGTGTGGTGGATTTAAGATGGCTATAATTATTCCCCAAATGATTAACTGAGCAAATGCAGCAAATGTAGTTTATACATGCTCAGGGTACAGGGTGTGGAGGGAGAATGTCTTCATTTACAAGGGCAAAGGCAATAGAGCAACACCTACCCTAGAAATGTTCCGAGCTGAACTTCTGAAACTCTATGTAGAGCCTCACAGATGGGGTCAGTACGGATTTGTGATGTGAAGCTGATGAGCTCCACTTATCCTAGTGATTATGAATGCCCTATCTTCTCAAGTTCCACAAATGGATGTGAAATCTCATTTAAGTCAAAGTCTGCATCACTTGCAAACACAGGTTGTCAGCCATTTAATCATTTAGCTTTCTTCCGCAATTTATTTTACTAATAACTATAAAAGGAAGGAACTGGGGTACAGATGGTTTCAGGATCTTAGCTAAGAGTATACATGGACACCAGCAAGAACTGACAAAGGCCTGATAAAACAGGAAGGAAAAGATGAAAAAACCCCATAAAAGTCAGCCACAAAATACACAACTATCAGAATGGCTGAGGTCATTTAGTTAGGAATTAACTGTCCCACATGTCTCTGAATCCTCTGTGACTTTTATTGCATTGCATTCACTGATCCTATAAGCATGCATGAAGTATTAGGAAAACCAGTTATTGAGGAATATAAGAAAGATGAATCAATCACCATGAATTAAACATGCAAATTATCAACCCAAAGACTGATGACTTCTATGACTGAGGTATATGAAGGACACAATGCAGCTGAAAAGGCCAAAGTAATAAGAGCAGAAGAGAGAAAAAGGTCATGAAATCTTAGTCAAGGAGGTGAAACAAAACAGGATCAAGAAAGTTGAGTGGGTGATCACTGGCTACAAATGGAGAGATAGGGCTTTCTGGAAAAGTGAATTATCAAAATGACACAGAGGTATGTGGGACACTGTGGTCCATCAGGGAACGATATAGAGTTTCATAGGATTACAGAATTATGGATGAAGAGAGAGAGAACAAACTGTTATGGTATGGGGAAATCATTTTGAAGAATTTCTTGTAATATGGACTTATCCTACAGGTAATGGAGATTATTGAAGAATTCCAAGAAGGTGATGACTTATTGAATTTGCAAGTTAGAAAGAACACAGTAGATTCATTCTGAATATGAATGTGAGATTTGAAATAATCTATTACTACCAACTGATATTTCTAATAATGATGTTTAAGGTAAACAATATCCACAAGATTCTTAGAATACAGGGGAATGTATGATATTTAAAAAAGTATTTCTATCCAATTGAAAGTTTTAATAAAAGCATCTTGATCCTATAATGATCCTATTTCAAAATTTTAAGTTTTAAGGATTTTACTATCATTGCTTGGAAATTCACTTACAGAAACATCTTTTTTTCCCCCAGTAATGCTGGACAAATGATTGTTTTCATATAGTGCTTTGAACTGAGAACAGGCAAAATAAAATGTTATGGCATGTCCTAGGGGTCTTCAAAAGTCTGTCTATTCAGCATAATATAGAGGAAATGGCAAACTCCTTTCTGCCACATTGCACTTCAGAAACAGCCAGCTGCACAAAACAAATTATAACAAATGTCCATTGCCTGGGAAAAGTATACGGACCGTTAGGAATAGCTATTTCTCTAGATACACCCAGATTTCCACTTTGTAAAAAGCTATTCAGCATGATTTTCTCATATTCATATCTCATTATGCAATGACATTAGGGGACCTCAGTGTGTGGCTCTCCTCAGGACAACCAGTGAAAACTATCCATCATTGAAGAGGAAGCAGTAATGAAATAGGCTGTGAGTGTTGCTAGGATACCTTTCCCATAGACTCTGCTTTAAGTTGTGAGGTTCCCACTGACCAGGAATGAAACACAGGGTCATGAAGTTCTCACAGAAAGATGTATCACTGGACTGCTGGAAATTTCTCTGTAACACCAGCCAACTCACTTCAGGGGAAGATATTCATCACAGGATTACAAACTCTACTTTTAGAGCATGAATGTTTTAAGATAACAGTGAGATGGATGAAGATGGGGTATAAATCATAAAACGTAGTATATAAATCTTAGAATTTCAGTATAATCTTACGATAATTACCTGACATTTTACTCTTTTTTTTTTTTTACAGCCACACCTGAGGCATATGGAAGTTCGTGGGCTAGAGGCCAAATTAGAACTGCAGCTGCAGGCCTATACTGCAGCAATACCAGATCCTTAACCTATTGAGTAAGGTCAGGAATTGAACCCACACCCTCATTGAGACTACACTGGGTCCTTAACCCACTGAGCTACAATGGAAACTCCTGATTTTTTAATTATTAAAAAAAATTAAATTAGAGTTCCCGTCGTGGCTCAGTGGTTAACAAATCCAACTAGGAACCATGAGGTTGCGGGTTCGATCCCTGGCCTTGCTCAGTGGGTTAAGGATCCGGCGTTGCCGTGAGCTGTGGTGTAGGTTGCAGACGCGGCTCGGATCCCGGGTTGCTGTGCCTGTGGTGTAGGCCAGTGGGTACAGCTCCGATTAGACCCCTAGCCTGGGAATCTCCACATGCCACAAGTGCGGCCCTAGAAAAGGCAAAAAGACAAAAATAAATAAATAAATAAACAAAACACTAGTTGTTGGTAGCTAGTAATTTTTAGGTCAAAATTTCATCAAAGATCCATATGTTAAATAGAAGACATAATGCATGAGCTGAAGTAGTGAATTTCAGCTTTCTGTCTCTTCTGAGGCGTTAGTATTATTGTTTAATTCATTTGCTCATAAACCCTCCCAAACAAACACTGAGGGATATAGAGGTTTAAGGTGAGCAGTGCCCAGTTTCAGTGGTTTATAGTTTGGTTGGAAAGACAAAGCAACTTGTTCCCCAAGCACAAGTTGGATCTCTCTGTGTCCTGTTTCCTACATTCACTTTCCCCATTTCTTAAAAGGCTTTTCTTCTTTCTGAGCAGACATCTCATTTATTATAAAACAAAGGCTTTGTACGTTACAGGTCCATTTCTCGTGACTTTTCAAGTTCACTGCCTGTGCTCCATGATGGGTTATCCATTAGGTAGATTATGCACATGTTCAAGACTCCAGAAAAAGAAACCAAAATGTTCATATTCAATTATGACTCCACTTACCTCTTTTAAGCTGGATATCACCTATTCCCTAAGGTTAATGACCCCAATCTTATTGGCTAACTCGATTATCATGAAGGGAGAAAGGTTCTAAAAGGGAAGATGAGATGGAAATTTAAAACAATCCTTTAACTCAGATTTTCCTAGTATTCTTCAAGTATTTTCTAGGAAGATGGTGACACCAATTCACAATTGGGGTTTATGCTTAAAATTGTACATAAGCCCCGGTGTAAGCTATCAGCAATGCATCATTCCTGCTTATTTACCTCACTGTATCCTCTCTTCTTGTGAAAGGTAGAAAATTGTGCAAAAGAGCTCTGAGGACTTGGTAATGCAGAGTGGAACCATGGAAGATATAACCAACTAATTTCCCAGGACCCCTATACTCTTCTGAGCCTGTGGACAGCAGCAGCCAGCCAGCTTCTCCTCTAGTGGGTCAAGCAGTCATGTGTTCTCACATTATTACAGATCCATAGAAGGCAAATCAAATTGATTATTCAGATATCATTTCTCCATATCAGATCACGGCAAAGGATAAGGAAATTAAGAATATGGTGATTACTGTTGCACAGAGAAATGATTTGAACACTCAAGGAAGAAGATGAGAAAAGGGATATAATAAAAGGAAGACAAGCAGATAATAAGCATACACTCTAAAAAGGTCCAAAAGAAAGAAAAAAATGAGGAAGTTTAAAATAGTGAACGCGATTCAATTTTAGGTAGATGCTATCATGTATTCTTTTAAAATTCATTATATACTCATTTCTGAAAAGGATGTGGTGAGATTTTATAGTAAACTAGAAGCATATTATAAAGCCATGAATACAAGGGTCAAAGGAATAAGAGTCATAAAAAAAGAAGTGATACATAAGAAATTTGTAATAAAGACAGCTTCTAAAATGGAAATCTAAACTTGGCTCTCATCTTGTGTTTTCCAAAAGCTAAAGAAGTACACACATATTTGCACACATTTACCGAGGGGTCAGGAATAATAGAATGAATTATTGACAGATTTCCCTTAACCCTGAATTGCAATAGGAACTTAGCTTTTGTGTCTTTATATGAAGATCCCTACATAATACAATAAATACAATAATATTGTAAATAGCATTTTCAGTGGTCATTTACAAAAACACTGGCTTATTATATGCTATAATATTAAAACTGAGCAAATATTTACACAATGAAAATCTAAAGAGAAAGAGGATAAATAAAAGAGGAAAATGTGAAGAAAATATAAACCTTGAAGTGGAATGTGCATATAGTGGAAAAAAGACACATATGCAAAAAATATTGTGAGAACTCAAAACATCCAAAGAAAGTAACAGAAAGGGAAGAGGTATAAATTAAATCATCAGCTGAACTAATTAATATGGTCCCTAGAATCCACATATGAGGGCACCTTTTAGAGAAGATGAGACTCTTTACATATTTGAAAAAAAACTCATTTTTTTGGGAGGGGGGAGCTTTTGTCCTTTTAGGGCCACACCCGCAGCATATGGAGGTTCCCAGGCTAGGGAATCGGAGCTGTAGCTGCCAGCCTATGCCAGAGCCACAGCAACACCAGATCCAAGCCACGTCAGCAACCTACACCACAGCTCATGGCAACAGCGGATCTTCAACCCACTGAGCAAGGCCAGGGATCGAACCCACAGCCTCATGGTTCCTAGTTCCTAGTTGGATTTGTTTCCACTGCACCACAATGGGAACTCCAATGAAAAAAAAACTCTTTCTTAAGTGAAGTCCTGGGCAGACCCACTGTAGAATGAATGCTTCATGACAGAGTGTAGTAGCATATCCAAAATGAGGATTAGAAAACAGATGAAGAAACATAAGCAAAACGCTGCAAAATGTGTTCCTATTTTCATTTATTCTTCTTTCCAAGATAAAATTTCATTTCAAAGTGGTGCAGCTGTTTCTCAAATTGAGATACTAAAGAAGGCAAATTCAGATTTAATTTATATGCTTACACCACTCCCAATAATAATAATTCTGATATGAAAACCAAGATGGCAATTATAGAGATGCGTACAAGGAAAGTTAGATCAACATTCTTCTAAGAGGTACCGAATGCAGATGAAATAGTGGAAATAATACAGCAATGATTCCTGCAAATAGGACCTATACTCAATTGGTTAGATTATCCACTATCCTGTTTTTTTTTAGATCATTACCCAGTTAACTCAACAATGATATAAAAGCACTTAGAATGGCTCAGACATGGATATGGACAGAACATAAAGATTAATATGACATGGTAAACAGTCATTAGAACACATCTAATTCTCTCTGGATTCTATTTCTGAGAAAATGTACTTCTCTAATACACATTTCAGACTTTGTCACAGGAAAAAAAAAAAAAAAAGACTCTTCTTTCCAAAACGTCTCCTGATTTGGAAACCATAATTGTCCTTGCCACATTTTCTATTGTTTGGTGTCAAGCTGTACTGAATTCACTGAGGCTAGTCACTGGCAGTGTGGATGAGAATTCTGTCACAAGGAGTAATAGTAGGCATTCCTCTGTCACCCTTCCTTCTTGAGCTCCTGAGAATTTTCCATTTCACTACCAACATAATCCTCTCTCTCAATTTATCAGTTGTGACCAGCATTTGGAACTTGTTAACATATGTGGATCTAAAGGGGATATTCCAGATGAACAGTTATGAGATTTCCTCAATCTCCAGGAAATATATTCTAGGAAAGAAAAACATATTCCAGAACTTCAAAAGTCTTTGGGCTTCTTAAAAATATACATACATGTCGTGAAGTACAATCAATATACTCAACTTACTGATCACTTCAATTTAAAACCTATCAGTCAATTCAGGGAAGGTAAATTAGACATGTCAATGATTCATTACTGTCTCAGCACTCGAAAACTGAACAGACTTTTCTCAGTGAATTATTCAGTAAATTAATCTTATGGTGTGCATGTATTACCTTAACTAATTAATCCCACTGAACCTAAAACTGATAATGCATGAATGTACACTGTGACTTTAAGCAAGTAATAGAACTTTACTAAGGCATTTCTCCTTATTCTGCTTTCCCTAAGCTACCAAAATGAGCCATGCAATAGCTATGCATTTCTTTTCCCTAATACAATTCTTTTCTCTCCAAATGCATTTCTTACAGGAATACGGAATTATGTGGGCATTGTAGTAAAAGTCTGTACCTTAATTAATAATGTCAACTTTTAAATTAAAAGATCTGTAAGTCACACTCTGGATTTAGTATGGATATTTTAGTGAGTATATTAACCCCTCCCTCTAGTCCACTGAGGTATCACATAGGAGATTAAATTTTTCTGTTCTGAAAATAAATGAGCAATTATCTAAAAAGAACTGAAATTACTCAAGGACTTAATTTGCCATTCACTCAGCAGAGTCTACTTCATTATAATAACAAACGTTTCGCTGTAACTTACAGTTTACCAAAATCTATCATTCGCATTTTCTCTTTAGTTTTCCTAAACAGTTCTTGATGGGAGATAAGGTAGGTCTGCTTAATACTTCTGTTGCACAAATGAAGAAACTGAGGCCTAAAGTCCACTGCTTATTCAAACCATCAAAGACACCATCAAGGGAGCATTTGAGTCAGTAAACACCATGTGTTTTCTTCTGTATAATTCTGCCTCTTTTGTTTCTGTACTTTAAAGGAGTTTGTTCTGATTCCTTTCATGGGCTGCTCCAGGTGCAGGTCATGTGCAACTACATGATCCTACTTTCAGACGTGGAAGAGGAGAAGTCATTCCCAGGTGGGGACCCAATGTGAACCTTTTAGCATTCTGCAAAGTCTGCTCTGTCTTTCTGAAATAAGCAGGCTGACAGTGTTTATTCTTTTACTAACCACTATAATACACAGTCACAAATGAAAGCTGTAATTGTTTTTCCTCCAATGATGTTTTATGAATCCTTTGCAATCAACTGGAAGGTAGATGAGTCTGAGGTTGCCACTTCAATGATTGCATAATCAGTTGAGAAAAATTGCATGAGCCAGGAACAAGGCTAACAATTGGAACAATAATGAAATGAAATATAAAGGAAGCAGACATAAGCAATTGTATGTGTATTTTTGGAATCCTGATGCAAGATAAGAGACTGAGTTAGGCATGCGAGGAGAGAAGTTCAAGTCAGGTTCCACCTGTAATGTTCAGTGATTTTTTTTTGCCATAATGTTGACACTTTTCATTCAATATGTCAAAATGGCATTTCATGAATGACCAGATAACGAACGAAATGTAGGGCCCTGTTCTAGGCACAATGTGCCACCGAGCCAGGTTCAAAAAGTGCCTGCATCCTAACATGAGTTTTGAGATATAAACCTAAAGTGGGCAATAGACCATAATGGAAGAAGAAAAGCATTTACAGTCAGATTCCCAGATCTGCTATCTATAGTAACGTCATTTCTTAGAATGCCAGCTTCATTATCTTTAAAGAATAATACCCACTTCATAGCATTGTTTTGAAAACTAAATGTCACTAAAGTGATAAGCACTTAATACACACACAGCAACGGTAGTTGGTTATTAGGTCTCCAGTCTTGGAGGGCAGAAACAGTTCAGCTCTATTTGCTGTTGGCGTAAGATGAGAAGAAATATCTCCTCAAAAATAGACAAATGTGCTCTAGAGACCTTCTCCAGAAACTGAGAGATTACTTCAGCAAGATTTCCAGAGGTTTGTTTTTTTTGTTTTTTTGTTTTTTGCTTTGGAAAAGGATTCCTTTAAACAACTCTTTCATGCAGAAATAGAAAACTGATATTCTGCCACCTTGAATAATAAATGGGCTAATCCATAATTTATTTTTATTCTAAATCTTTCAATGAGAAAGATGCAAGCCACAAAGAAGAAGCTCAAAAACATTTATCATATAAATTAGTAGCCTTTTATGAAAATATTTGGATAGATACTGAATACTACTAATTCATTTAAACATTTTGTGAGGGGTTAATGTACTAGAATATATTAATTACAAATTTATATTATAAATTAATATAGAAAAATAAATTCTCCACATGCACTCTACGCTTTTTTCCCTCTTTTCTTTCTACCTAATAGTAGAGAGCTAAATAAAATGATAACAAAAATAATATAATAACTTACTGAGGCTTAATCATGTGCCAAGCATCAGAGCAAGCTCTTTGGCAGATCATCTCACTTACCCTGCATAACAGTCTTATGAGAAAATATCCTTATTATCCCATTTCACAGAGGATGAAACTAAGGCAAAGATAAATTAATATCATGTGTATTGGTATTAAGTTTAAAGTCAGCAGCTTTGTGGTAATAGTGGCAAATATGTTTTAGCTATCCTTTCAAATTAATATGGTATTTCCATGGGAAAATTTATGCTCTAGTCTTATTTCTCATTAAAAATAACAGTACTTTAGTTGGTAAAGGTTTTACCACCTAATAAGCAATACTAACAGTCATAAGAAAGAGGAGACCTACGTGTACATTTGGTAATTGTTCCCACCAACATAAGAGTGACAGTACTGTTTCAAGTATGATGAAGAGAGTGCACTGAAAGGATGGGAAAATGACATGGGATCTGAGTTTCTTCAGTATAGACAGCAGGATTTATTATATCTCTCAAAGCATTTTTTTTTTCCCTGCTGTGGTACACATGGGTCAGTGATGAGATATTCTCTTAGGCATGCTTGGAAATTAACAAGGAGTAAATATAATCCCACTTCTTTTTCTCATTCAGATGAGTATGCTACATTGCAAGTGACTCAGATTAAAAACAGATCTACTCTCATGGAGAATGTATTAAGAAGATGTGGTATACATACACAGTGGAATACTACTCAGCCATAAAAAGAACAAAATAATGTCATTTGCAGCAACATGGATGAAACTAGAGACTCTCTAAGTAAGTCAGAAAGAGAAAGACAAATACCATAGGATACCACATATCTGGAATCTAGTATATGGCACAAATGCACCTGTCTACAGCAAAGAAACAATTTCTTGGACACGGAGAACAGACTTGTGGTTGCCAAGGGGGAGGAGGAGGGAGTGGGATGGACTAGGAGTTTGAGGTTAATAGATGCAAACTATTGCATTTGCAGTGGATAAGCAATGAGATCCTGCTGGTTAGCACAGGGAACCATATATGTAGTCACTTATGACGGAACATGATGGAGGATAATGGGAGAAAATAATGTATATCAATGTATAACTGGGTCACTTTGTTGTACAGCAGAAATTTACAAAGCTGTGTAAATCAACAATAATAAAAAAATCTTAACTGCCCCCCACCAAAAAGTAGATCTCCTCTCATGGATAAACAATAAGGTCCTACTATAGAACACAAGGATCTATAACCAATCTCCTGGGCTAGGCCATGATGGAAGATAATATGAAAGGGATTATATATATATAGCTGGGTCGCTTTGCTGTACCACAGAAATTGGCACAACATTGTAAATCAAATATACTTTAATAAAAACAAATTAAAAATAATTCTACAAAATAAGTAAATAAAAAAAAAATTTTAAAAAGAAAAATATCAAGATGGTCTAGCTGACAAATAACTGGAAAACCACTATCTTTTATCAAATTTACATGTAAATTCCAGATGGACTGAAATTTTTATTGTAAAAAGTAAAACTGTAATATTCATTTAAATAAATAATAGATAATAATAATAGATAATAATAATAAATAAATGCTCATGAATTAAAAAAGGAAGCCATTCACAATTTTTTGTCCCTCCAATATTATCATCCATAAATTTTTTGTGAAATGTGTGAGAAGTTGATAGAAATGCAACGGGGCATCAAAGTTACTTGCAGAATGTGCTCAAAAAATATTTGTTGAATTCAATACATTTAAATGGAGGAAATAAATCAAACAATAAATATTTTATTTTTTGACAGCATCTAGTATTAAAGAAGAAAATATTTAAGCCATAAAGAAAACCACAGTGTTATCAAGGGAAGAGGTGTCACACACATTTAATTATTTTCCTGATATTAAAAACTGTTTTTTCCTATAAGGAGCCTTTCATAGAAAGAAAGGTACAAAAATTTAAAAGCTATGTTTTCATTACATTTTTATTGCAAAGACAAAATGTAACAAATTACTCTAAAAAAAATGAGAAATCACCATTAGCTCACTATTCTTACTTTATTTTTTGAAAGCACTGTCTATAGGGATAGATATATAATATGTAATAATGAAATGGAAGAATTTTATGGGTAGTTATCTGATATTCAGGGGATCTACCGAAAAAGCAGATCCCATTGTCCACAGAGTATCTAAAAACCTGCCCTAAAACTTGTTCTAATCTATACTGATAAGAATACCTTAATCTGAATAGAGGAGAAAAAAGAACAAAAAAATTAAATTCAACTGAATCATAATGCCCACATACTTTTTCTGTAATAAATATTACCTGTGCATTTTTTGTTGTTGATTTTGCTGCTGTTATGTTTAAGAAATTATCAAAGATATCATATTATATATATTATTAGATATTATATGTTCAAGTATGATGTAGTTATATGAAGTGACAAAACATTAATTTTTAATCCCCACCATTGCTAAAACATTTCATTTGATTAATAAAAAACAATTCACTTCCCAAATGAATAATTAAGCATCATTGTGCAATAAGTTTGTTGATTCTGTTACTTACACTTTAACTAAGGTTATTTGGATGGGATTGATCAGAAATAGCTACGGTTTTCTCTGGAAAGGATTGAAATCATGAAATATCAACTCCACTACTCAGGAATAGAATTCAAATACTGGAACAATTAAATTATGAAGCAAAAACTAAATTAAAAACACACCATTTGGAATGACAACTGAGTGACTATAATTTGAATTATTTAATTTGGCATCCTTTCATATACACACGCAGACACAAATATTACGCACACACAGACACACACACACCCCACTTAATTTTTTGTTGTTGTCTTTTTTGTCATTTTAGGGCTGCACTTGCAGCATGTGGAGGTTCCCAGCCTAGGGGTCTAACAGGAGCTGCAGCTGCCGGCCTACACCACAGCCACAGCAACGCGGGATCCGAGCCGCGTCTGCGACCTACACCACAGCTCACGGCAACGCTGGATCCTTAACCCACTGAGCGAGGCCAGGGATCGAACCTGCAACCTCATGGTTCCTAGTCAGATTCGTTTCTGCTGAGTCATGATGGAACTTCCGCACCCCACTTAATTTTAATTAACCACACCAAAACCTAAGTTAGTCAGGAGTTAGGAAGTATTCATCACTACAAAATATCAGTA
Source organism: Catagonus wagneri (assembly GCA_004024745.2). NCBI lineage: Eukaryota > Metazoa > Chordata > Mammalia > Artiodactyla > Tayassuidae > Catagonus > Catagonus wagneri. The sequence continues at coordinate 1,486,341 of PVHT020000237.1, read as the reverse complement.
GCACAGAAAAACAGTAACAGTAACATCAATAAAAGAGCCAGGTTCGAGTTCTTAAAGATGGCAACACACCATTGAAAGGTGAGAGATGAGAATGAAGGCAGGTTCCGTGGTATCTAAGTACCCGCACACCTCCAATCACAGTCCTTTCTGTGTCCTCCTTTAATAAACACGAAAGCCTTTATTCTGGGAATCTCAGTGATGAAAAGAGATTTGCAGTCTTCACTTCTTACAAAAGTGACAGGTGTAGTACCTGAGCCAACAAAGCTTTTGGTGCTTTCATATAAGGACATTAAAGTTCTAAAAGATGATTCAAAATCCTGTCTTATTTTGATATAATTATTTTGCTTTCAGTTAAAACTTTCAGAAAATAAGAAAGCATAAAGATCATGTGGACCTAGATGTTCACTGTGCTAATCAAAATCATGGCTAATTAATATTTACTTAGTATTTCTTAAGCTATGGCACTGTATACAGAACTGGGCAAACAAACATGAAGAACAAAATGATTGGGGGGGGGTCTCTGCTTGAATTACTTAAATATTCTGAATGCAATGTTGTCTTCTCTCTCCTTCTTAAATGATCCTCTAGCCCTAGCCAGAACCCAATCCCTCAACTTGGCACACATCATTTTCCACTCAAAACCCTTGAAGAGAGAGTGTGTGTGTGTGTGTGTGTGTAATTTTATCTTGAAGAGAAATTTATTCCTCAAATAATGCTTCTTTTACCTATTACTGTTTATACTCTGCAAAGGACCTACTACAACATGATTTCAGTATCTTAAAGTCAGCCTTTCTCTCACGAAAATGGTTGTTTATCCATGAATATTTGTATGGATTTGTCAGCTACATGAGAAACAGGTATAAATGTGCATATGAATTGAAGAAGAAAGAGCATTTAAAGGTATACACTCTGGTAGGTTTGTCTATGAGATTCTCGGGCTTGAAGAGTGTGCTTGAAGAGTGTGGGTTTCAAGAATGTGTTTACTCTGCATTGTATGTATAAGTGTAAAAACGTGTGTACATGCACAGATGTACAGGGAGATCTCAGGGATGCAATTTACCATACTTATCAACTTGCATTCTGCAGTTGAATTTTTTGCATTCATGTCCCAGGATCAACACTTACTCAAGGTCAAGACCATGACCTTGAATAAGGTATTTGAACTCTGTTTCCTCAGCTACAAAGTGGGGATAAAATTTTACCTGCTCCTGTAGTTGTAATGAGGATTAAATAAAGCACTTTTAGAAGTCTTACCCTGGCACATAATAATCAATGAATATTATTATCTATTATATCTCCTCCCCATTCTCAAAAGGACACATGCTCTGATAAATAAATATATGCTTGCCATGTATGTGTCAGAGAACAAGACTGTCTACCCCTTTTGGGCATTTGTTATTTTCTCCTTTCCTCTGCCCTTATAAATACTGACTCTTCCTCTTCTCATCAGAATGAAGTAATAGTAGTAAGAATAGTTGGAAGTCATTACTGAGACCAGAGGAAGTCATTACTGAGACCTGAGTCAATGAGATGCAAGTTCAGGGAGGATCATATGTGCCCCTGGCTGATTAGCATGTTAAATGTATATTAGCACACAACTAACACACACCAAAAAAAAAAAAAAAAAAAAAAAGGTGTAAAATCTAGGCAGACTTGTCAATTCCTTAAGAAAACAACCCTGAAAACCCATAACTCAAAATAAGTTTAAAACTACCTTGTTCAATGCCAGTAAAAGTGTTCTAGCATTTTCAATTCTGTGTATATTAAGGCAATCTCACCTACCTATTAGACATGCAGATTTATCTTTCATCCTCCAAGTCTGCTTTCATATCCACTTCAACTCTTCCTCTCGTTGACATAAGCATGTTTGTAGATAGTGAAATAGATTTCCTTTTTTTTTTCTTTTCTTTTCTTTCTGTGGCCACAGCTGTGGCATATGGAAGTTCCCAGGCCAGGGTTCAAATCAAAGCTGCAGCTGTAGGCCTATGCCACAGCCATGGCAACACCAGATCCTCGTGCATCTGTGACTTATACCACAGCTTGTGGCAACACTGGATCCTTAACCCAGTGAGCGAGGCCAGGCATGGAACCCCAGTTCACACAGAGACAACACTGGGTCCTTAACCCACTGAACCACAACAGTAACTCCTGAAATAAATTTTCTGCTTATGTTTCTACAGGATATTCATCAACAAAACAACCTAGGATCAGTGTTTATCTGCAAATCTATCAAAAATTCCACATTGAAAATCAGGAAGGCCTTCTTCATTTTGAAAAAGAAACCTGATCATTCAAAATTTAGTCAATACACATAAACATATTGCTATGTTTATGTTTATGGAGAGAGGAGACGAAAATTCTTTAATAACTATTAATTAGTCAGAATACTTGATTCTACCTAATGTACCAGGGTAAAGGACTTCACTTCTGCTACCCAGCTCCTTCAGTTTTTCAGTTTACAGGGCTATTAAATCATTACCACTAATGATTAAAAAACAATTTACAAAGGCTATCATGATTCAATCTGAAAATATATCTATTTATGAATAAACACAATTACTCATGCCCTATCTTACTTTGCTTTCAGTCCAAAAATGCTAAAGCACTGAAGCAGTGTTGTACCATACTTAAGGATAAGTACCTTGTAACTTTGCCCTTTCATTTCCTGGATGTTTGATCATGAGCAGATTACTGAAGGCTCGATTATCTTGCCCTCCTAAAAGAGGGATGATGATTTAAACTGTAATCTTGCACAGTCGTTCTGAGAATTAAATGAGATAACGAGCATAAAGAGCTTAGAGTTTCAGGGATATATTAAGTCCTCAAGCATTTAGCAGCTATTATTTTTCCTCTTCTCTATGCCTCAAACACTCCTTTCCTACTTCCCAAGTAGGAAACTGATGTTCATACTTCAAAGGTTAAACCTAGTGATTCCTCTCTAAATTGTTTGTGACATCTTCAAGGAAGTCACACAGATTTTTCCTTGTGGGGAAACAGAAAAGTATCCCTATGGAAAGACAGTATGATCTCGGTAGAAGAAATGAGAAAAACTAGGTAAGGAAGAGAATATCCTGCCTAATGAGCTGTCCTTTGTCTTTCGTGAATCTCTGATAGGCACCTTCATACTCTTAGGAAATGGGGCTTCTGGGATGGAAAACAAGGAGTTTACAAAACAACAACAACCAAAAAAAATGTAAGCCTTGAGATATTTTTTATTGGAAATTTTAGATCTTCCCCTCTCTCACATTCTTTGTCCTGGTAATGCTATTTTTGTAGGTACTTTAGGTTGAGACAAGTCATAAAACTCAAGCATGGGACAAGACTGGCCCAAGGCTCAAGAAGGAGGCACAATAGGGCACTTTGAATTTCATTTTTAAAATGTTGGCCTTTGCCACATGATCCAGCCATCCCACTCCTGGGCATATATCCAGAGAAAACTTTAATTCCAAGAGATACATGCACCCAAGTGTTCACTGAAGCACTAGTTACAATACCCAAGACATGGAAGCAACCTAAAAGTCCATCAACAAATGAATGGATAATGAAGATGTGGTACATATACATAATGGAATGTTACTCAGCCATAAATAATAATGAAATAATGCCACTTGCAGCAAGTGGCAAGGACAGGCCTAGTGTTAAGGACAGGACTAGTGATTATAATATTAAGTGAAGTCAGAAAGAGAAAGACAAATATACGATATTGCTTATATGTCGAATCTAAAGCATAATACAAAACATATTTTACTTATATTTCTTTAATTTACAAAACAGAGATAGACTCACAGGTACAGAAAACAACGTTATCTTCACCAAAGGGGAAAGGTGGAGGGAAGGAAAAATTAGGAGTTTGAAATTAATATATACACACTACTATAAATAAAATAGATAACCAACAAGGACCTACTGTATAGCACGGGAAACTGTATTCAATATCTTATAATAAACCACAATGGAAAAGAATATGAAAAACATACACTACCCTGGACATGAAAAAATTAGTGACTGAGGGTGAAAAGTAGGAATATAAATGTAACTAGAATGTACTAGAACATCCCTGATTTTGTGTTTCTTAATCATCTGAATATCAAAGTGAAGAGCTTGAAATATTTCACACAAATGTCCATCCAGGCAGTGATAGAGACAAATCCTCAGGATCTGTGAAGGCAAAGTTTCCCAGTTCTCCCCCAGAGAAATGAAGCAACTATTGGTCCTGTTCTCACATTGAAGAACTGACTAATAACCCTTTTCTGTCTTGACAGATGGTTTTGGATTTGATATTTTTATAATCACCTAAGATATCGGTGAAGGCAACAGAAAGACATGTACATAGACCTGCAATGGCTCAAGATATAACAAGTTCATTAAAACAAAACTAAGTATTTAATGTCTTTCAAGTAAGTGAATCAGAACAGAGAATTTAGAAATAGATTCTTCTATATAAGGACATATAATCATAGAAACAAGGGGTAGTAAGTAATGGTTATACAGTATGAGGCAACTAATTGAAAATACTGGCATAAAAGAAAACAAGTATAGATGTATAGGCATAAATAACGCAAGTACAAACCATTAATAGCAATAATTTCACTCTAGAATACCACATTATATCACAAAAGATCTAAAACTATGAAATAATCAAATGGTAATTCCAAATATATTACATTTTACCTTGTGCTTTGAAAATCACCATAAAATAATGATGAAATATAGTTTTTTCAAAGTAAAACTTAGAGCTAATTAAATTTTGAAAACAGATATATATTTTCCAAATCACTATATTAAGTAAGAGAATTTAGAAAGCAAAAGACAGAGAAGGAATGAAACATAAAGGATACATAAAGTGAAAACAGAAAAAAAAATGGGAGAAGAGAAAATATGAAAGATTTAAACTACGAATTTAAAAGCAAATACTCAAGGAGGAAAAATAAATAAAATATAATTACATACAATTTTAAAAAACTGACCTAAGCAAAATGGCAGAAAAAATTTATAGGTATGACAAGTGTTTCTTAGATAGAGTAAAAGAAAGGGGTAGCAATACTAATTTCATATAAATTAGAATTACAAGTGAAACATTTAAAATAGAACAGAGAAAGTAGTAATAATTATGTATAAAATTCAAAATATGTTAAAAAAAACTATTAGAGCTTAAGCAAAACACCATATGTGCAAGAAATGCAAATACAAATACAGATCAGGAAAATCTTTTAAAAAAGAATAAAATGAAATAAATAACAATGAATATGGGGAATGGATGTAAATAAAATATGTATATATGTATGTGCATATAAGTGGCCTTCTTCAATAAAGAACATAATATTCTCTTCAATTATTCAAATAATTAAAAACTGAAAAAGTGAGAAATTTTCAGGAAGTAGTATTGTAAGGTCAGATTTGTGATCGAAGTGCAATAAAATCTGAAATATTTAAGAAAATTTCAAACAAGAACAAAAGCCACAAATACTCAACAATATATGTGCTAAAAATTAATCACTAAGTTAAAAGAAAAACCAAAGTTCAGTTTTCAACAAAACCACTTTTGTGTTGAATATTTGATTTTCCTGTCATTGAACTCTTACAAATATATTAATCTTATTTAATCTTACTAAGCACTAACAGGTAAGTATTTTCACTATACATTACAACTGAAGATACTTGATGAGTTAAAAGTTCTTTTCACACTATGTGCAGAAATCAGACCTAAGCCTGCTTCCTTCTAGGTTCATGTTCTTATTAACTAGATTACATTTTAAATTTCTTTTTTTAAAGGCAATATTATTTAAATTTATTATTTAAAAATAAAAGGTTTTTATTTACATACAAATGATTTAAGTAATTAACTGAATTTTAATGTCACATAATCATTCCTCAATAATTCTTTTTTCAATATTGTAATGAATTTTATTACATTTATAGTTGTGCAATGATCATCACAACCAAATTTTATAGTGTTTCCATTCCGAACCCCCAGCATGTCCCCCCACCCCCCAAACTGTCTCATTTGGAAACCATAAGTTTTTCGAAGTCTGAGTCAGTATCTGTTCTGCAAAGAAGTTCATTGTGTCCTTTTTTTATATTCCACATGTAAGTGATAGCATGTGATTTTGGTGTCTCACTGTCTGACTAACTTCACTTAGCATGATAATCTTTACGTCTATCCATGTTGCTGCAAATGCCATTATTTCTTTCTTTTAATGGCTGAGTAATATTCCATTGTGTATAAGCACCACATCTTTTAAACTTTTAGATGAGATCAAAGCAATTATTAGAGACAATTCCATTACTATAAATGGTATCAGTACTAAACAAGATGGATTTTTTTGAAGAAGGAACTAAGTATTCAGAGTCAAGAGTTTTAAAAATAAGGAAAACAATAATTTTCATGGAACTAGAAGTCGTTAACAAAACTAAGAAATAAATGAGAAAATCAGAGTTCCATGGTGGCTCACTCAGTGGGTTACGAATCCAACAACTACCCATGAGGATACAGATTTGATCCCTGGCCTTGCTCAGCAGGTTAGGGACCCGGTGGCTTGGATCTCACATTGCTGTGGCTGTGGTGTAGTCCAGCACCTGCAGCTCCACTGGACCCCTAGCCTAGGAACTTCCATATGCTGCAGGAGTGGCGCTAAAAAGCAGGAAAAATAAAAGAGAGAGAAAATCAAAGCCAAAAGAATTAAGAAAATTAAAATTCACAACACTCTAAGAAACCTTACCAAAAAAGCATGAGAAATTCAACTAAAACAATAAAAATGAAAAAAAATTCATAACAGATTTTGAGAGTAGTCAAGTTTGACAGACTCATAAGTACAGTTATTTGATAATTATTTTATGTATTTTCATTAAATAACCAACAGAGAATTCATAACTACCAAAATTAATGAGTGAAGATATATAAAATATGAAGAGGCAAATATCTTAGAAAAACGTTATAAGCAAAATTTTAAATTTTTATAAAAAATAATTTGAGCTTTTTACTAAAAGTTTTACAAGTGGGCCATTTGAACATTTGAAAAATTGATAATCTTCACACTCTATAAATTTTTCAAAGGCATAAGAAAAAAAAGAAGCCACTAATTAATTTTATATAATCAATGTAACTCTAAATATGAACCAAATTTAACTCAAAAAATTTTCAAAATTATATATCAATATCAATTAGAAGTTTAAATGCACAAGTCTTCAGTAATATAGTATGAAATATAATTCAACGGTACATTAAAAGAGTAACGTATTATGACAAAGCCACTGAATTTGGTAACGCATTATTATTAAGAAACCTAAAATCTGGAGTGCCCATTGTGGATCAGTGAAAATAAATCTGACTGGCATCCATGAGGATGCAGGTTCAACCCCTGGCCTCGCTCAGTGGGTTAAGACTCTGGCATTGCCATGGTCTGTCGTGTAGGCTCAGACCTGGCATTTCTGTGGCATAGGATGGAGACTACAGCTCCAATTCAGTCTCTAGCCTGGGAACCTCCACATGCCATAGGTGTGGCCCTAAAAACAAAAAACAAAACCCAAAAAATCTAAAATTTGATACATCACATAATAGTCCCAATAAGAGTATATTTATATCCAATGCACTGAAAACAAAATACCTGAAAAAAGTAAATTCCTTAATTTCAATATTATGATTGTATTATAACAATAGTATAATTATATTGGCAGTTTCATAACATTAATATAAAACATCTACCCAATGCAAAAGACGTCAAATAAAAATGGATATATATTTATTGCAAAGTGAGGAACATTTTTTTCATTATTTGTGAACAATATACTTAAATACAAATTAAGGCCAATAAATTCAAAATTTAGGGAAAAATGCATTGTTTTAAATGCTAGACTCACCTATTACTAAAATTCTTCATATACATAATTAAAATTGACAAAATTTTACTTATACCCTTGTTACTTTTAATAAGCTTTTACAGAGATACATTTTTTGTGCTTATTTCCATCCTAACAGAGTACACTGTGACACCACAACTTTAATAATATCCACAAAAATAACATATTTTGATGCAGAGGTAAGAGTCTGTTCCCATTTTTGAAAAAGAGAAAGATAAGATTCCGTTTTAAAGAAGATTTGCATGTGCATTATGGAAAACACCAATTTAATTCCTGAGGAGATGGGGCTAGAAGTGTCCGCTGCTTGTGAACAGCTCAACAGCATGGAGTCCTCCAGGTTGGTGTATCTTGAAACGTGACCCACCTGGGGATCCATGGTGTCGAACAATGAACTTTCCAAACCAGCAAGGTATCCATAAAGTGAAGGGAGCTCCTCTTCACCACCGTTGGTTGGAGAACACAAAACCTACATCTACACTAGCCCAAATTAGTTTCCGTCCTTTGTCTTCTATGTCAGAATTGGCGCCATCCATTTTCCATTTCTGGCCTATTTTTAAGCTCCTTGCCTTGATGTACACTTCCCGAACTACAGAATAATCCTGAGCTTGGACATTTTGCCTTCGATAAGTAAAACTGAACAAGGAAACCGGCAAAAAAATTTCAGGTTCTGTCTACCTTATCAAAAAAGTACAGAGGGTGCAAAATTGCGGTTTCTGCATAACAAACACATTACATTGTACTTGGTGGCCAAATATATACATCTTACTGTGGAATTTCCAGATTCAACAGCTATGCTTCTGATTGCAGTTTTTATCTATACTTAACACACGGTGGAGGAAGAACCCCCAGTTAATAATCATGTGTAAAGTCTGACACGGATTTGGACTGAAACTGGCTTTTAAGGGCCTAGTTGTCTATGATTTGTCATCTCACATTCAAGTTTGTCCTAATGTCCTTCACTAAGATGCTCCATTCTCCCTGCAATCTGTTTCTAGTGCCCCCTTAGATTCTTAAAGTCCTTTCCTGTCCTGCTTACGTCTGCTGTGCTTCTCAGCTCCTCACAGATGGCCATACAGCTGCTCTAGAGCCCAGAAGTTACCTCTCCAGATATAGTCGCTGTGCTTAGGCTGGACTAAGGTGTAGGAAAAGAAAGTGCCTACCGATATGATGTGAGTTCACAGGACCAGGGAAGCGGTGTGTTTAAATCCATGTATTTATCTGCTTCCAATTTTTTAGAGGCATTTAACTATGAGACTATGTCTGTTATATTTTAATTAAAGAGACAAAAACTAAACTGTACATATCCTTTGAAGACACTATAGGTTATATGAAGTTGTATGTAAATCTAAACTCTTCTAAAATTTAAGCAATTATTATTCCTAAAAATGATTCTATTATCTGAATTACTAGCAACTGACTACAAAACAGATGAATAGAAAAAAGGCAGATAAGCAGGCAGGTAGATACAGACAGTTGAGTTTAAAGAAAGTTCATAGTATGAACACAGTAAAAGATTGTTTTCATATTTTTATCGAAGAGTAGGCTTTGATGGTTCAGAGAGGACTCTGGAGCCCGTAGAAAGCTATGAAAAGAGTAAAGATCTGGTATGGGGAGGCTGAAGTGTTATAGACAGCTTTTCATTTACCTAATCAAGTTTAACTAAGAATATCATTTCATTACAGAAGAGAATGATTGAATCTGATGACAGTTCTTCCTATCTGGCTACATAACAGATTAATAAAATCAGACATATGTACACACTCCTGTATCAGAAACCTGAATTTCAGTCTCATTTCGGGGCTCAAACAATTTATAACCAGCAGCATCTTATCAAGTCACTCCTAAACACAATAAAAAGAGTTTTTGTGAGATACAAATAGTATGTGCACAAGTTCTTTGTAAGATGTAAGGCTTACACATTTAAGGAATTTTTAATATTGTTATTCTGGTAAATACAACTGATCAAGAAAGTACAAGGCTTGGCCCTTACAATAAATGGAATCAAATAGCATTTGTAAGTTTCTAATTATAGTAATAGATAAAAGGAGGAAAATAACAGAAGAGACTACCCAAAAGGGGTTCATCAACATCCAAAGATTATTAATATTTGTGTTACTATAGTATAGGCTCCCCTGAGCAGCTGCTGGTCTGTCTGATTCACTCTAGCATACAGCCCATTACATAAAAGATGCTACATAAATATCTATTGAATAAAGAAATACATATTTTTCTTCCCTTCCCGTGTGTGTTTTCAGACCTTCCCAGAAGGCAAAACCACAGTGACATTGGAAACCTGCCTCTCAAGGGCTTATGTGTCTGAACTGCTTCAATCCACTTCCACCTTCGATACAGATGCAAACCCACTGGACTTTTCTCCTTTTCTCAGAACCAGGAGTCACCACTCTGTGTCCCTAATTTTGTACAATTCATAATTGTCTAGATCCTAAAAGGACATTTGCTCTTTCCTAGCACAGTGGTCTCCATATAGGGGTGCCTACACTCAAGGAGCTGTGTAAGACACTCCATTGGCTTGCAGAAAGAATGTATTTTTATCTCAGTCTTTTAAAAAGTTGTGCACATATGCAACAATATACACGACCAAGTGATATCACAACTATATAACTTAGATACCATATCATAATATCCATATATTAATCAGGGCTCAAAATATTTTTGTGATCAGATGTATGCAGCCGATATTCTCAGTCCCCACCCACATCACTCATGTCCTTCCCTGTCCTCCTGCCGACTTCCCTATACTTGTGTCTGCTTCTCTGTGTCCAAGAGCTTTTCTAGGAGCCTAGGATGTCCTAGGATGTCTATTCTAACTACTTCTTATGGTGACCTGGAAATTTACAGCCCCCTCGGTGTAACCAACTAATGATTATTTCAGCCACTGGTATGTTAATATCCCAGCTGCCTCAATCCTCAGGCAAGGTAAATGTAAAGCTAGAGATTTTATACCATTTCTTATAAGTTCCCATATATTCAAGTTCCATTCGCCCTCTGAGTTGCCCATCTTAATGGAAAACATTTTATTGGCTGCCTCCACACCCCTATTTCATGTCCCTTACTTATAAAGCTCCTTGCACTTGCTTCCCAACCAAAAGCAGGGTCTTGTTTCTGGGAGAACACAAAACCAAAGCAGATGTTTATTCAGCCTCATTCAAATGCTAATGCTCCAAATCAAGGCCCTATTTTATTGATTTTTTTCAAGGTAATCGCACAATAACTGACAGAAAAATCAGTCCCATTTTACTTCTCTCTTGGGTGTAGTATAGTTGTGAGGTGGTAAAAAAGTCGTGGTGGGGAGACTTGGCAGCAAAACATTTAGGTTAGCCTTTTTTTTTTTTTTGTCTTTTTGCCTTTTTTATCTAGAGCCGCACCCGCAGCATGTGGAGGTTCCCAGGCTAGGGATCTAACAGGAGCTGTAGCTGCTGGCCTACACCACAGCCACAACAACACGGGATTCGAGCCGTGTCTGCAACCTACACCACAGCTCATGGCAACGCTGGATCCTTAACTCACTGAGAAAGGCCAGGGATCGAACCCGCAACCTCATGGTTCTTAGTCAGATTCGTTAACCACTGAGCCCTGATGGGAACTCCTAGGTGGTCTTAAGACTGGTTTAATGCTTCCTCTTTCTTTAACCAGTATCTCCAATATCCTGGGCTTCACTCACAGTCTGAATGTAGGGACAGAGAAAATATCACACTTGGGCAACGACAGTGTCAGAAATAACTCTGCTTTTATTTTAGTGGAATTACTTTCTTCCTATTGATTCATGCAAACAAAATCAGGGCTCACTAGGTTTCTGTGTTTGTTTTACTGAAACGGTCCTTCTGCAGAACAAAAGGAAAAATAATGAGGATAGCAAAAGCTAAGCTCTCCTCTTTAGAAAAGGTAATTCTTCTTGATCAGCCACTTTTCAGTATTTATCTTCCCTTGGGGCTTTTCTAGATATTTGCATGAAAAAAAATGCTTTGTTAAGCTAAGAATTGCCCCCACAACTACTGTTTTTCACTGAATCCATAATACTCTCTTTGCATCTTTCCTTCCAAATATTCAGTCTGAAAATGTTGATGTTCTCAAAAACAGTTCTTTGAGTTTCACGAACTATAAAACAAGAGATGGATTGTTACATCTTGTATTTTACCATGCACAGAAGCACACTAGAGAGCAGCATAAAGAATTTATATTCTGCATATACATCTGCTACATTGTTTCTAAAGGGAGTAGTGGAACACTTCTCAAACCTCTTAAAGCCTCCTTAATTTCTTAATTTGTTTGAAGGACATAGATTCCGGTTCTCAGTGACATGAATTAGATACTTAATTAAACATCACACTTCTTAACCAACAGATATCCAAAGATGTGATATATCTTAGAAAAAATGATCATATAACTGATCTAACTAGGGCAGGAGATAGAGCTCAGGCAGGTTAGAGAGGATCCCCTGATAGTCCCACCACAAAACCCCAATGACTCTAGAATCAGTGGCTTAGATTCTTCTTAGGAGGAAGCCAATTATATATTGACATTAAAAAGAGAGTGAGTAGTCATTTGTGGTCTATGCTGTAACAATAAGTTATTTTAGGTGACCAGTTGTGGGGTCATTGTCAGTTTGCCAAATGATGAAATTTCAATACAGAATCAGCTTTTCTTATTGAATAATGAATAAGAGTCTAAGAACCCCCTAAAATAAAATTGTTCATTTTTGAGAGCAATGGTCCCTTCCCACTAGCCTGGTGTTAAAATTACACAGATTATAAAGTTTAAGAGATTACCAGGAATATATTCAAAATAGTAAAATTCAGAATGACATATTATTCCTTAGTGGTAAGCTTTCTGAGAATAAAAATTGTGATATTTTGAGGTAGGATAAGAAACACATAATGAACCATACACTGACCAACTCAACTTTAGCACATAAAGTTTGCTCAACATTATCAGTTCACATTTGATTATGAATTCTTTACAACTTTCTATTCTTCTGCAACGGTTTTATGCCTGTTCTTATGTTAGCAACCTGATGTGAAGCTCTTTGAAATCTTTCACTACTGCGCCCATCTTGATAATTAACTCTTAGGTTTCTTTAACAAATAAAAGCAAAGAGTGTTCACTTTAGGCTTTTAATTTACCGCTTTGTTTAGACATGGCATCGTCTCAACTTCTCTACCTTCGGGTCTAGTTCACTTAATCTATATTGAATAAATCCTTTATCCTCCTTTCTTTTCACTATGTGTCAAGATATGTCTCATCCTTTCTGATCAGCTACTTCTTTCTCTAACCTTGAAAGTGAATCAGTCACTGGAACAGTCTCATCTTTCTCTAACAGGGTCGTAGGAAAGCCTCCCTATAATCTATTAATTAACACACACGAACACATACACGATTGGATATTCAATTCAGTCTTAGAGATTTAACAGTGTGCAAGAATAAACTGCATGAATAATAAAACAAGTGTACCAAAAAAACTGGTTATTTACGTGACCTAAACAATGTCTTCTCCTAGTTGTATTTAGTGCTTGTCAATGGAGATAGCCTGCCATCAAATCAAGAGTATTTTCTAGATTTAACACTGCACTGAAAACACTTAATGACTGATGAAATTTTTTTTTGTTTCTACAAGCACATGAGTTTATCATAAGCACTCTAAAAAGTCATTTATAAGGACTGTGAGAAATTCATAAACTTTGATGAAAATATTTCATAATCTTCAATGTTAATTAATTCTAACATTCTGTTCTTCTGTTGAATTCATTTTTAACTCTTCAAGTGAATTATCTAATGACCAGAAATAATTTCACTTGGAATTTATCTATTGCCTTTGCAATGTGGCCATTGCTGACATCAGTAGCAATCCCGAAGTACTTAAGAGAGGAATGTATATCCTAGCATAAACCAGCTTTTGTGATTCCACTATAGGAACAGAAACAAAAATTAAAAAGGATATTGATTTTAGACAGAGGTGACATTTAGAATTTTATTTTCTTTTGGTCAGAATTCTTATTTTAAAAAACTGATTAAAAAACGCTGACGGGAGATATAAATGAAGGACAGAAGTGGGAAGAAATAATTATATTTACAAAAAAAGTAAAAATAAGCAGTTCTCTGGTGGCTCACTGGGTTAAGGATCTGGCATTGTCACTGCCATGGGGTGGGTTAGATCCCTGGCCCGGGAACTTCCACACACCATAGACAGGTGAAATCAACAACACAACAAAAATTAAAATTGAAGACATAGAGATATGCAAATATGAGCTCTCCTCTGTGAAATACTACAAAAGCCACGTCTGTTTTCAGTTTTCATGACTACTGTTAATACCTGCCATAATTAGCTCTAAAAGTAGTGCAGCCATGACCCTCTAATTATACTCTGAGTTACACCTAGGTATTTAAAAAAAAAATGGCAGCAGGAAAATGGGTAAAAGATAAATGGCTTTCAATTAAGAAAAATGGCCTAAAACTGCTTTCCAGTTCAGGAGCTCATTGATTATAAATCTTCCTTTGTTACCACTTGGCAATTTTACTTCCTAAAAGAATACAGTGTAAGAGCTTTAGAGTCGAGGAGGAGCAAATGTGAGTTGAAAATAAACTGTATATATATGTGAATATACATATGCAACAGCAGTTTGTTATGAATATTCCAGTAAACACTAAATGTGTACCTTCAGTCCAGATCTCCTAAGACTTGTATATCCAAGAGCTTACCCTAGCATTCTCTAAGTATGCATTACTTTCCTCAAACTCAAATGTTCAAAACTAAAATAATCATCCTTCTTACTGAGACTGCTTCCAGCTCTTTTAGCCTTATTGCCTACCCTAGAAACCTCTCTGTCTTTTTTCCTTTCCTTCTTTTTTTGGCCAACCTGCCCCCACTACCACTTACCCAATCATCCAGGCCAGCCTATCCAGTCTCTTTAGTATTTCTCCCGTCCACCTCTTCTTTGCATTAACTTAGTTTGGGCACCATGGCCTTTTCTTACCTTGATTACTTATCTGTCTTCCTTCTTTTCAGTTTTTCTTCTTTCTAAATCATTTTGCATTCTTTAATCATAGTCATTTTTAGTAAACACCAGTCAATCATTTCCCTCCCTTGCTTAACCCTTTAAGGATGCCTCACTTCCCTAAACTCAACCTTGCAAAGAAATATTACAGGCTCTTGACAGTGTGTCATTATCAACCCTGGCAGCCACACTCCCTCCACTCACTTCCCATCACTCTTCAGTCTTGTTTTTCTGGGTGACAGGGTCTGGACTATTTTAACAAACATAATTTTCTCTTCTCTGGTGATTCTTCAACTTCATTTCAGGGTCTATAGCCCTAAATATGTTCTTGTGTACTTTTCATTTTTAGCTAGAACCACTCTGGCTACACTGGAATGAGTGCATATATGAACACACCACACATACACAGAAATTACTAACTCTAAAAGCACTCTCTGGGTTGCAGCAGTCTTCCAGCCTAGAGAGCACCACCTTCTACCTAGAAAAATAATCCATCCTAATGAAAAAATTAATGGTGCCTTAAGGTGCAATAGAAGATGGCATTATCATGTTTTCCTAGACCTAGACTAGACTAGGGAATTCAGAGAATTCACGAGGCTTTAGAAAAACAACACTTACTTTAACCTCTTACAACCACTGAGAAATCATGTTTCATCACTCAGAGAATTAAAAGGCAAAGGCTTTTTTATAATGGAAAACTGAGACTGACTTTCCAAAGGACTCTGATGAATGTCATATCAGCTCTTTCAGAGGTCACCTAGTTCAGTCCTCTAGGCTTCAAATGAGGAGACTGAAGCCCATATGAATTTGAGATGAATATGGCTCTCTCTCCCAACAGTTCTACTATTACTGTTGATTTTTTTCTTTTAGAAAGATTTAGAAGTATTTTTGGTAACACCCATGAGGTAGTCTAAGGAATGTGTGAATTGTGACAGGTTGGGGGACTTCTTATGTAGGCTTGTTTTGAATATAAAATTTCTGTTACCTGTTCCATGCTTCATATGGTCCGTAGCTTCAACAGTATAACAAAGACTAATCTTTCTATTTCTTCACAGATAATGCAAGAGGGAAATGAAAACACATGAGCAGTGGGAAAACTAACAAATCTCACCATAGGTCTACAGCTTCATGAATTACATGACCAGAAGCAGAGCTTCACATTTCTAAAATTACCGAAACTCAGTATGTTTTATGTGATGGTGATGATGCTTTTTTTCCCATTTAAAATCTTTACCTGAACATCAGATATGTTGAAAAAATTATTTACAGGTGCTTGCACATCTCACTGGAGTCATTATTTTTTAAAGGAATGAAAGAGCTTTACAAGTATGTTTCATTAAACAAAGCAAAGCTGTGACAAGACAAAATCACTTCAATAACAACATGCATCAGAGAAAGGGCATATTAATCCATCAAAAACAATTTGGCATTTGAGCCCTTTGCCATAAAAAGGAAAAAGTGATTTGCCAAAGGAATGTCACTTTAGGGGGCCATGAGCAGGGTGAGTAGGGTATACTAGCAGAAAAGTTTACAGTGAGTGAATATTGTTATTACAACTACCTGAAATAGAAGGCAACTGGCAAATTAAGATTACAATTGCAATTGTTTACTGAGTTTTTAAATTTAATTTCAGAAGAGGAGTCTAAGGAGAAAGACATGACAACTGAATACACTGTGTTATCTGAAAGGGATCTCAGAACCTAAAAACGATATTGTGTAAAAACTAGAGAAATACTAATAAAGTACAGGCTTTAAATTAGTAATAATGTATCAAGATTGGTCCACTAGTGTCAAATGTATCATCATAATGTAAAATCTTAAAAGGGAAAACTAGGTGAGGGGTATACAGGAACTCTGTGTACCATTTTTGTATCTTTTCTGTTAGCTCTGAAATTATACTATAAATTTTAAAGTTCACTTTTAAAAAATGAGTCCTCAGTTCCTAGACTTAGCAAATTAGTTGATGGTAGGGCTGCTTCCTGAAATGAGAAAGAGACAAGGAGACAAAGTGGGAATAAAAGTAGGAGAAAGGGATAAAAACATTTTAGGAAGTAGCAAGATTTTATTTTGGAGGATCTTAATTTGGAGATATTAGTAAAACATCCGAAGAGAGACACCGGACAGGTGGGAATGGATATCTAGATAACAGGTAAAAAGCAAATGAGAAAGTAGCATAGTGGTTTCCAGGAGCTGGTTGAAGGTACATAATAGCATATACAGAGTTTCAGTCCAAAATGGGGAAAAATTTCTGGAGATGGATAATATTAACGGTTGCATTACAATGAGAATATACCTTACGACGAGAATAGTATACTTAAAAAACGGTTAAAATAGTGAATTTTATTTTATTCTTTATTTATTTATTTATTTTTGTCTTTTTGCCTTATCTAGGGCTGCACCTGCGGCATATGGAGGTTCCCAGGCTAGGGGTCTAACAGGAGCTCTGGCTGCCGGCCTTTGCCACAGCCACAGCAACGCAGGATCTGAGCTGCATCTGCAACCTACCCCACAGCTCACGGTAGCGCCGGATCCTTAACACACTGAGCAAGGCCAGGGATCAAACCCTCAACATCATGGTTCCTAGTCGGATTCGTTAACCACTGAGCCACGATGGGAACTCTGGTAAATTTTATATTGTGAACTGGAGATTGGCATTTTAAAAGGACTGAGGGTCAGCCACCGCAGCTGCTGACCCTCAACGCCCCTGAAAGAAGCTCACTGTGGAGATGAGGAGTGAGGCACTCTGCTTTGGGAAAACTGGCAGAACAGGTCTTCAGATAAATACATTCAGGAGATTTTATGAGCCCAGTTCTTGCATCTCCTCATATCTAGAAAAGCACTAAAATCCTTCATGGTGATGTCCGCTCAAGACTAGCAGTAACCTTCTGCAAAATGTATGCTTGACTGCATACACCATCTTTCAGAGGTATCTGAAATGTTGCTTCCCAGGCTATATTCCTCATTTTGCCCCCAATAAAATTTAACTCTCAACTTTTAGGTGGTGCCTATGTTTATAAGTTGACAATATTATGTACATTTTTGCCACAAATTTTTTTTAAAAAAGGAAAAGGACTCTCGATGTCAGGAACACAAATACTTATTTCATCATGTCTTTCTCTATTACAAATGTAATAAAGAACACAAAAGTACACACTAAAAGTGCCAAAAAGAGCAATGAGGTTTGAGAGGGATTGCTATGCTAGTTGGAAGTTCAAGGAAAGTATCTTGGAAGTGGTAAATTTCAGTCACTTCATCTTTTTCTATATGTCCTTCCTAGAACCTCTTTTCTTAAATACTGTTGGCCCCTTTAAGACTACTTCTAAGAGTGGCAATGTGACCTAGAGACAAAGACACTGGCAGGCCTTTAGGGAAGTAGCTCCTAAAGCTACTTTGCCTTTGAATCCTAGCTCTACCTCTTACTGGCAGTGCTGCCTTCTTTATGCTATTCAAGCTTTCTAAACCTCTTCTTCCTCATCTGTAAAATGGAGATACCATTTATCTTGGAGTTTGATGAAGACTTAGTATGGTTTTATACACACTCACACACACACACAGAGCAATTTGATCTTAAGATGTACTCAATAAAGAGCAGCTTTAATATACACAGTATCTTTGGATAGAGACATCTGTCATAGTCTGCTTCAAGTGGGCACAGCCAGAGTAGCGAACCCTGAAACCTGGCTGGAAGGCTATATTACTCATTACAGCAGAACCTATGGTTTCTGGCTATCAGGATGAAGGCAGTCCTCTGGGGCCTCTCCCCAGAACATCCCTGATAAACAGACTGCTTCTATTCATGATCATTCCGCCTCTGAGTCACAAGTTCTCACTACTGCAGAACACGGCAATTTTCTATTGAGTACTGACATCCTTTTGGGATTCTGCAAAGGAAATCTACTTAATTTGAAAGGTAGCCAATGATCACAAAATATTCTGTTCAGAACTTTTCTCTCAGAAAATATGATCAATATCATTGGTTATTCTTAGCTATGCACTCGCAGCAGTACACTGCCTGTCCTAGAGGCAGTGACAAGCAAGACTGTTGAGCTAACATCATGCTTTTGATTCCATGTGACCACACCTTTCCTTATATTACATTTCAGGTAACTCCCTCCAAATCCCCCTCAACAGGATCCAAGTCAGCAATTCCAGAAATCATATTTAAGTGTAAACTAGATATTTCCTAATTCTCCCCAAGATTAAGAAACATATGATCTCAGTTTTGAAGGAATTTCCTTGAAATTTTGGTAATAACTTCTACCTATGACTTCCAGGTTAATAAAAAGGACTTATAGCACAATTAATTGTGAAATTCATGCTGAACTTCAATGGAAAACAATTGGGAACAGCTAGATATGATATGTTAGGCAGGGAAAATTCTTTATTCCTCACTGGGTAATCCTGGTCAATTAAGAAGGTACCCAGTGTCTCACGCCTGCATAATGATTGTGAAATATCTCTGGGTCCAAAAGAAATAAGTAAGTCAGCCTAACAATACAAGAAACATAATTTTAAAATAGATCCAACATGGAAAAATAGCATCTGTGTAACATTACTATACAGATACACCAAATAAGCACAGTTGGAGGTTTTATCTGAATCTAAAGTATTGAAAATAATAATCATTTTAGTATACTTCATTTGTATAGCATTTAAGAGGTTATAAAATGCTTCCAAATTTATTTATTTCAATTCTTGAATTATTTTATGAAGTCAGAAGTATGGGCATTGGTAATATCCATTATAGAAATGAAGAAACTGCAGAACTGGAAGATGTCCTGAGAGTTATGAAAGAAGATACATTGTACTTGAGTTGGAAAAACAGATTTGTTCCCTGATTCTGCCATATTCTTAAAGTTGAGATTGGGCAAACTCTTAAATATTCATATGTATCACCTGGAAATCAGTAATAACACTACCTCATAGGATTTAAAATGTAGCAATAGAAGCAAAAATAAATGTGAAGGCAGTAAATGTTAAACAGACATGTAAGTGTTATTCTCTGCCTTAGCTCAAGAAGAACTAGGCATGCTCCAAAGTCAAGACACCTCTATGTAAGAAGGAGGTACTCCCCTGTGCTCAAAGCTACCTGCAAAGGGCTAGCATTTGATGATGGCTGCACATTCAATTTCACACCACCTCAGAACACAACTGTCCATCATTAAACACTGTAACAATATTAAAGAGTAACACTTCTGAAGGAAATGAGGACAGGAAAATTGGGCCATGAGACAGAAAAGTTCTTTCCTAATGTGATCACTTTTAATTGGACTAATCACACCAACATTTCTTTGAAGTTCCCAAATCACTTTATTAACAAGAAGAACTATTCTTACGGTTTTCCCATTGGAAGAAATAAAACATATCCTAGCCCCAGGTTAAACCAAGGAAAACTGTGAGGCAAGGAACTCATCAACAAACAGTCTGAGCAGGAAACGCTAATCCCTCATTTCTCAAAATTCATTCCTAAGCAGAAAGACCTTTTGCCCTCAAGACTGTGGGCTGATGATTGGTGTGACTTGGAAAATGTTATTCTTACTCATCTATGTAATTTCTTTCTGAAAATCTGCTAAAATATTTCTCACTGAATTCCCATAGCCTCCAACACCACAGGTCAACTATTTACTTGAGGCTGAAGCAAGGATTAACGCAGGAAGATTCCCAGAAGTTTCCATAACTCTCCTCTCTCCAGTGCAGACATGGGCGTGAATGTGTACGTTTAACAGACATTGAGAGAAGGCAGGATTCACCTCCTATCTGCTTTAGGTCAGAAAGGCCTTTTTTTAGGTTTCAGGTTAGCAGCCCATGCTCTAAGCTATGATTTGCTAGTCTCGTCCTTTGTGGGTAATGACAGCACACAGGTAACATCCAATTATTTAGACATAGCAAAGCAAAGCAACACATCCATCCAGCAGAGCCAGGGTAAGGAAGAAAAAGAAAACTAGGATTGTTAATATGAATTTTTCCCTGTGGTAATTGTAGCATATCAGGGAGTCCTGAGGAGCTCTCCCTAGGGCTCCCAAGGGAAACCTGGCTCCACCCAAAGGAATAAAAAGTCCCACAGGTCACTTTACTTCAGATATACCTTGCAAAGATTCTCCAACTGGGTTTGACTCAGGAAATCAAGGGAGGCTAATAAACACCCCCCAGGACAGATAACTTTTCCTTTTATATCCGTTTCTTCAAATGTTAACATGGAGCCATAGTCAGAGAATGAGATGTTTCCAGGTAAAATTTAAAATGTATACATTCAAAGTATCTTACAAAGATCTGTTTCACAGAGATCAAGCATCAGAGACTTCCTCCCATCCCCCCGAGTAGATACTTGGTTTCCTTAGGAGGGAGACAGAATTACTCCTGCAAGGCAGAGTCATCGAGGTTTTGAGTTCCATAATGATTCCTTGTTTGTTTTTTTGTTTGTTTGTTTAAGGGTGTGTTAATTCAAGGAAAAATTTGGACCCATAATTCTTAATTTACTTTTCAGTAACCCATCTACAGGACTTATCACCAAGGAGTTACCGGTTGATTTCTGTTGTACACTCAAGGAAATCTCTAGCAAGTACATAGTGGGTTCTCTGTGAGGAAGGATGAAAAATACAACGAGGTAGGAGTTGGGTATTCTGAATTCTCATCCAAGCTGTATCACCCTGGACCAATCATCTGAGATCACTAATTGTGAATTTCCTCAACTGGTTATTAATTCCCTTTTGGAGTTTTTATGAAAATAAAATGAGATGATGGATCTAATAATCTACTTTATATTTATTTATTTACATATTTATGTTTTTGCTTTTTAGGGCCACTCCTGAGGCATATCGAGGTTCCCAGTTTAGGGGTCTAATCGGAGCTACAGCTGTCAGCCATAGCCACAGCCACAGCCACAGGAGATCTGAGCCACGTCTGCGACCTACACCACAGCTTATGGCAAGGCTGGATCCTTAACCCACTGAGCAAGGCCAAGGAATGAACCTGCAACCTCATGGTTCCTAGTAGGATTCGTTTCCACTGTGCCACAATGGGAACTCCTCATAATCCACTTTAAATTGAAGTGTTTTTTAAAAGAGTATTTTAAATTTTAAATCATCATTAAATAACCCACAAGTATGACTTTAATAAAGTATGAAGCAACCACAAAAGTGAAGAGATGGACATCTGTTCTGAAACCCAAAATGAGACACCCAATCCACTAGGCATCTATATCTGGGAAAATGGAATACAGAATTTATCAGTTAGAACCACTACAACAAATTGCGTTTCCTTAACACAAGATACATGACGTTGGGCTGTTATACTTCACCAGTTTTGCCTTAGTTCCAAAAGGAGAAGTAGTTATACTTTGTGAAATAATATAAGAATCAGTGAAGCTTCATCTAAAAGAAGGATCAGGAGTTCCCTGTGTGTCACAGTGAAAAAGAATACACCAGTATCCATGAGGATGTGGATTCGATCCCTGGCTTTGCTCAGCGGCTTAAGGATCCAGCATTGCCATGAGCTGTGGTGTAGGTCACAGTCACGGCTTGGATCCCAAGTTGCTGTGGCCATGGTATAGGCCAGCAGCGGTAGGTCCAATTCAACACCTAGCCTGGGAACTTCTATATGCCACGGGTTGGCCCAAAGAGCAAAATAATAACAATGATAATTTTAAAATTTTTAAAAAATAAAAGAAAGGTCAGAAAACTCTTGTGTTGCACCAGATAGTAGGTATTACAGAAATGGAAAGCCACATTTTGTTTCTGTTGCTCATGTTTTTTCTTTTCTTTCCTTTCCTTTCTTTTCTTCCTTCCTTCTTTCCTTCTAACAACTCTTTAACAATGTGAAAAACATTCTTGGCTAGAGACCAAGGTTCTTTCTCTAATCTCCCAATTACTTATTTTGATACTTTTTCTTTATTCTGTTGTAATAGCCATGGCTTGATAAGTTAAAGTAGTTATTCTCTTCATACCTTACACACACAGATTTAGAATCACTTTACATAAATGTACATCTTTAAAATCCCTTCTATATAATAAGTACTCAATTATAATATTTGTGGTTGAAGTCATCTAGTCTATGATATGTATTTGCTACAGGAGCTCAAGCTGACTAAGATGTTCCCCTTCAATCCGATAAAAGCCTCTCACTCTTCAAAAGCTCTGTTAAACCAGGCTTCACTTGCATTAGTCTCACTCTTCTCCTCTGTTATTGCAGGAGTCCTAATACCTCTATTACAGCACCGATACACTGTGTATCAGTGTTTATTCCTCACTTCATCTCCAAGGATAGATTGTAAGGGCTGAAATAATGGTTATTCATCTTTCTAGCCTGCTTTGGCCAACAGAGTACATAGATGTAGCTAGTTTTGCAGCAATAAATGTGGAAGGATAAATGAATAAACAAGTATTTCCAGTGTATCAATATCTGTCCCCTACAAAGCACATACATGTGCTTTCTATGTAATAACTGACAATACTGAAGGGAGATGGAAAAGTAACCCTTAAGTACAGAATGAGAAGAAAAATGATACTGACACGGCTGATGGAATTTTTTTTCTCAGATTTAAGTACGGATTATGTCCTTTTAATATTATGTGTGGTGTGTGTGTGTGTGTGTGTGTGTGTGTGTGTGTGTGTGCATGGGTGTATACATACACATAATCTCTGGAATTTGAGTTCAGTTTCTGGGACGGTGGAGTTGAAGGACGTACCTAGTCCTCTTATCTCTGTGAGCAAGCTGTGTTTCAGCCGTCTCTGAAATCCATAGAAGTTACAAAGACGGAAAAGGCTGGGGTATGATTTGATTCTCCCTTTCTTCCATTGTGAAGAAAATGGAAGGATAGTCACCCTTGTCCAAATAATTTTTTTCTTTGAACCCGTATGAAGGATTGTCACCCTTGTCCAAATATTATTTTTCTTTGAACCCATATGAAGATGAATGAAATATTCTCTAAAAAGGTGGAGGTGAATTAGCTTTCAGTCTCCTCAATTACAGTTTCTCTGAAAACAAAGTCCCATATGTCTTCTGATGAACTACTAACTAGTACCCACTAATAGCTTGTGGATAAGCTCGGGAGCTCACATTAGAGAAATATAAAGGAAAAAAAAAACAAAATGATTTCCTGAGATTTTTGTGAAAAGTTTCCATGTTAATTTTAGGTCTTCACATAGTGTGGACATTTCTTCTAGTGAGGCAAGATAAGCAGCTTTATTTCCTGGCAAAACACTCTTTTGATTCTGCCACTGAACAACCCCTAAAGAGAATATAGTATTTACAAACAAGGCTCTGGCATGTTCTCCTATACTTTCTCATCCTCTCACAGTTCCAAACGCCTCTTAAAATAGCTTTGCAAGTGCTTTCCCAACATTCCCCAGGAGCACATCGCATTCTAGTGTAAGTGACAGTGGTCTGAGAGGGCATTCTGTCACCTGGTTGTGAATTTCTCTGGACCGTGAAATACTGAGTGTCCCAGACAACACCAATTCTCAACTCATCTCCAATTACTTCCCCTCCCCACTTTCCTCTGATATAAAACAAAACAAAAAGACAACAAAAATCAGCATTTCATTTTGAAAATATTTGTGAATAAGTTGTTTACATTTACGGTTACCAGGACTTCAGGATGAAATAATCTGCTATTTGGAAGAAAAGTACACTGACCAGAATTAGGAGAGATGACATCAAACTACAGCTTTCCAATTTGTCTCTTTTTTTACTCTACAGAGACTGCATGGACAATTTTTTGCCAATTTGGCAGCAGATATGACAACAGGGTTTCTTAATGACCTTGTGAAATGAACAGAATAAAGAGGTGGGTTTTGATGTCATTTCTAAAATCTTCTTCCATCGTATTTCCCTCTGCTTTTTAAAAACTGTCATACATCTCCAGGGAACAAATACACTGTGTAATTCGTTTCCAATTATTTTTATTATATAAAGTTAAAAGAGTGAGTTGATATCTTTTAATGAGCATCAACATAATTAAAAAAATGGTTAAGATAGGTAAATGTAAGGATTAATAAAAACTCTATTTGCAAGTAATTCAATATCAAAAATGAATAGATGAGATTCCCCAAACTTCAGGAAATGCAGAAAGTAGATACTCTCAAGACTGAAGTAATTCATTGAACCAGGGTTGAATCTCAGAAGCAGGAACTCAGAATGATGACCTAACAGTCAATCCAAGTTATGACAGTTTGCCCCTCATGTCATACCTGTCATCAAAGTTTTGACAATCACTCTGGTTGAAACCTCAGCATTTCCAGCAAAATCTTACCACTAAATCATGAGACTCCCTTTATAAAACATCAGGGAAACAGAAGAGGGGAGGTGGAAAAATAATCATATGTCCCACACAAATGGTAAAGACCACCAAGGAGGGTGTATATCTCAGATCTCTCTTAGAAAGAACTCAAGGGTTAAAAATAATCACATGGAACATTCTATGGGGGTGGCCACAGTGGGATAATGAAATTGAAAATGGATTGAGTATCAGGATGTACAGACCCCAAATCCTGGCTCCATCACTTTAAATCGTCATCACCCACAGGACAACCCACTACTCTTCCTTGATCACAACATCCTGAACTGTAAAATAAGGGTAGAAGACTAGATAATGTTCACCACTTCACTAAATTCTTGACTCTATGAAGCGGAAGGAACTTAAGGCAAGCTGGCAATGGTACAACAGTCTCCCAAATACATATTCTTAACTATTACTTTCTATTGCCTGACAGCAGAGTATACCTTTTGGAGGACACTGTAGCCTCAAGTCAGGGAAAAATGTCTAAGCCTTTTCTCACTAAGCTCTCTAGTCAGTTATGAAGGCCAGTGGAAGATTCCAGCTACCAGGGAGCACAGTTCCACTATATCTGTCGAGGCTGCTGCAGTGTTGTGATCAGAGAATGCTAAGCCTGGGGAAGAGAGGGGGTGAAAGTGGGCATGTGAGTGTAGTGCGTCTCCTTCACCTATAAATAGTCCTGTGTGATGATAGAAAGGCCTCAGCTAGGAGGGATAGTGGGAGCAGGAGCAGTGTGATTTGCACAGAGTAAGTGTTAAGCAACCACTTGCTGAAATAATGAATAAAAGAACAAATAAATGAATACTCTAATTTTATGCAAAAAAACCAAGGCTGTATAGTACAGTAAGGTTTCCAGAATGATACTCGGTCTCATGATATAAATCATTCTCTGTCTATGGTCATAGATCTAGCAGATGGGGTCAAGCAAAGAGTCAGTGGCACTCTAAGTCCTTCCTAGTGTGAAAAAAAAAAAGTGGTGTGTTTAAATTATATGTGATCTGTGCTGGCTAAAGTTTGTTTCAAGATACATTACATATAGTAATAAATAAGATGGGTCCCTTCAAATTTCATGTGCCAGTTATTACTTAGATTCAACTTAAAAGTAGTAATACTATACACCTACAAAAGGTAGGCTACAGAAAATTTTGCTCAGGTTTAGCGCAAGTGTTGGCTTCAAAAGTGGGAAAATTTGTCAGAAGAGGAGATTTATTTTGAGAGGAAAATATTACCTAGAAAAAGTTTCTTAAAGCTATTTCAGAAGATGATTGTTATGAAATCGAAGGAAGAAGCAGATTAGGGTAGTAGAAACTTTGGACATATAGCAGATCAGTGACATAAAACCATCATTAAGAATTACTTGCTGAGTTTTGTTATGTGACAAGCATAGAGCCAGGTATAAGATTCAATGCTGAGAAGAAGAGCTTCTAAAAACCACAAAATGCAAAGCCTGCCTTCATGAAGCATGGCCCTTCAAATGAAACCAGAGAATGTCAATGGCAATTTTATTCATTGTGTAAAGAAGTTGAAAAGAAAGTACATATGAAGTTACAGATTGGGTCCAAACAAAGATATTAAAAGTCAAATTTTAAAAGTTTTATAGGACTTGTCTTACTTCTTAAATAAATTAAGAATGCTCTATCTGCTATTGGTAAAAATATTAATTTTATGATCCATTTAGAGATCAGTAGAAGTACCTTGGGTAAGTTTTCAGGTTTTTTCTTAGCTGCATCATGAGTGTGAATGCTGAGCCTTGGATGATCAATTGGGAAAGATAAATGGAAAAGAAACAGATCTGTGATGTCCTTTCTTCCCTCTGTTGGTATTTATAGATTAAAAGGGGCAGAAGTGCCAACACTGGACAAACAAACCATCTAAGTCTTTCAACCAGGAGGTGAAAGATTTTTGTTGCTTGAATTAAAAAAAAAAACCTTGTGAAAAATATAATAATGAAAAAATTTTAAAGTTAAATAAAAACTACAAAATGGCAGGTAAGAGTAGACTAGCTCTTCTCTCACTAAGTGCTGAAATAAGGATTGGAAGAGTTAAAGGAAGAAGAAAGAGATAGAATTAACGAGATTAAATTAAGAGATATTAGGAACATGAGTTCTGTGATTATTACTGGCAAGTTCCAGAATTTTAAAACATGGAAATGTACAATTAGAGAAAATATAAGCATAAATGTGTATATCTATATAATGAAATGAAAAGAAAAATCTCTAATTCCTATCTAAAATTTTATCTTCAAGGAACAAGGAATTTTATCTTTGAAAATACCAAAGAAAAGCTAATGCACTGGAATATTATTCAGCACTAAAAATAAAGGAGCCAGCAGGCTAAGAAATGACATGGAGGAAACTTACATGCATGCTTCTAAGTGAAAGAAGCCATTCTGAAGAGACAACATACTGTATGATTCCAACTACATGACATTCCGGAAAAAGCTACAGAGACAGTAAAAGGGTCAGTGGTTGCCAAAGGCTAGGAGGGAGGGAGGAATAAGTGGAGGTTGGGGGGACAGGATTTTTTTAGGGCAATGAAACTACTCTTCATGATGCTATAATGGTGGATACACACATTTGTCAAAACCCTTAGGACATATAGCACCAAGAGTGAACCCTAATGTAAACTAGGAACTTCAGGTAACTACAATGTGTCCATGTAAGATCACCCATTGTAACTGATGTGACTCCCTGGTGCCCAATGTTCACGGTGGGGGAAGCTGTCTGTGAAACTGGGGGGTGAGGGGTACGTGGGAATTTGCCATACTTTCTACTCAGTTTTGCTGTGAACCTAAAAAAAGTTGAAAAAAAAATCTGAATTTTAGATAACTCATCTATTGACATCATCTCATTTTCAATTGCATTGGAAAAGTAAAATACAAGCCCATGGGAGAAAAAATAATTTTTAAAAGTAGTCAAATGTTTGCTTCGAGTGGATGAAGAGGTCACACTAATTTAATTAAAAGAAGCAAACAAGGCTGTATAGCACAGGGAAATATATCTAGTCACTTGTGATGGAACATGATGGAGGATAATGTGAGACAAAGAATATACATATATGTATATATATTTATATTTGCCTGGGTCACTTTGTTATACAGTAGAAATTGACAGAACACTGTAAATCAACTGTAGTGGAAAAAATAAAAATCTTAAAAAAAAGAAAGCAAACAAGGATATTTAGAAAATCTGACCAGTATATAGCATGGTGATTTCCATGATCTTCAACTCCTAAATCTTAGGGAAATTAGCTAAAAAATCTAGTCACCATCACTTATTTCTGAAAGTGCATCTCATACCAAGAGGTGCCAAAATATTGGAATTGGAGTGATATCTATTAAAGGAGAAGAAAGAAGGGCTGCCAATTATAGCCTACATTCTAGATTCAGTATCTACTTAAATAATGGGACTAAATCAGAGGGAAAAAAATTTAACAAACCTTAGGCACTGAAAAAGCTGCCTAGAGGCAGGAGCAATTAAGTGGCTGAGGACTGGGAAACTGAAGAAAGATCCACGAGGAATGGATCATGGGTACTTGCACTGTGATAAAGAAGCTAAAATAAGCTAGAGAACACCAAAGGGGAGACATATGACATCCTCTTTCTTCCATAAAAATGACTCCCGGGATTCAGTATGAACACTTAAATAATAAAAACATGTCATTTGATTTTGTTCGAATACAGGAACTTTCTGGAAAATCAATATGACCTCCTTTCTATATCACTCCTTGAAAATAAAATTAATCTGAATTTTAATAAATTGTTATAGAGACAGAATCAAAGGAATCTCCTTTTAATTGAAGTAATTTTAAAGAGGAATGCTAAGGATATGAGTTTTTTGAAGAAGGTCTTACGTAACTAACACACTGCAAAGGAGAAGAACAATTATCACTTTAACTAATTAGGGACCTGCTGTTGCTCCCTTGTGAAAGATAATCCTTGATTAAAAGTGTCAGTATGTAAAAATATTGACTGATATTGAAATGTAAGAGTATGAAATTTCAATTAATTGTAAAAAATTATCTTTTACCAGCAGAAACTAATGACACTCAGAGACTTGGGACATACAGAGTTGACAGTGGACATGTAAACAGGAAGAGAACCCACTGATGGCACATCCCTCAGAATAATTAGCTCTTTTGCCCTTTTATTTTATATCTGCAAAGTAGAGATTAATGTTAAGTCACAGTAACTGTTCTGCAGAGAAAAGGAACAGATATTACAATATGAAAGAAAGAATCAACTATTTTAACAACCCATAGTGTTTTCTTTCTTTTATTTTAAATGATTTTTTTTTCCATTATAGCTGGTTTACAGTGTTCTGTCAATTTTCTACTGTACAGCAAGGTGACCCAGTCACACATTCATATATACATTCTTTTTCTTACATTATCCTCCATCATGCTCCATCGTAAGTGACTAGATATAGTTCCCAGTGCACATAGTGTTTTCACAGTCAACAGAAGTGTTCTAGTATCTATACATTTTATAAATACTCATGAAATCATAGTTTATGCCTTAGGAATTCCATACCTGGAAGCCTTGTTGAAACCCTTTTTTCCCTCTGTGCCTAGAAAGAGCTCCAAAGCGAATTTGAAGGAAAAAGCATCTTGAAATGTGAAGCCTTATATTAGACCAAGCCAGGAGGTGAGTGACCAAGACAGATGCTTAAATTTATCTGAGACTGATTCCTCCAATATAGATTCTCTTTTCATGATTCCACTTTTTGAACTCAAATTGTGATGTGCCTCTATTTCTTTTGTCTTCCCTCTCTACTTTTATTGGCTTTACCAGAATTAGATGTCAACTAATATAATGGGATATTCTTTTAAAGACTAATGGCTTTGAAGAAACCATTTATGGTACAGTAAAAACAAACAAAACAGAAGATTTCAAAACTCATCTTTGACTTTAGGCATAAGGCTGATGTCCAAAGCAATGGATTCACTTTTAGATCCAGAACAAGCTATTTAGAGGTAGGCACCAACTTCAACAGAAAGAAAGAAGGAAGGAAGGAGAGAGGGAAAGAAAGAAAGAAAGAAAGAAAGAAAGAAAGAAAGAAAGAAAGAAAGAAAGAAAGAAAGAAAGAAAGGAAGGAAGGAAGAAGGAAGGAAGGAAGGAAGAAAAGGAAAGAGAAGGGAAGGAGGAAGGAAAGAAGAAAGAAGGAACGAAGAAAGAGAAAGAAAGGAAGAGAAAGAAAAGGAAACAGAAGGGAAGGAAGGAAGGAAGACCATCTATCACATCAGGTTGATGTGAGGTATTGGAAGAGTGTATGTAAAGAAATGGCACAGATCCAAAATTTGGTAGACTGAGAAACAGCTATGAGATTACTGTTTTTCATTATCATTATTATTGTCACAGAGAAGCACCTAATCCGGAATTTTGAAATTTTCCCAAACATGGAAATATCCAGTCATGATCACTTTAAAATAAACACAAATGTTGACCTTTGGTACCCATCATTCAAACCCTCATCATCCACTCTTCTCTCTGCCTTCAGTACCCCCAGCATAGCATGCAAAAGGTGAAAAAATGTCTCCAATATTTAGGCTTACATGTGAAGACATAACTGCCCATTCATTCCGCTGGTAAAATCTGACAGAAAAGTAATTTTGAGGAATAAGCAAGAAAACAAGAGGGAGATCTGGGAAACGCTTCGGCCTTGGGGCTGCTCTTTATCTTCTCCCTAAAGTGAAACCAAATGCCTGGATGCTCTCTAAAGAACACAGTCAAGTGGAGTTTTCCCAACACCTCCTATTTTCATACTGGTTATATGGTATCAGGGGAGAAGAAGGCACAGAGTATGAGAAAACCTTCATCATGTTCAACAATATGAAACTGCATGAAATTCATACTCTTCCCCCAGCAAATTATTGCATGCTTAGGTTTTATAAAGACTAGAAAAATGTAGCCTTTAGGTAAATCTTTTTTTTTTACTTTTTTTTTGCCTTTTGTTGTTTTAGGGTTGCACCCAAAGTATGTGGAGGTTCCCAGGCTAGGGGTCTAATCGGAGCTACAGCTGCCAGCCTACGCCACAGTCACAGTCACAGCAATGCATGATCCAAGCCACGTCTGTAACCTACACCACAGCTCATGGCAACGCAGGATCCGTAACCCACTGAGCGAGGCCAGGGATCGAACCCATCACCTCATGGTTCCTAGTCGGATTTATTTCTGCTAAGACACGACGGGAACTCCACCCTTAGGTAATTCTTTAGCTCCCCATCTCACTCCTTCTAAAGAATTCCTTGGCAGTTAATGAAGTAATCAAAAGATAATAGGTTTGTCATCCTCTGTTATTTCATCTTGTTTACTGGCGTGGCACAGTTGGTGAGGTAAGGAAAAGCTTCTTTGCTTTACTAAAGTGGAATACTCATCTTCCTGGCCAAGGGTGAGTAAAAACATCGGGGAAAAAAAAACATCATAGCATTACTTTTCCTAGAGGAGGTTTCATATCAGTCTGTTATCGGGGCTCATCACAGTATACCAACATTTTGCAACAGTAACAGTGAAATATACCCCCATTAAGATTTATGACAATTCCTCCACTATCCTCCACTAGAATGCCTCCACTTGATCTGAGAAAGAGGAAGAGGAAGAGGGCCAGGTGCTTGGTCCAGCTATATTAGTAATGAAAGCCCAGACAAAATACCAGAGAGGAGAGTTCACAAAAGAGCTTTAGAACCATGAAGATATCTTCCCCAGAAGGTAATAGAGAGAATGAGGGATTGCATACAGGGAAAATGAAACAAGGCACAGAAAATAAATCAAGTTCTTAAATAGCCAGAACTGATTTAAATCTAAGGACATAAGGTAAACATACAGGACTGCACCCCATCTGAACAAAAGGTACCAGGGTCATATGACATGGAAAAGGAGCACCTTTTTCTGTGGAGTCCTTCTGGATTGCTACTCATCATACACAACTGAAAAATCAAATAGTCTCTGTCCACAATAAAGTTCTGTCTCGATGTCCCACACAAGGTGGAAAACTCCTGTGATGATGACTGCAGCAACATTAGGGATGATCAACCAAACTTCATTCATCTCCAGCACCCTTTTAGATGCCAATTCCTCGGTCTGACATTATTTAAAATGTGGTCCTTTGATTACGCACCTCAATATCATGTGAGGTGCTCAACATATAGATTCCTGCATCTGACCCCAAAGCTGCTGTCTCAAAATTTTTGCAAGAGGAAAGAGTACTTCAAGGATTCAACCTGTGAATGAACATCTTTTAAAAGACCTCTTAGAAGACAGGAGGGATTCAAATAATCCAGCAGGTGGTTATTTAAAGCACTGTACATGATGGCTATGAATGTTGACTCTGGAAAAGTGAATCCAGTTTTGCCATGAGATCAACATTAAAGGATATAGAGAGTTCCGGTCTTCAGAAAAGAAAAGCCCTGCTCTTCTGAACCCAGAAAATACAGGAACTTCAAAATACTACACTGCTACCACACACTTTACTATTATTTTCATTGATCTTAAAAACAAAGACCTTCAGTCTTGTTTTTGTTGCACATTAGCTATAGGCTGAAAATTTGACCTTAGTTTTGATCTATGGAGATGCCTATAGCTTTCCTGATATCATAAAATGGAATGGGGCACTATGCATATTTATAGGGCTACCTATTTTCTACACAAAATATGGGGAAAAGTAAAGCTCTGGATTAATAAAGCTCTGTAAAGCTCTATTTCTAGTACACTTGAAATATGTATTATTGTCATTTATACAAACATGGCCTCTGTTCACCTCTCCAATATCATCAGCATTCCTAACAAGTTCCAGTCGGTGTCCCCCACCAGTGCCAGGTAAAAATCATTTGACTTACCTATCGCTCTTACAAATTAACACTTTTGTAAACAGTTCATCTTAATATCGAAGGAAAAAATTCAGCTAACCTTTAAAGCGAAAACCCAAGTTGTCACCTTTCAAAGAACTTTGCTGGGAATATTAAATGCTCCCAATGTCATTTATATTGACTACGCATATCAACATAACCAACACACAATGACTACTACATTGCATAAATAAAGCAATGAGCTTGACTGTGGGAAATTAAATGAGATATAGGATATAAAATAGTCAGCAAAAACACCCACCACATCATAGCTTTTCTTAGCTATTATTATTAATTTGGGGGGATGACCAGTATGATATTTATCACTGCTTGTTAGTATTATACTAGTAATGAATTTGCTGAAGTGGAGGAGGAAGAGAACAAAGAGGAAACACATATTGGCCAGGATTTACTTTGCCTTTACTCTGCGCCAGTCATTACACTAAGCTATATATGTCTTATCTCCTTGTTCAGTGGGAGAATGAAGAAATGGTAAAGATATCAGATATCTGGTAAAGATAGGGCTCAGTCTAAAGGTTTTGTTTGATCAGTTATGGAAGAGCTCATGTAGGTTTGATTTTAGAGTTTACCCTAGACACTTGAGAAACAGTGAAGAATTTTTAACAAGAGAATGACATGTGCAGATCTGCACTTTACAAAGGTTATTCTGGCAGTGTGAGGCATGGATTGTACCAGGAGAAGACTGGAGGTGGGAGACCAGCTAGAAACAAGGCTCTGGCGATAGTTCGAGTGAGAGATGCAGAAGGTCTAAAAAAGATGTGTGGATAGAGAGGAAGGGATGAATTGAGACAAGTCTCAGGCACAGGTCTGACTTGATGACAATGTTAGACATGACAGTAGAACATCAGCCTCCAATCTGTCATATAATTTGTAAGGAGTAATAATGTGCACTGATGTTACTATTCGCACAACAAAATAGAACAGAACTTCCAAGCTCCTCATCCCATAAAAAAAATTATACACACATATTATTACTGTCATTATTATTATATAGCCTATCCAGCAAGAAAGATGTTCCCGTTTTAAAGATAGACTTCCATTTTGAAATCTTAAAGCCTTAAGCATATAAAACATTCCATTAGCTTCTTTTTCCAGAGATATCTCAGTGTCTTTCATAACAGAACTGTTTGTCTCCCAGAGAAGTATTTTCACAATAATGTTAAACACATAAGGGTAGAGGAGTTCCCTTCATGGCTCAGCAGAAACAAATCTAAATAGCATCCATGAGGACGAATGTTTGATCCCTGGTTTCGCTCAGCTGGTTAAGGATCTGGCATTGCAGTAAGCTGTGGTATAGGTCACAGTTCGGATCTGGTGTTGCTCTGGCTGTGGTGTAAGCCAGCGGCTACAGCTCTGATTCGACCCCTAGCTTGGGAATCTCCAAACGTGGCAGGTGTGGCCCTAAGAAGCCAAAAAACAGGAGTTCCTGTCATGGCACAGAGGAAGCCAACCCAACTAGGAGCTGTGAGGTTGTGGGTTCGATCCCTGGCCTCACTCAGTGGGTTAAGGATCTAGCGGTACAGTGAAATGTGGTGCAGGTCACAGACGCGGCTCAGATCCCACGTTGCTGTGGCTCTGACGTAGGCTGGCAGCTGTAGCTCGGATTAGATCCCTAGCCTGGGAACCTCCATATGCCACAGGTGTGGCCCTAAAGAGACAAAAGACAAAAACAAAAACAAAAACACATAAGGGTATACACACCCCCCATTTCCTGTAACCCTCCATAATTCTACACAGCAAACAGCACTCAATATACGCAGGCAATGAATGTTTTCTACTAGTCTTTTTACTTAAAAATGTTAATTGAGAGTCTTTCCTTTTTGTGTCCACCTCAAATTACCAGTGAAATTGAAATTCAAAATCTAAAAAGCAATATTCTTGTCCTATCCACAGTAGCGTATTTCCTATTTTTGCACAGCAGAGGGCACCATTCTGTGAAAGCCCTGATTTGGGAGAGAGGAGGAAAGACAAAGAAGGAATTTCACTACTAATGAAAGAAACTGATTTTTCAGTGTGTACCCCTAGCTACCATGAAACATTACCATGGTAACAGCGCCAGTTAAGATGATTGTATATTTAGGTCACAGTATAAAAGTAGGATCTTTAATGTGTGTGCAGAAAAAGGGAAATGAAATAAGGTAAGACAAGGACATATCAAGTATGGAAGGAGGCAAACCAGCCAGAACCTGCTTGACACTTCGCTAATTTCAGATTCGCCAAGTCACATCTTACCTTTCAAAGCAAAGGTGGATAATAAATTCTAACAATAATCAAAATTTGCCAAACTCAGAAGATTTAAGAACCAGCAATCTTAATAAAGAAAGAGGAACTCGTTTGAAGAGACAACTAGAAGAGAAGTTGGGATGTGTGTATTCTGAGGCAGTACTTGGTCAGCAGCTTCACACTGGAAAAGCCTCTTTATCCACTTCAACATTTAACATCAGTTAAACAAAATAATACCAAAATTCTCTTTCATCCTTTCGCACCAGACAAAAGAAAACCTCTGTGATGGAGTTCCCGTCATGGCTCAGTGCTTAATGAACCTGACTAGGAACCATGAGGTTGCGGGTTTGATCCCTGTCCTCTTTCAGTGGGTTAAGGATCTGGCGTTGCCATGAGTTGTGGTGTAGGTCGCAGATGCAGCTCAGATCCCGCATTCCTGTGGCTGCGGTGTAGGCCAGTTGCTACAGCTCCGATTAGACCCCTAGCCTGGGAACCTTCATATGCCACAGGTGCAGCCCTAGGAAAGACAATAAAAAGAAAAAAGAGAATCTCTGTGTTGCTATAGGTGAAAATAGCACCAAAGTATCAGGTAATTCTGGAGCCCTTGTTTCCTTCTGCCAGAAGCAATCACTGATTAATCAGAACAACCATGTTGTGCCAACTTAGAATCTAGATGGCTCTGAATCTTCCTTGCTTAAGGTTTAGGGAATGCAAAAAGAATATACAGATTTGAATTAAAAGAATGAGGAGAAGATTGTTAAACTCTGAATATCATGGTTATGATTTTCCTATACATGAGGAAAAATATTCTACAACTTTTCATCAGCACAGTGTAAGACAAAGATTGGAGTCCAAGAGGCTTATACCCTAATCCAGATATTGTAACTTGCTAGCTGCATGATCTTGGGCCATTGCTTGGGCCCTCTGAACGCTGGCTTTCTCATCTATAAAATGGGAACAACAACATGTATTCATTGCAATGCGAAAATGAGAAAATGGATTCATCTCTTCCCTCATCCAACAAATATTTAATAAACTCCTAGGATGTGAGAGACACAATCGTAAAGTGGGATAAAGCGCTAACAGAACAGATGATATAATGCATGTAATAGGTGCTTAGGATAGTTTCAGGGACTTTTTTTTTTTTAGGGCCACACCCACAGCATATGGAAGTTCCCAGCTAGGAGTTGAGTTGGAGGTGTGGTTGCCAGCCTACACCACAGCTCACAGCAATGCTGGATCTTTAACCCAGTGAGCCAGGGATCAAACCTGTGTCCTCATGGACGCTGGTCAGGTTCATTACCACTGAGTAACAATGGGAACTCCAGTTTCAGGGACTTAGAGTACACTCCATGAAAATGTATTCGCAAGGAAAAATGATCTGCTCTCTTTGCCCCACACAAAACACACACTATCATCACCACTTCTACCGTGTGACCCAGCTGAGCTTTGGGGCATGTAGTCAGTACACTTGTTTCGACACCTTTAAGGAAACCAGTCCCAACATCTGCTCAATGAACCAAAGGTAGATGAAACAGGGACAGGTGGCAGGGACTGAAAGCCAGGCATTAATAGTTACAAGGAGGGTACTGACAGTGTTTGATACAGAAGAGTCCACTGAGGGAAAAACACAGGTCCACATCATACAGTACCAAATCAATCCAAATACAAGGTGACAGGAAGAAAAGCAGGTCCCTCAAGAGAACTGTGTGACAAAACGTTTCTGTTAGTCACTTGATCCTACTGGGTAAACTGAAGAAAGATTAAGAGTAAGAGTGGGATTTGAAAGGCCACATATAGACAGTTACTGGGAGTTCCCTGTTGCCTTAGCAGTTAAGGACCCGACATTGCCACTGCCCTGGCTGGGGTTCCATCCCTGGCCCTGGAACTTCCCCCCAGGCTATGGGTGAAGCCGAACAAAACAAAGCAAAACAAAACGCACTAAACGATTACTCATGGGCATTCTCTCACAAGCACACCCCAAAGACTAACATCGGTGATGGAGGCTCGTTATCGTGGCGGGTCCACAGATTTCGACCTCATTTTTTTTCTCCTAATCTCTCTTCACTTCCTTTATTCTACTCTCCCCTCTTGTTCCTCTTCTGCACTTGCTTTAACTTTGGGCACTGCTGTGGATCAGAAAGACATGTGTCTCTAGGTCAGCCTGCCTGTCCTCCACTGACACGGGTGCCAATGCCTTTCCTGTGAACCAGCAAGCTGTGGTCTGCTGTTTCTTCAAACCTCCGAGGCTGCCCCTCCAGCCCCTGCAGGCTGGCTATCCTGAAATCAGAGTAGTAAAACTTATGCTGAATGTACATCTAAGTGCCTGATGTTGGGGGTTATCTGGGCAAAGAAGGATCACACTGGGAGTAATGCAGTTTTTAAATACAAAGAAAGCATTCTCTCCCCCCAAAATTGACAGACTGTTGAGGACTCATTCTATAGAGACTTTTACCCATGTCTGACTGCTAATTTGTTCCACATCTACCCTTGAAGTCAGCTAAGAGCTGCAAACACATTCTGTGGGTTCTCTTGAACTTGAACTAGGGTAGAGACATTCTAATTGACCTGTTTTCTCACTCCAGTCCCCCGCTAGACACCCTCAGACACACTTAATTAAACGAACACATCTTTCTTCTGTAGAAAGACCAAGTACCTGTCGGAGAGCCCACCCTGGATTTTTGGGTCTAAAGACATTACCCTACTCCCACCCAACCTCAATTACAGAGTTTTAAAACAATAAGCTAGAGTGGTTGAAATTTCCACGCCTTTTTAGGGTCAAGTTTTACTTTTCAGTTTTAACTGGCATAATCATTTAGCCTAGTAAAGCATATAGAGTCAATACACAAGTCGCTTATCATACCGCCACAGATGGAACACCTTACTAATAATAGTAATAACAATCAAAATTCATCTGGCATTAACTTATTAGTTCTTGAGTCCTTAGCTGCCAAATCCTGCAAAGCCAAGACACTGCTGGCACAAAATTCTTCCATTTGACAGATCTCAAAAGTCCACTTTCTGAATCAGAGCTGAAGACAGTTCTTAATATGACCAACTGGCTTACTTTTACAATTATGTCTTTGCTGTTATCACCTCAAAGATCACACTCGCCTAACCGCAGTTTTCTTAAAAGTATCATCATCCTTATTATTATTTGCTTATCCATGAAAATGTACCCTATATATCTTCCTGCCATAGGTTTTCAATATAATATATACATATACACAGACTGTCAACACAATACAAGGTGAAACATTTGCCACATAAGAACAGGGTGAATATCTGGATTTTATGAATTCCCTCACTTTCAGAGCCCTCTCAACACCAGTAAATCAAAAGGGCTCAAGCAAATGAGGTGCTTGTTCACTCCAGGAGCCAGCGGCTACCTGGTCTGCCCCAGAAAAGTACCCACACACCCCCCAACCCAAAATAGGCTCTGCCCTAGGCTGATGGGGGCTGAGGCCCCAGGGTGCTGCAACCTCAGGGTCACTACTGTTCTGCACAGCTCCCTTCCCCTGACCCCAGGATCCCCCAACCCCACTCTCAACCCAAATTCCAGTGCCTTTCTAGTGGGTTTCTCTCTGGTGTGGGAGTTGGCTCCCCTTTCCTCCCGCCCAGCCCTTGATGGAGAGGAGGCCAGAGGTAACTGAGATCATGGCCACAGAGGCGGCTGTGGCTACAGGCACCCCAGGGGTGGTAGAGCTGAGGCTGCAGGCTGGAGATTTGGTTGGTGTGTGGTAGGGAGAGCATGAAGATGAATGTTTGTGTTGCTAGTTGCCTGTACTAGGGGACTGGCAAACTACAGGAACCTACTGCCACTCAGCATTAAGAAAAAGAGGAAGAAAACCAAAACAAACCAAAAAAAAAAAAAAAATAGAAAGTTAATGCTGGGAATTCCGAAGCTTGAGGACCTCCTGGCACCTTGCTCCTTGTGCCTGGGTTGGCAGACTTGGAGCCCTTGGTGGTCCATTGTTACAGAGGTGCCCTGGCCATAAAGTGATTAAGGACATGGTAGGGCAGCTGGGGTGAGATGTCTGCGAACAGCTCGCTTGCCTGAGGCATTTACCTCCATTTCTCTGCTCTACTCTCTCCTGTCCCTCTCAAGTGACTCCCAAAGATACTACCATGCAGGCAACATTGATCTCAAGGCCTGGGACTGGCAAACTGAACAGAACCCTCTCTTCGAGAATTCTGTGGCTCAAAGGATGGTGAAGGGCAGAAGGGTAGAGAAAGGGGGACTTTGGATGGGAGGGGCGAAGGAGAGGGTGTGTGCTGCTTTCTGAGTCAGTGATTCCTGTTAAGAGCTCTCCTAGGCGAGCAGAGCTTCCTGCCCCGCCAGGGATGCGGGCAGAGCGCACAGGTGGAATTTCCGCGGGATTTCGCCTGCAGGGGTTTGGATAGCACCTCGCCGGTGCCCAAAGCTGCAAGGTAGCAGCGATTGCCCACTTCCGCAAGTGCGGACCTTGAGAGACATAGTGGGTGCAGCTGTTCCCAATCTATGAGCCGGAAACCCGCGGAGGTGGTCCAGAGCACATCTAGAGGTGGCTGTCAGTGAAGCCCAGGCATGGTCCAGTACCTCGCGGACTCTGGGCTAAGAACTGTTTTCAACTAGAGGCGGACAGCCAACCTCCCTGTGCGGGCGAAACGGGATGCTGCAGAAGACTTCCTATTCTTCTGTCCTGCATCCCTTTCCCCAATCTCATTCCCCTGCCCCTTGGCCATGTTCATCAGACCGCAGCACCAAGCCTCCCTCCAGCAACTGGAGCGGGCGCCCAAAAGGCTGTTCAGGAGTAGGAACCCGAGAACGATGAGGGGCCAGAGGAGCCAGTGTAGCCGGGCCTCCACCCCAAACGCCTGGAAGACCTGGCCAGACCCCTGGCGGGGGAAAAACGTGAGGGGTTGAAGAGAGCGAAGCGTTCTCTTCTTTTCGGAACAGACCTTTCTCGGGGAGGAGGAGGGAGTCGGGTGACAGAGGAAGGAACGCTGGCTGGAAGAGGGCGCAATACCCTGGCCGGCGCGGCACCCCTGGCTGCCATCGCCACATTCCTCCGGACCCAGTGACCCGCAGAATTACGCCCCACCACGCGCTCTACCTCTTTGGCCCCTTATTTCCAGACCCGCCATCGCTGTCCTCGGTTCTCCAAGCTCCAAGAGTCAAAGTTTCCCTTTGCGTATCTGCACTTGTGGAGGAATTCTCCAATTCCCTAACCCTGGACCCCACTGTGCCCGTCCCTGGGGGTTGGGAGGGACTCCGCAGTGCCAGGGTGCCCGGACCAGCCGGTGGAGAGCTGGGCAGCGCGGTGTTCTTACCTGCCGCAGGTTTAGTTCCACTTGCCTCCCCGGGCTGCAATATCCTTGATGTGGGCTGGCAGGAGCGTGGAGCCCTTCGCGGGTTCGGGGCTGATCCTCCGGGGAAGCGAGCTGCGCGCTGTTCAGAGTCCGAGGCCAGGCTCCGGCTTGCTTTCTCCCTTGATCTAGCAAGCGAAAAGGAAAAGATTAGTTAGTGCGGAGACACCCGGAGGGGTGGGGCGTGGGAGGCGGGGAGAGAGCGGACCCAAAGCTTCAGCGCGAGCTGCTGGGTTCGGGCGCGCGCGCGCGCGCGAGGACAGTCGCGCATTTCACACTGGTCCCAGTCAATTGGCGAGTCTGGAACCCCTTCGCAGTGCAGACTGGAGTTAAACTGACGCTGCCTCCGCCCTCCGCACCAACACACCAAAGGAAAAGCAAAAATGACTTTCAAACCTGGCTTTCACAAAGATGAGTCTGGAGAGCAAAACCGAACGGAGACCCGGCTGGACCGGCGAGCTGGGCGGGATTCATTTCTTCACCAAAGTGCTTGGGGAAGTAGTAATTAGTGTAGCGACAACTAGTTACTAATTAGTTCTGTGTCCCTGGCGATTTCCTAGTAGGATCTGCAGTTTCCCGGATCTGGCCAACCCTCAGGCTGGCGTGTGTGTGCGTTCGTGTGTGTATGCATGTTGGCGTGTGTGTGTGTGTGTGTGTGTGTGCGCACACGCGCGCACTCGCTGAAACAGGTCTCCGCGCCGGGGCACTTTTGGTATAACAAGAGAGCGTGCCTGTGTTCGTGCGTGTGGGTTCGATTAGCTGCAATGGGCGGACAATTTCTGAAGAGAATATTTACAATTTTCTTTCAATATGACAGGATTAGTTGCTGTTGAAGGCGCTCCTCCAATGAAATCTTCTCTGCTCTCTGATTTGGTCATATTTCTTCTGAGCAAATATGACAGCCTTTTCTCCAGGCTTCTTTCCGCTCCTTTTCACGTCCATGCCCAGAGCCACGCTCTCCATCTGCAATTTCTACAACAGAACCTTTACAGTTAGTCTCATTCCTGAGAGTATATCATTGCTATTAAGGTGACATGACATACTGGGAGGAACGCAGTGTTACTTTTTGGTTGCTGAAGACGCTTAAGCCCAGTTTTTCCAGGTGGGAAAATGTTAGAACAAATCTGCTATGCTTTGTAAACATATAATTGTGCTGAACAAATCACAGACTGTTTATTTTTGGGGGAAAGTGGCAAATGTATTAGAGGGAGAGGTAATTTTTTTCTTTTTCTTTTATACAAAGATCAGTGTCCACGTTTTCTTAATATGAATTAGATTAAAAGTATTTACGATGCTTTATGGAATATGGTATCTCCAAGACAAAAATTAGGATTCAAACTTTGTGTTCAAATTGGCCTTAAGGTTTTTATTTTTTCATTTTAATGAAAATCCACTCCAAGAAGAGCATTCATTATTTTTAGGTACTTATCCCAACTGATAAAGGTATAATGATATGATTCTAAAGTATAGCTGAGGACAAGACTTGCTTTTGTGAAAGTATGTGCATATAAATACAACACCAGTGTATAATATATTATAAGGCTGCATTTTCTCTCATCCACCTTCAGCAATTAAATGAAAAAAGTTGAAACCTTAATTGATATATCTGGTTAAGTTCAGTTCAATTTTCGATGCCCAGGCATTGCTAGTTGTCAAAGGGAATACAGAATAGCAGAAGTCATTGTGCTTGTGCTTTATAAATAAGTTCCTAATCTTATTGGCAAGGAGAGACACTCATGACCATCAAGGTGAACAACTGTGCAGCAAATAAATTTATTGATAAATTGAAATTCTGTAGATGAAAGAGTTTGCCCTTTCTGTTAACTTATATCTATCACCAAGCAGGATGTGGCACAACCTTTTTTGGCTTGATTAAAGTCATCCTGAAATAATGCATTGGATGCTGTGGCTCTGCCTTCAGTGCTCCACACCCTAACATCCCACTATCACTGGGAGACTATAATATACTTGTCAGAAAATCAAGACAGCTTTGTCCAGTCTTGAACAGAGTCTCCCCAGAATTTGGTCCCTGGAATTAAATATCTGATTTTGTCATTCCTTCGCTCTTAGGTTATCTTTTGAAAATGAATTCACATTTTCCTTTCTTACTCCATTATTTCTGTCTATTAAGGCTCCATAAACCCAGGTAGTTGCTTGAATCTTTTTGGAAACACACACAAACATTCCCTCTCTCTCTCTCTCTCTCCCTCTCTCTCTCTCTCTCTCTCTCTCTCTCTCTCTCTCACACACACACACACACACACACACACACACACAAAGCGGAGAAGTAAATTGGAAGGTTGGAAGGAATTTCTGGCCATCAATAGAGAAAAAGAAAACCCAGTGATCTGTTACATTTTTTTCCCTTCATATCATTAATGCCTTCTTACAAATAGGACTACACATTCCAAATTGAGCGATAAAGCAAAAAAATAATAATAAAATCTAACATATATTTTCTTAAACTTGAATAAAGAGTCCATGAATAACTGAACTACCATGTTCAATAGAAGTCATGATACTTATGACCTTTTGGTGAGAAGCTGCAAATGGAAACATAATTTTTAGCAATCAGCAACAAGGTCCACTTTCTTCTTCTAGGTATCCTTGAAAACACTTTTTTTTTTTTACATATATTTGTGCCACATATTGTGTGTTTTCAGTGAAATTATTTAACTGCCCTGTGCCTCATTTTCTTAATATGTAAATGGGATAAAATAATTGTAGTATCTCCTGGGGTTGTTATAAGGAATAATAGAGTTCAGTCATGCAAAGTTTTCAGAAGAAGGTATGGCGTAACAAATTATCTATAATTATAAGACTGTCTCTCAGGATTTAAAAACAGATTCTTGGGTCAAACCTCTGACCTACTGAATCAGAATATTTAGGAGTGGGTCTTGTCAATGGAAACCGTATGAGTCTCAATTTCATACAAGAAGTATGTTAAACACACTGACCCCAAGAAACCTCATTTTCCCTTTTCTGTACAAAAAAATGAAGATCACGTGCATTCTGAGGATTTTATTTTTATTTCTTAAGCCAGTTTGCTTTCTGAGATAAGAGTACCCCCCATCCCAGGAATATAGCTTTTACATTTATTAGTAACCCATGGTGTGGAACAGTTTCAAAAGTGCTTTCTAAAGACTTTATAGAATGCATCTATGGTTTTCCCTTTATCTACATGCCTATTTTCCAACTCAAAGCACACTAATAAATTAGTAATTTCCACTTGTGCAACTAAAATTCATTGCCTGCAACCTCAGAAAGATACTTTTAGGTATGTGCAAAAGAGCTCAGATGTTCAAAAGGGATGACTTTGAATCTTTGACAAAGCTCCTCTTTTGAATAAGACTGTAATAAGATCGCCACCAGCATGAGAAAGGGAATGACAGG
Source organism: Catagonus wagneri (assembly GCA_004024745.2). NCBI lineage: Eukaryota > Metazoa > Chordata > Mammalia > Artiodactyla > Tayassuidae > Catagonus > Catagonus wagneri. The sequence continues at coordinate 1,442,373 of PVHT020000237.1, read as the reverse complement.
TCTCATTCCTGGGAAGGTAGCGCATATTTTATTGTACCACATTGATTTCGGTGTAGCAATAATTAGGCTTTGGTAATTAGATGCACAAATCAGCATTCTGTCATCATAAGTACATTAAGAGGGTGATAAGTTTAACTCAAGTGATTTCCCACCAGGTATGGTGGCCATAACATTTTCTTAATTTTATGCTCTCAAAGAATCAGAAAAATGAAAAGTGAGGCTTCTGCCTAGATGCGGAAAATGAGCCAAGAGCAAGGGGATCGTGTCTTGTCTTTATCTCCCACTCACACAAATCGTTTGAGTTGAGCTAGGAAAGCACAGCATGTATCAGCAGGAGGTTTGGGAAAGGGGGGGTGATTTTTCTGATGTATGCCAAAGAAATCTATCTTCTCCCTGGCCTCAGTTTGAAACATAACAATCTTGGGTTAAAAGTGAATCACCACTAGATGACAATCACTGCTTAAAATGGGTTCCACAGTTGCCCTCACTGTTCTGAAATCTTAATAACAGTCCCATTATAGACACACTATTCTTCTTGGAGTTATTTATTTTCCCTACGAATCTTCTCAGAGAGTAGTTTAAATGCTTCTGTTCTTCAGCTAGGAAAGATTATCTCTTTCTCTCCTAGAAAATCTTAAGCTTTTCTTTTTCAGTTGCTGCAGTAGGAGTTTCCATATACAAATGAGGCTGATTCTGAGTGACAGTACTTGGTGACAGTCTAACAAACAAAGCTTTGCTCTTTTTTTCCTCCTTTTTCTTGAAGTTTGGCATCACAGCTGTTCTAAACTCTTCCTCTCCTCGCAGTGGTAGTGTTATCCAAAGCCTAAAACCATCCACTGCTTCTGAGGCTAAAATATTTAAAATACAGAGCTTAGTTTCAAACAAGGAATACCAAGAAGGGGTGCCAAATGAAACACTATCCTGCAAGGTGATAAGCAACTGCGATACCATAAATCAGTATTATGAATGCAGGAGAAAAAGGCCATGTGGGATGTGATTCCTTAGAGAAGGATTTGGTGTCTAGACATTCCTTCTTCCAGGAGGTAGTACCTCGTTCCTCTTTGGAGGTGAACCTTTAATACAGGGAGAACTGAAACATTTCAGCTATATCGACTTCAGGGTAGATTTTGACAAACAGTTTAAATTTCCCCTTTCACAGCCAAAGTAATATCTCAGAATCTCCGATGGAGGTACAATTCTAGCAAGTTCAGAGTGAAAGTCTTATCAGGTTCTTCTCTGTGCATGGAGCCCTGAACGATTTGAACCAGTGACTGTGTGGTAAAGAGCAGGTGAGGAATTCTCAAAATCTTTTTAGTCTATAGGGAAGCATAATTTCTTAGAATTTAGAGTCAGCTAATCACATACTCATGGGAATTCACATCATTTCTCAGATCCTATACTCACCTGATTTTTAAGCTAAAAAAAAAAATGGTCCTTCATGGAGCAGGTGGAAATTTTAAGACATTTCCAAGAAAGCTGCCCCGGGAGGCACCATCACCAAGACAGCTTCCTCACTAAATCTGATCAACCCTCTATGTCTGGAGAGTGACTGAGATAATTGTGATGCACAAAGCAGCCTTTAGCTAAGCAAAACTCAACTGAATGCATCTGATGATATCACTCTACATAGACTTTTTCATTTTAAAAATACTTTTTCTGCTACTAGTGTATCTGAAGGAACATTTCCTAAAGCTTGCCCTGATTTGCCTAATAAGATGGATCCTGGATACTTCATCCTTTCTTCCTCATTTGCTCAGCAAGGCGACTGGCTTTGGGGCTTAAAGGCCTCATTTATAAAATCTCATGAGATGTACTTTACATATCCCTGAAGAAAGGAACGAGGAAAGGCCCCCGGCAAAGTCACTTGTATGTGCTACGCTCCTACAGGGCTTTTATTGACAAACTCTTTCCTAGAAAGTGGGTTCATTTACCAAGGATGCCCATTGAGCATGTATTGGTAATCACTGAACATTTTCAATAACAACTACTCAGAATCTACCCTTGGTGCACCACAGCTGACACAACGTGCTCTCCATTTATTGATGCCAGGATATGAAGCAGACAAATTCTCCTGCTGGATTGTAATCCCCTGGAAATGTTTCTTTCTTAAGTTTCACGTAAACAAGCTGCCACTGCTGTGCTTCCCTCTACAGCACTGCGAATCGCAGGAGATGCTTCTGAGAGTCGAGGGTTTCTCAGAATCCAATCATAAACTGAATTGGAAGTATTGACATTGGCTCAAACAAATAACACATACTGCCATATTCTCTTAGGCACTAGAGCAACAAAAAATAAATAAGAAAAGACTCCTGGCCTTCAGAAAGGTAACCTAGTTGGAAGAAACAACAGAAATGTTCTTAGGCACCTGTGATAAAACCTTTGATACCATAATTCATGGGGGACTCGGGTCAGGGGCTGACATTTCTCCACCACCAGAGAGCTGATTCCAGAGTTAGGTTCTATATAAGGTATATTCGACCTGGGATGTAGAAGATATGACAAGTTAGAGCTCAGGAGTGGGCTACTCTGGATGATGAAACAATATTTAAAATACTTAAAGCAATTACTAGAAAGGCACTGTTAACACTGAAGATATGTACTTATGACTGTAGAAGGGGACCAGAATATTCCACCCCTAAATACGCCTCTTTGGCATATTGACTATTTTGAGCTAGTTATGTTTGAGAAATTTTAGACACAGAAGTTCTGAAACCTGAGTAGAAGTTATCCTTTGGTCAGGATTGACATTTATGAGGGAAATCCATGTGTAAGGTTATCTCCCTTTCTGTACTAGGAAGACAAGGATGACTCTGAAGTTTATCAAAGGTGAAGACTAAAGCTGAGGTCTGTATAACAACCTCACCCTATTTACAGTGCTCCTCCCGGTCACCTCTCACAACGTCCCCCTTCCCTCACCCCTCCCAATACCTTCTTTTGCCTTTTGATGGAGATGTTGTTTAAGGTGGTGGCTTGATCCATTTCAGACAGTGACTCAGTTTTCCTAGGTCTCTTTCATGTGTACCTGAAGTGTACATGTTATTAAACTTTTGGTGTTCTTTTTTTCCCCGTAAATCTTTTATTACAGACAGAGCTCAACGAAGAACCTAGAAGAGTAGAGAGAAAATTATTTTTCCTCCCCTACACCATCAACCAAAGCCTCGGGCTCATGCTTTTGTAGCATCCGGGGTAGACAAATGTAACTGATGTCTAATTCCCAGAGTTAATTAACGGAGAAGCCTAGAACAGGAAAGAAGCACCCCTATATACTTTTTGTCCAGGGCACTATGCTCTAGGATCTACTTCCAATTTCGCTGTAGTGTTCTCTTCCATTATATTCATTCTGTCTTTGTGTGTGTGTGTGTGTTTTGGAGGTAATAAGGTGACTGTAAAGTTACTTAGCAGTGAATGCATCTGGCACGTGGATATTTCTGTAATTTTTTGGGACAAGAACTCTTGGGCATGGCTGTCACTGCTTATTCTAATTATTTAATGGCATTGAGGATGAGAGTAATGTTACCAAGGACTGGAATGCAGTCCTGTTTATGGAATGAACATAAAGGAATGGAAGCATTGTTGAGCCATTTCCTATTCGTGCTAGGCTTATCCCTGGGAAAGTTCTCTGAGGTTTCTATCTCTCTTGCCCTAGAGACAGCCAAGAGTAATGAGTAAGAGAATGAAAATGTGGAGTGGATATAAAGTTTTAAGGTGAAAGTGAGACTGTGTCATCTGGTATCTAAGAAGACCAAGGTTTTTCTTTTTTCTCGCTCTTTTTTTTTTTTTTTAACCATCATTTCAGAAGTAGGGATTACCTGGACTATATGAGGAAAATGAGGGAGATGAAAAATCTCTAAGGTATAAATAGTAGAGTTGCCTTGAGGACAAAACATGGGAAGGATGGGATCCCAATCTCTCCACCAAGCAAAGCAAGGTTCAGATTCAAACTTCAGCACTTATTAGATGTGACCCTGGACAAAAATGCTTAATCTCTTTCCATCTGGAAAAGAAGTCGAAACGGAGCTGGAATCACTAAGAGAGCTCTCTAAAATGGAGCCAGGAGGCCACTGAGGAAGTGAGACTTGTACACATCTCAACCCGGATGCAACCTGACCTTTGGCCACTTATTGTCTTAGCAGGCATCTAGAACATCTGCAGAAACTCAAGATACTTATCTGACCCTTACCCTAAAATAACTCCTGACAGCCTATCTACTTATCAAAGACTTACCCCAAAATAACTCCTGACAGCCTGTTCTTTAAAGGCAAATATTTCCTTTCCTGCCTCATGGTCAGTCATAATCCTCTCCAGACAACGTATCTACTTAATAGCTTTTGTCTCTATAAGCCCCTGACGCTCTTCCCTGGAACACTCTTTTGGTTTCACCCAAAACTGTGTCTATGGAAGTGCAATTCTTAAGACCCCAAATAAAGCTCTTCATCTTTTTAGCCTCAGTACTGAATACTATTCAACATACCTCAGTTCCCTCACGTGTTGAGTAATGTGTAGAATCTGTCCCAGAGTCGGCATGTTGATTAAATGAAATTGTATTTGTGAAAAGCATTTTGTAAAAAGTGAATTATTATTGACTGTGGATATGCAACTACATTGTGATGTAAATGACTGATTTCTCTTCTCCTTGCCCAGTGCCAACTTTCCCCAGGCAGATGTTTCCTTCTTAATTAAAAACAATGTCTACTTAGGAGAATATTAGCCAACAGGTGGCTTTCGGACAGGGAAAGTTTGGGGCAGGGTGTTAATCTCATCCCCTCGCGTTACACGCTTCATCATATTAGAAAGATGAAGCAATCGCTGATATCTCCTCTTCTTTGCTTATTTAGTCTTATCAGTTCCTTGTGTGGACTATCAGATCAAGGTCCCCTTATCCTTACACGGTGCTTAATGAAGAAATGAAATTTTTGCTCCAAAACAAAGATGCCTGTCCCACTTTGTGGGACAGAATTCCCCAGACTTGCTTTGTTCTGGCCTCAAAAACCATAAGCAGTTATATCTGTCAGCTATAGGAACTAGTTTTGGGGTTTTTGTGTTTGTTTCATTTCCTTTTGTTTTTGGCTTTTAGGGTCGCACCTGCGGCATATGGAAGTTCTCAGGATAGGGATCAAATCAGAACTATAGTTGCTGGCCTACAGCACAGCTAATGGCATAGCTCACACTACAGCTCAAGGCAACACCAGATCCTTAACGCACTGGGTGAGGCCAGAGATCAAACCTGCATCCTCATGGATACCAGTCTGGCTCATTACCAGTGAGCTACAACAGGGAACCCCTATTGGAACTAGTTTGGAATAGTCTGGACCAAAAGTACTTTCCAATAGTAAAAAGATATAGACTAACTCCTTATGAATATAAGCATTCATGCCAGAAACTCAGACTTTCTTTCTGATCACCTATATTCACAAATGTTCTCTCCTTCTAAGTCATTCTGTCTCTAAACATTTTCTCAGGCCTGATTGCTTCTCTCCGTTTATGCATCCTATGGATTAGTTTGATATACAGCAGAAAATGTAAACCTCAGCTCTCTACTTCCTAGTGATTCTGTGTAAATTTAGACGTGGCTTCTCTCACTTGAAAGGAAGAAACAAGCAGACAAAACTTGGCATGACCTATGTTTCTGCTGTTTCTGTCTCTTTTAAATGTTAACATTTCCTAGAAGGCAGGGTGTGGTCAGTGCAGCTAGGCTGTAAGCATGATAGATCCTTCCGCCAATTACCAAGTCCATTTTATTTAGATATATTCCATCTCAAAGTTATTTTGATGTGGTTGATTGCTCATAACTTGAACAATTAAAGGGAATATTTCTTGGGACAGTATTATATTTTAATTTGATGATAATTCTCATGGAGGAACTTTCGAACATATTAAAACAAGAATTATTTTTTGTACTGGCTTATTCCCCTTGGCCAGAACTTTAATATGCTATTAACAGAAATACATTATTTACATATCATTAAACACAATCCCAACACAGTAAACATTTTTACTGTGACTACTTAGTGACAATGACTTATACTACGATGTTTGAATTGGCAAAAGTTCCTTATTTCATTCTTTCTCCTTTCTAGAACTTCTGATTGTTATTTCTCTTTCTAATCTGAAGATAGCTCTGGTAAAGTTAGGTTGTAAACTAAAAGAAAAGCCTTGCTTGAGTTAACAGACTAATGAAGACAGAACAAAAGGAATAAATTCTAAAAATGGTTGCAGTAGATGGGAGGAGATCAGGGTGGAGAGTGGGAAGGCGGGAAGACATCATGAAAAATGCACTTGCCAAGTGAAACTGAAACCAAGCCCCTCCCTTAAAAGCAAGTTCCCCTGCTGAATTTATGGTTAGTACCTCCATCTGAAACCTTACTCTCTTTCTTTTCCTGATCCTGATCCTTCAGAAATGAAGAGTTATCAAAGAAAAGGGGGGATTGACACTGAGCAAGATCATGCAGGTCCTTCCTGGGTACAAAATCCATTCTCATCCCTCATTTCCTGCTTGCAGAGAAAAAATTTTCAACTCTTAAGCCTTCCCTGAATTCCAAAGAGCAGATTCAAGCAGTTACTAATTAGGGAAGGAAACACAGAGACAAAGGGAAATCAGTCAAGCAAGCAAAGTAATGACAGATGAAACAATAGTTCAGCGATAAAACAAGAGTCCTACTTTCTCCTCAAGGGGTTTACATAATCTGACATATATCTTTGAGTTGTTATGTAGAAACAAAGACCTCTACCCAGGTGGAGAATGCTGACTACACGTTGAGCAAATAAGCATGTAGACCCCAGAATATGGGTTGATGATTATAATCCATGAAATTTCACCCCATTACTTCATTAACAGGCAACCAGAAGAAAGTCCAGGAGCTTCAACCCTCACCCTGGATACTGTCCTTAAAAACCTTTCCCTGAAAGTGATAGGGGAGTTTGGGTCTTTTGACCCTAAGCTGCTCATTCTCCTTGCTTGGTGCCCTACAATAAACACTGTACTTTCCTTTACCATAACACAGCGTCGGCAGATTTGACTTTGCTGTGTGAGAGCTGAGTGGACCCAAGGTCAGTCTGGGTAACAAAATTAGATGTCCTGGTGGTGCCATTACTCATGATATAAAAAGGATGACTATGAACTAACTCCCAGTGTCTACCACAAAACACATCCATGAGAAGATGGAAACCTAAAACAAGTAATGTCAGGGAAAGGCAATGAGCCATTGTTGTTTTATGCTCCTTTGTTAAACTTCTAGAAGCTACAGCATGGCTCTCTACTAAACTGAAAGTTTCAGCTCCTCAAATGTGTCTTATAAACCCACTCTATTGAACTCATAAGGTAAATAAGTAGCAGGAAAAAAAAAAAGTCCCGAAAAGTCATCTATTTCTTTTTGCTTTTTGCTGGCTCTTTCCTTTCTGTGGTGACAGTTCTCTCTGTGGACCACTTTAGAAACCTGGTGGCATAGACAAAGAGAACTTATTCAAAAGAGCCTGGGGGTGTGCTGACAGGGTGACGGAGAGTTGGGATGTATAGCAATCAAGTTGCTAAGGATAAGGGTTAGAGTCTGATACCCCAAACCAGCTTTCTACAGTGTTCCTCCAAATGAGTCCATGGGGAACCAGAAAAATTAATCTGAATGTTTTATAAAGATGTAAATAGCATCTTCTCTGCCAGTTTTACAAAGCACAGCAGTGCTAGGGAGACAGCATTTCTTTAGCATTTCTATGTGACTGTGTATAAACACACAGAGCATTTATTTAGCTTTCAGTTAGCCCTGAAGAAAAAAGTGACTCTCTAGTATAGATAATACTTCATAATACAATTCCAAACAACATGAATTTGTAGGTCAATGGTTCTTTTGGAGTAACTGTAAGGTCTCCATTCAACTTCTCCTAAGTCTTCTCCCATTGTTGCAAATGTTTATTTTTTAAGTGACAATTTTGATTCACTTAAAAACTTGTCAAACATTTTTTATGTACACATTTTTGTGTCATGAGATTAGAAAATTGGAAGCTTCAGATTCTCATGGAAAGGATGTACCTTGTACAAAATATTGCCCATTACAATGGGATGAATTGGCTGAATATGCACATGGCTATATCTGGGAACATCAATCAGCCTCTTGTAACTAGGTCCCTTTAAGCACTGGAAAGCCTTTTGCATAATGTATGTACAGGAATGATTATTTTGCCAACATCAAAAGATTAACTCATTCTATATTGTCAAATTACTCTAGTATTGTAAATAAATGTTTAATATTAAGATTCAAAAATTTAAAAATGAATGTTAACTACTTGACAGATTTTTTCTGGCATATATTTCAATATAACCTGGCTTCCCAAATGGAATGCAAAAGTGGGGGCTTAGCAGAAAAGTGTTATGAATCCTAAATCCCAGCTCTTTCAGGTTATATGGCCTTGGAAAAGTAAGTTATCTCATCCACGGTTCACTGTCTTTACCTCCAAAATGACAGTGTGTGATTCCAGATTACTTAAAAAACAATTTAATACCTCCTCATGATTTATTATATTGTATTTTCAGAAGCCAGGTATTTGTAATCTTTTGTGCCAATTTTAGGATGATTTTAAAATAATATTTAATATTTTTTCTTTTAATCTTCAGTATTTTTATACGAACTAATTTTTTAGGCAGAATAGTGCCTTCCTCCCAAAAAATGTTCACATCCTAATTTCTGAAATTTCTGAATATATTATCATGAATAGCAAAAAAGGGGATTCATATGGTGAAGGTTATAAAGCTACTAATAAGCTGACCTTAAGAGGAGATTATTCTGCATTATTCTGTTGGGTCCAATGTGACACAAACATCCTTAAAAGTAGGTATCCAAGACACAAGACTCAGTATCAGAGTAATGGAATGTGAAAAGAACTTGACTGCCCATTACCGGCTTTGAAGATGGAGTCATGAGCCAAAGGTTGCAAGCAGTACGTAACAGCTGGAAAATTTAAAACAAACAAACAAACATATTCTCTCCTAGAGCCTCTGAATGGAATGCAATCCTTCTGATACCTTGATTTTAGCCCAGGGAGAGTCACATTGGAATTCTTAACTACTAAATTATAAGAAACTTTCATTGCTTTAAGCCACCAAGTTTACAGTATCTCACTACAGCAGCTGTAGGAAATTATATGCTGACGTTCCACTAGTGTTATAGACAGTGATTTCAATACTGTAAGCTTAACATGAATTTAGCTGGTGAGTGCTGTTGTTAGTAGTAATTATACTTGTGCAAACTACTGCGCTCAAAAGTCATAGCCAAGCATGGTGGCTACAATAACCTTCCCAGAGTGGGAGCTGGGGTGGGGGCTACAAAAGTTTTGAGCAAGCAGTTTATGGCTGCTAAATGTTCAGTGCTTAGGACAGTTCAGACATCTTTCCCACTTCTTAATCAGTGCCTTGGAGAGAGGACAAGACACACTCTTTCACAGTAGGTTATCGAGAGACTCCCAAATAGTCAATTATTCACTGGTGTCAACCTCTGCGCAGGTTTCTGAGATTTGGGGAGTGAACTGGCTAGCATAACCTGACAAGGAAATACGAGGTCACTTCTATTTTGAGGAAGCACTTGCCTCACTATCAAATACCCTCATCCAAGGTTTGGCAAAGTTACTTGGAGTCAAAAAGATCAGATTTTGTCTGACCTAATGCAGCATACCACGTGGAGTTTCTATGAACTTTCTTAGTCTGAATGCCTTCCTAATCCTCCCCATGTACTTGTACCAATATCTGCCTTGAATAGTCATAGCCCCTGTTTATAATTTATCTTTACAGTCCAGCAATCCTTTTGCCTTAAAGACAAACTGAGCTCACTACTAGGTTTACATAAAAGAGGGTATGAGTTTTAAAAATCCAGCATGTATTATTCACTCACTAATTCAATAAACAATATTTGTTTATTGCCTACTATAAATGATATGTTAGAGATAAAAGTTGACCAAGACAAAACTTTGCTTTCAGGGGCATCTTGGAGGCTAGAGGAAAGCAGGCAGTAAACAGCCAGCTAGCTAGCTTAGACATATAATGTCAAATACTGATAACTACTATAAAATGCAGAAACAACTGAAGAGACTAGTCTAGATTAGATAGGATGCTGCTTGGCAAATATTTACAGTTATTTTTCCATACAGGCACAAGGTCAGGCTGTAGTTGTGGTGGGACAGAGTCACGTGATTAGGTCCAGTTATCAAGACATGAGTGACACTAATGTGGTGACTCAAAGCTGAGAATTTAATGACCAATGTGGTAACTACCAGGGCTCTTCTCGCCTCTGGTACAACAACTGGCAATGTTCAAGATGGTAGAAACTCCATGGTCTGTGTCCCTGAATGGCTCCTGCTAATAATAACCACAGTGGATATACAGTAGAACTGTAAAATACAACTTTGTTGTTTTACACCACAAGTATTTGCCTTTCCCTCCACTATCTTATCATGACTGATAAAGATATTCAAGGAGGAGATTGGATTGAGATGGCGGAATAGAAGGACTGGAGCTCAACTTCTCTCCCGAAAAACAGCAAAACTATAACCAAACGCCGAGCAGCCTTCAACCAACTGGACTGTAAACTTCCAAAAAAGAATACTCTGCTCCAGAAGACACAGCGAAGACCACATCAAGAGGTAGGAGGGGCGATTACGCAATAGAAGCAACCCCATACCTCCTGGGTGGGAAGCCCCACAGACTGGAAAGTAACTGTATCACAGAGACTCAGCTACAGGACTGAGAGTTCTGAGCCTCACATCAAATCCCCACGCCTGGGGATCGGGCACAGGGAGAAAGAGACCCTGGAGCATCTGGCATTGAAGGCTAGCGGGGCTTGTGTGCAGGAGTTCCATTGGACAGGGGGAAAGAGAGACCCCATAAGGCACACACAGACTTTCACGCGCACTGGGTCCCAGGGCAAAGCAGTCTCCATAGGAATCTGGGTGGAACCTGACTGCAATTCTTGGAGGATCTCCTGGGAAAATATGGGTGGACTGTGCCTTGTTGTGGGGAAAGGGCATTGAAGGCGAAGCTCTCGGGAATATTCATCAGCCTGCATTTCTCTGGAGGTGACCATTTCTGGGAAAATCTGGTCCCTCCCATCAGCGCTGAGAAGCCCCAGGCCAAACAATAATCCAGGTGGGATCTCAGCCCCACCCATCACTAAACAGGCTGCCTAAAGACCCCTCAGGCACACAGCCACCTCTAATCTCATCCAGAGACAAAGCCCCACCCATCAGAGGGAGAGGAATCAACCCCACCTACCAGTGGGCAGGCTTCAGTCCCTCCCATCAGGAAGCCCACAGCAAGCCCCGCCCATACCAACTGTAGTCACAGGGGAGGCAAACACCTGAACTAAGAGAGGCTACAACTCTATTGTTGGCAGAAAGGTCACCACACCAAAAAGCTTTAAAAATGAAAAGACAGAAAACTCTAACCCAGATAAGGGAGAAAGAGAAAAGCCCAGAAAAACAGCTCAGTGATGAGGAGATTACCAGCCTCTCAGAAAGAGACTTTAGACTGTTGATGCTGAAGATGATACAAGGCATTGGAAATAGACTGGAGGCAAAGATTGATCATTTACAGGAAACACTGAGCAGAGAAATACAAGCTCTAAAAATTAAACAAGAAGAGATGCAAAATACAATAACTGAAATAAAAAATTCATTAGAAGCAGCCAACAGTAGAATACAGGAGGCAGAAGAACGAATCAGTGAGGTGGAGGACAGATTAGTGGAAACCACTAATTCAGAAGAGAAAAGGGATAAAAGATTGAAAGGAAATGAGCTGAGTCTCAGAGAACTCTGGGACAATGTTAAACGCACCAATATCCATATTATAGGGGTGCCAGAGGGAGAAGAGAGAGAGAAGGGGACAGAAAAAATATTCAAGGAGATTATAGCCGAAAACTTCCCTATTATGGGAAAGGAACCACTCACTCAAATCCAGGAAGCGCAACGAGTACCATATAAAATAAACCCAAGGAGGAACACCTTGAGACACATATTAATCAAAATGACCAAAATTAAAGACAAAGAGAAAATTTTGAAAGCAGCTAGGGAAAAGAAACAAATGACATACAAGGGAACCCCAATAAGGTTATCAGCAGATTTTTCAGCTGAAACCCGGCAGGCCAGAAGGGAGTGGCATGATATCCTAAATGTGATGAAAGGGAAAAACTTCCAACCAAGATTGCTTTACGCTGCAAGGCTCTCATTCAGATTTGAAGGAGAGATCAAAACCTTTACAGATAAGCAAAAGCTAAGAGATTTCTGCAACACTAAACCAGCTTTACAACAAATCTTAAAGGAACTTCGCTAGGCAGAA